>BMAW01083363.1:278104-538544 GCA_019974015.1 Nephila pilipes | reverse complement strand
CAAGTCATGAGTCGATGATTCAGAAAGCTGTTTATCGAGCAATACGTAACTGGAACGAAGTACAACAAAAGATTTGGAAAAGCGTTGGAACGATTGTATCGCCCTAAAAGGTGATTAACAAAAGGTGTTATGTTGATGAATAAAAAAAAATTTGCAAAAAAAATGTTGTTTTCAATGTTAGACTCGGGAGTTATTGATCGATGCGTTAACAAACAAGCGCGCTTCCTTCCTGCCGACCCGCGCTCGAACACTCCGTAGCATAAGGATCACTCACGTTCGTTCGTAATATACTTCATAGTGAACTTCGTGATCGGTGGCGTACCCAAAATATTGTATCGCGTGCCAATGGTTCACCATACCTGCCCTAAACCCTTCTTTTTGACATACGGCCATGGTACTTGAGAGGTTCTAGTTGCGGGCTCTTGGCCGGTATATATATATATATAATTATATAAACACCTGATGTCACTAAAGACACATCGTGTTGCATTGATGATGCCTGTTAAATTTGTACTTTATGTGGGTGTGATGTGAAAGGTTAGAAAGGGAGGTGCCAACTGAGGTATAATGCACGTCACTTGACCGAGGTTTAAAATTACAATTTCCGTATTTAATAGCCTTCGTGTTGTAGCTTCATACTGCGATGTTAATAAACAATTAATTGACAACACTATTGTTGCAACATTCAGTCTTTAATTTTACTAAAAAGTAAGGGTTATACATAATTATTATTACAGTCAGGAAGAATAAATATAATTCTGAATCAAATAATTAAGAATCTAATTAAATCTATATTGTCATTAAATTTGCTTTTAACTAACTTCATTTCAGAAAGCAATAAACCCCAGGTAGTAACACTGTTGTGTGAAACGATTTCTACATATACGAGTATAAGCTACCTATAATTTTTTTTTTTTTTTTTTGATAAAGGGGAAAACAGAAAAAAAACCCCGTATAGATGAAATAGAGATATGAAATATTGAATATATGAAATTATTTAACATAAGTATGATATGCTGTCAGTAGATAATAAGGAAACCATATATAATGCACTTGAAATTTATAAACTGATATGTTAGGTACAGCCAATAAATGTCGAGGAAACTAACAGAGAAATTTTTAAAAAATATGTTTTAGATGGTTTGTAAATATCGAGGGAACTGAAACATGGATTTATTTAGCAAGTCAATAAATAATGAGGAAACTAACACACGAAATTTTTTAGCATGCGATTATATTAGGTACATAATAATAAATAATGAAAGAGAGAATATTGTACCTAAAATACAGTATTTACAAAAATTGCGACTGCCCTGAAAGTCGGAAGTGAGGAAAACGATTCATGAACTTTATCTCATTAGATGTGTCCGACAAGGAAGGAGAAAAGGATGATAAGCGAACTGAGACCATTTTTTTCGTTCTTTAATCGCAGGAGACACTCCTTTCCGTATCAGAGCAGCATGGAGCTGGAGTCAATATCAGCGGTTTTCTAAAGCATCAATGAAGCTCAGGAGAGAAATCAAATCGAAACATCCAGGGAAACTTGCTCGTGGTGTTTTCCTGTTGCACGACATTGCTAGGTCATACACAGACAACGGAACAAAAGAGCTTTTGCAGAAGTTCAATTAAGAACTTTTGAGTTCCCTTTGGCCAGATCTGTTCCCGAGTGACTTTTACATTTTCAGTGTGCTCAAAAGCTCTCTATGGGGGGATATCGTTTCTAAATAGACCATAAAGTGAGAGTGTGTACTCAATTGGTTCAAATACTAGTCAAAGGACTTTTACGAGCTATGACAAGTGTCACAAAGGGATAAACGCGTATAGAAATTTAAGTCACTAATTTCAATGTTGGTGAAATAAATTCTACGAAATATCCTCTGTCTCGTTATTCATTGACTATAACAAAAAATTACTAATTTAAGTGATATTGGAGGTCTATACGAAAAGAAAAATTAATAGTTAACTACTTTAAAACTTTTTTTTTTCATTCATGGATTGTACTTATAGCAAAAATTGCAAAAAAATACAACATACTCTATTTTTTAACAAGTAATTTTATATTGATTATTAAAAGTAAAATTTTTAATTTTTTTTCGAGTAAAAAATAAACAAATCTCTCAACAGTGACATTTTTAATGACATTAAAGAAATCACTAAATTATTAGAAAAATTTGCAAAAATATATTGCATGAAAATGATGATACTTCTCTGAAGTTGCTATAAAGGAATGTTTTTTCAGACGCATTTGCTATCCACCAAAATCCTGGTCAATCTACCTACCAGAACAATGTTATTAAGTCTAAATCAGTAAAATTATAAGATCGCTCGATAATGTCATATTTTATCAATCCGTAAATGGCTATTATGTTACATGTCTATTTTTATTTAAAAATTTATTTTACACTTTTTCTTTATGTTTTCTTCCTGATATATTTATTTTTGTTTAATTCAATATTGAACTAACAAGTTGAAAAAATTTGACTGGATTTGTATTTATTTTGTTATAATAAATAATGACTGTGTTTCACACGATGGTGGTAACTTGTTAGACAACAGGCCGCCACACCTTAAATATTTGATGCATTTGACGCATTTATTTTTAAGTCCATGTTTATGTTTCACAACCAGCATTACAGTGTCTCAAAATAAATCAAAACTAATGGGACGACTAGCTAAATAAGACTGAAAAAAATATTTTGAGTAATTGTATACATTGTTTCTCTCACTCATTCTCTCTAATATGTTTTTGTTCGTTGATGCCTATCTTCAGACTCTCTTGCTTAATGTTATTCTCATAAGATTGATAATTTATATTATTAGAGTCTAACTAAGAAGTTTAGGGAATGTTACTGATACCAGACATTAATTTCCTTCTCATGAGAAGTAAAAAAAGAAAAGTGTTTCACAAATTCTTGTCTCTCTTGTACATAGCCGTTCCTTGTTGCGATTATCATGCATTAAGCGTGCTTATGACTCACTTTTAGAGATGGATGTGACACTAAGCAGAATAAAATTAAATTTAAAGTAAAAAATTCTCAGATTTTCGTAATTTATTATTTTATTCCCTCGCATAAATTAATTGTGCATATTTTAAATAATTCAATTAATGTGACTTAAATGTTTTATTATTATGACCTAATCGAACAAAATTAATCAAAATGTAGTAAAATTCAATGATAATTTCCAAACAAACATTCGGAAAATTTGCTAACAGTCTTTATAAGAATAAAGTGTAAGTAATCGGCAATATGTTTTTATTTGTTTTTGAAAGGTGTCGGACAAAATACCAATAGAAAGCAGAAAAAAATTTAGTCATTTGGGTGTTCAGATCAAATTCTCAATGAGTTGCTATTTTTGTCATGGTATTATTATTTAAAAAAACGAAAAGGAAGAATTTAAAGAGCTAAATCGAAATATAGATTTTTTTAACATGAAAAAAATAGAATAGGGAAATAAAACAAAAATTGGAGGTCTTCCTGTATAAATTCCTTTAATTACGGTAACACAAACCAAGTGGCGGAGATTGAGCCAGTTGTATCGACCACATAAAAGTAATCAATTTCGTTTTCTGTGTTCCTCACTTTACAACTGAGGGGGCGGGGATTATAAAAAAATAGATGGGCCTTTTGAGGAAATCTAGAAGACTTTGACCTTAACTTTGAAGTTTAGACCAAAACTTGAGGTGAGTATTGCAGCTCCAGGGACTAAAACACCCACTAGCACCAGATTTCTCTTCACTATGGGTATTATTTACTTTCTCAGTCTAAGATTCTAGCGATCAGTATTTGAAATTGTTATATTCAGCTGTAACCAAAAATACTGTGGGTTTGATTTTAATGACACGAGATCACATTCCTTACTCATAGGAAAAAAATTATGAAACTTCCAACTATGTTAAATTAATGTCAATAATTGTGATGAGGAAGTGTATTCTCCTTTTAACTTTTAAGAACTATGTGCGTGTGTGAATTCTATAACTTTAATATTTTCACTTTCCACTTCCTAGATGGAAGGAATAGTGAGACAGACACAGACAACAGATATATATATATATATATAAAGAGAGAGAGAGAGAGAGAGAGAGAGGTTTGATAAATGATCATGTTAACAAGCTAGTGCATGGATATTTTTAAGACTATTAATTACATATTATTAATGCTATTAGGATTTTATCAAATACTCTCCTTTGCATTGGAAATGTTAAGTGCAATAAGCGCAAACCTTTCATTTGCATAAATATCTTCTATGTCGTACGGTTAAAAAGTTCCTGTAAAGGGTACTTACATTGGAACAGATGCTTTTTAGAGAGAAATTTTCTCTTCCTGGAGTTGGCAGCACGATAAGGAAAGGTGTTGAGTCCAGCAACTATTTCTGTTGATCTTGGCAAGCATTACAGGTTATTCTTCTGATAAAGTGGTGTTTTCATTCCTCGAATTTTGAAATGTTGTCTTTAGAGTTCGTTCCTCTATCAGTTTCTGCGTTTTGCTGGAGAATCATCGCACAAATAGTGAAGATGATCTTCGCTAGGTGCACCTCTCCTCTTTACCCCTGTGTTGAACGTGTTCAACAAATTTTCGCACTCTGACACACACACAATTGTTAACAAAGAACTTTATAGGGAGATTCTTAGAGCTCTATGAATTGCAATCAATCGAAAGCGACTTGAAAAAGGAGAAGGAAAAGACTGAATTTTGTTGCATAATATTGTCTCGGTACATTGCGCTATGAAAAGGAAAAGCTCAATGCTAGGCACGATAGTATCACTCTAAAGTCCCCTTCGAATTCGTCAACTTAGCACCATAGGATCTTGGCCTGTTTCCATGACTTAATATGAAATTAAAGGGACTCATTTTCCAATTCAGGAAAGGTAATGGAACATTCGATGAAGCAGCTGTAGGCATTTTCCAAAAATAGTTTCTATGAGTATTTTGAACAATTCCACAAACGGCGGAACAAATGTGTAAGAACAGGGGGACAGAACTTTGAAGAAAAGTAAAGTAAAAAATACTATGCATATTTTCAAATAATTGTCATTGACCTATTACGTATATTGCAAAAAAGTTAATTTAGGAATGAATTGCTGTAAATGGCAATATGTGATATCCATTTCTTCATCTCAACGTATCAAACAACAGTATTGTGTTATTAGTATCACATTACTTGCTACAAAAGAGGCCAAAAAATATACTTCAAAAATATCATGCAAGATATTTCTTACCTTCTGAAGACAAAACCGTAAAATGATATTAAAATGTTTTTTTCAAGCCCTCCTCTTTTAAATAATACTTTATATTGAATTCAAAGCCATTTTATATTATTTGTCAATATACCTTATGAGTTTAAAAACTTTCATTTGAACAAATAACGTTATGAATGTTAATAACGTTAATTCTTCGCATGCGCGGTGATGCAGTTATTCTACCTTGAATCTCGTGTTTCTATTCCATTTTCTCAAATCGAGCTTAGTTGTGCGTGACATAATTGTCATTTGGCAGCGAATGTCTTACTCTTACGTATCACCTGTTCCACAGACAAGAGCGATCGTCTGTATACCTTTTCGTGTTCGTAACAGTTCTCTTATCATATCGACTGCTGAGATTTAACCTTCCTCCCCTTCAACCACCTGCAAGTAAAGGTTCACATTCTTCCGATCACTCAGCTTTCGTGTCAAATAAGAGGTTTTCTGTCTTTGCGTAATTGAGTTTAACGGCTTGCTTCATAGCATGTGGTTGCGTCTATGGCTTTCGTATTTTAAAACAAAGGTGATCTGTTTGTGACCGTGACCCGTGTTACAAAATAATATGGAGAGGAAGACGGTTAAGTTTAAAAATAATTAAGGAAACTCAAGAGTGAATTTAAATGGATCGAATCGAAGCAGAACATAATGAAACAGGTGACAAAAGCAATTTTTTTAGTTTCATGAGGTGAGCCGTATTTCAAGAGCTTGAACTTTTCGGACGAATGTGCTCTAGTTCTTATTAAATTTTTATTCATTAAATTCCAGGCGTATTGTTCTCTTTCCGCAACATAGTACACAAAATACAGCAGACTGACGTATAAGTGCTGTAACGGATATTTAATGTATTAATGTGACGAAATAAAAAAAAATGATGCAGTCGAACAGTATTAACTTTCTCGAAATTATGCTACACAAGTCAAAATAAACCCGACATACGTTTGGGTATCGTAAAGGTAAATTATTACTAAGAATAACCGACATATTTAGATTAAATTTATTCTGCTTATTAATTGATTCTTACGTACATAATGTTGTAAATTACAGTTATTAATGCGTTGTTTGGTATCAGGACATACGTAAATTATAATAAATCTCAGTAAGGGGAAGACAGCTTTCAATCTGCTGAGTTCTGCAGTAGTGGTCTTCGAATAGTCAAGAATTGCTGGAAGAAATGTATTACTCTGACCGGTAAATAATTAAAACTTTATATTTTAATTATTCAATATATATATATATATATATATATATATATATATATATATATAATTCTTTCCTCATTCCGGAAAAATTCTTTTCCTTACTATGGGTGGGTGGGGAGTGAAAATCAAATCCTATCTCTGAGGATAAAAGCTAATGATGATTTATTCTTAAATCTTAGAAATCATAACAAAAGCCTATGATTATATAATGAGACAGAGGAAGCTCCGGTCTAAATGAATAACATGAACTGATGACATGAGTCGAATTACAATATTATTAAATTGACATACCTGCATGATACGTGGTTCTCTGTCTCCTTTGGAGCTGTAGATGTAGACTGATTAATTGTTAAGATAGATTGATTGTCTCGTGTCCATGAATACGGACCAATGCTTGTGTGTGTGCTTGAGAGAGTGCAAATATCCATCAGATGTGTGTCTGCTATTCTGGAGTTTCTCGCCAAGATTGGTGCGAAACCACATTTATATGTATCGCCGGAAGGGATGAAGGGTAACTGAAAAGATAAATAAAGCGCATTTTCCTCCCGAATGAATGAATGATATTTCTTAGGATTAAGTGAACAAGGACTCTCTGTGGGATTTTCATTTGAGAATTCAAAGAGGTTAACAGAGACCGCTCATACTACTCGATGATCGAGGGATACCACTTACATATCATGAATCAAGCGTGTTATGTTTTATAGAAATAAATCGAGTACCTTTTAATTACTGATTTGACAAAATTACGGAAGCGCCTTTTTCATCTTTTGTGTAAAAGCTGTTAATAATCGTTGACCGTTGACTCTCACTTTTCTCTACGGACATCTGATGTAGTAGATAGAGAAATTTTTACGTACTGTACTTTCCTCATGGCTGAAAAATACTTTAATCATCAAAAAATAGATAACAATGGATTTTTAATAAACAATACAAGTGAAAAATGTTTAAGATACACGAATACGTTCGGGATACTTTTTTTTAAAAAACATTATTTATAGGAAAATTTATACCCTTTTAAAATTCAGTTTCAATGTAAATAAGCTATGTTAAACTGAAATTTGCAATAAATCACTTAAGTTTCACAAAATTAATAAGAATTTTGAAGAAATTTTAGAAAAATTAGAAAAATGCTACATGAAAATCTATTCACCTAATTTCTTGATGAAAAATACTTTAATCATCAAAAAATAGATACCAATGGATTTTTAATAAACAATACAAGTGAAAAATGTTTAAGATACACGAATACGTTCGGGATACTTTTTTTTAAAAACATTATTAATGGAAAATTTATACCCTTTTAAAATTCAGTTTCAATGTAAATAAGCTATGTTAAAATGAAATTTGCAATAAATTACTTAAGTTTCACTAAATTAACAAGAATTTTGAAGAAATTTTAGAAAAACTTCAAAAATGCTACATGAAAATCTATTCATCTAATTTAAGTACATTTAATATCAAGATAAATCTTATGCATGTATCTAGAACTCGAACTAAAATTTTTTGGGATTTTAAATAAATAAAAATTTCAGAGCCAGTCGAAGAGCTATTACAAGAAATTTGCAATATTTTACAACGTTATTATACAAATGATAGACGATAATTTAAAAAAATATTTTTACTATGAACATTATTTTAGTTCAACCCCTAGAAAATATTATGACAAAAGATAGTACCTAGTTTCAATGAAATTTAACAGTAGTATTTTGAGTTATCAGTTTTGGAGTTTTCAAAATATGCAGAAAAAACTGATTTTGAGAAAAAGGCCTTTTTAGTACAATTTATCATATATTCTTTAAATATACACAATTACTAACTTAAAGTTCACCAGTTTTATAGCTTACACCTTCTGTTTGCTCATTTTTAACAATTTATTTCTCTTTTTAGCTAATCTATTTTTTTTCCTGACAACTTTTAACGTTGATGAAGAATGTCATTCTGACTCTTTTACTCGAACTTCATCCAATTCTAATATAAAACATTCTAATATAAATACACCAATATGCACACTGAAATGTTTCAATATAACCAATGCTCCCTGAAATCTCTTATTAAACTGAATTACTGCTATATATCCTCCTAATCGTAGTGTTGGCAATGCAACAAAAACGTCTTTTGGAATGAATTTCCATAAAATTCCATTAAATGACTCTTTTTCATTTTGAGTTTTTCCTGGTAAGCATTTCTCTAATAGGTATCGTATAACTTCATGTATATTGGTTTGATAATGTTAACTAGATTTTGTGGAAGTCCTTTAGGCTTATCCTTGTAGATTTTTTTATTGCGTGATACGTCTCGTTGATATTTGCACCAATTCTCCGGTCCAACAGGGCGTCGTTGACCGTGCATTGGGGGTTTTGTATTTGAACAACAGTGAAAAAATATCGCAATTACTGCACGTTGCATTCCTTCTAAATCATTCATGTTGTCACTGATAGCTATGCCATAATAATTTTGTAACTTATCGATGAAGGCATCCATCAGTTTTCCAAGCCCTTTTCGGTCATTTAATTACCCATATCCGGTTTTTTTAGATACACTAATTCTTTAATATCTTGGCTTTTAAGTAACGTAGAAACAAAAAAAGAACAGTTTTATAAAGCTAAATAAATGCTTTATTCAAGAAAACAAAACAAAAAAATCTATGAAAATGTGATTTTTTTTTTGCAAAAATTGACAATTTTAACATATTTTTCTAGAGGAGGATCCTTTTGGGAGTCGTGGTTCATGCAGAATTATACAATTTCTTGAAGCCTGCCTGCATAACCGAAATGAACTGAAGTTTATGGTTTAATGGGCTTCAGTATTTTCTGAGGAGGTGAGAAGGGGGGGGAGAAAGTTTTCAAATTCTTCTGCCTTACGCCATGGAGTAGGTTGAAATTATCAAGTTTCTACAACAAACATCTGAAGTAGAATTAATTTTAACGTTGCAAAATAATTTTATTGGTAATGAGTGATGTGAAGCAGCAAAGACTTTTATTTCTTTTTAAAGTATTCTTTTTCCAGAATAATACGTATTTAAATATTTCATCTATTGCAAAAAAAGTTATAAACATTATTTTATTGCTCACTCCTTTATCCCAAAGTTCTACAAAATTAGCAGTGCATTGGGGAGGAATTTTGAGTGTATTATAGAGACCATTTTGGTAGGATAAGTAATTTTGTAGGTAACCAGAACATGTACCGGATCTTTTATTTGATTACAAATGCTAAAAAATTGCATTATCCTGCAAATTAAATTTGGGTAGAATGCCTGGAGTAATGATCATTCTACTGAAGAGTCAGGTGTTAAGAATCTCCTCTTCTTTGTTGTTTGTCCAATAGGATATATCTACATTGTGTGGTTATAAAATTTTAGTACTGAGCTCCTAACACAGGAACTGTAGTAAGCATTTTACATGTCAACTCTCCATTATTAGTTTCAGTAATCATTGTTGTTAAATTTAACAATCACTGATGAGATTACCTGTTCACAACTTAAAGAAATAAAAGTGGGAAAAGAACTAAACATCTTTATTAGCCAATACGTAAAGTAACGTTATCTCTATGCATTTACTAACTTCTTTTTTAGAACTAAACAATATAACTTTGGCTTACCAAATTCCCGTTGGGAGTGAGCCACTTCTCGAATATTATGGGTTCAATTCTTTTTTACCACTTACTCCAATTAGGAATCGTTTCTAACTGATTTCAATCACAGAAGATTACCTACTGACATTTACTATAACTTATTAGTACCTACAGATTAGGCAACATAAGCTACCCACCCTTACTTTCAATTCTATTTTGCTTTTAAATTAGTATAGTCAATTCAATTTAACATCTTACCTTCAACTCATTTGCCTAGATCACGTTAATTTGGTTGGTGAGTAGTTGGAATTTCATGCATTTCAAATTACAAAACAGTACTCAAGATTATTGAAGATAAAATCGTGCTTACGTCACAGCTTTGTAACACTATCTATGAATTGATCCGACTCTGGAACATCTTCAGATACTACTGGAATTCTTTGGTGCTCTCTGGTAACGTTATATTAAGTCGTCTTTTTATCACCAAATCATTGACTTTCAAACTTCGATTTCAGCTTTGGAAAGAAAATTAATTCATCCAGAGAGTATAGGGAGTGATATAATATAGTTAAATTTTTCATGTCAACAACTTACGAGTAACAGTAGCATTATGCGATTTCATGTTGTCATGCATCAAGAACAAATTTTGGTTTGCGTTCAAATTCATACGAACACGTGAGATGCGTTTCGAAACCGTTTCATTACACCCCTGTAGAACAAGCATTCACTCTTTGTTCCCAGGGGACATGTTCCAAGTGAAAAAAAATTGCTAACATATTCTTCGTTCTACTTTTTGAAAATGAATTCATTACCCTAGGAGAGTTTGGAATTCTATGGATAACCCCTTCCGTGTTCTTAACGTTCTCTCTCTAATTCGAAATTTTCCAAACTTCAAAAACATACTCTACCGAGCCAAGCAATAATCACAATAAGCGTTTCTTAATCATTTAATAAATTTCGCTAGATAAGCAAAAAGCTTTTGTTCCAAATTTGACTCCATTACAACTGTAGAAACGAAGATATTATATCTTGGCAAAAACTCTGTACTAACTGATGCAATCGGTCAACTATATTCAGAAGACTTTGGACTTAATATTTTCGTTTTTCCATACACAGACGGTAGCATCCACGCTGATTCTGTTTCATCAGTCTCAAAACGTTTTAGTCGCGCCTTGTAAGAGTATGTGAAATATTTTCCAAAATATTTTCGGAATAAAAATTCTATCTAGTTTTCCTCAATCTATTTTGATAGTCCACCTATTTCCACCAAAATATTTCTTATTGTCGCGGCATCCAAAACAAGATTAACTGATTCGGATAAATTGGATTGCTAGTAAATATTACTAGATAGTCTTTATATTATTTTAGGTATTTTAAAAAGTAATTTTGTAGCTCAGACGGAACAGAGAAACTATAAGATAAAATTAGAATTTTTTTGTACGACTCTGCCAGCTCGCTCAAAGTTTGATAAATAGCTCATATAGCTATTTATCAAACCTTGGAAATAGAAGTGGTCTGATGCCATTTTGTAAGCAAAAGAACCATGATATATGCAATTAAAGCAATATGTTGGTTTTTTGATGTATCTGTTGCTAATATGAAAGGAATATTGGAAATAGTGGTTAACTACTTCTTTAAAAAAAACCCCTAATAGTAGAGATTTGTATTATTGCTAAATTTAATACTGCAAATCTGTTCATGGAAAATAAATTTTTCGATCTTATTAAATATATCAGACTGCCTATTTCTGCATAAATAAGAGGTTCCCTAAACACAATCAGAATGCCTCGTAATTTCGAATTTTAGTAAGCAAAAGTTACTAAATTATGTAATTTTTTAATTTTGTTTGTTTTATATTTTGCTTTAAATACATTCATAACAACAAGAAAATGATATCAAGGCCAGAGGATGAAATCGACTCATGCCAATTGGTGTCCCACTTTCTATGCCACGCTAACGGAGGAGGTCGGAGTTTGTTACTTTATCAACTAGGTCCTGAATGGAACATTATCTTCCAATACAATATTCAAGGAATCGACTAACCAAGTTCAGTATCACAGGTGTCCGATAATTTTAATTTCTATCCATTCGAGTTTGATTTGATTATTGATTAAAGTCGCTCTATAAGAAGTAACACGAGGACTATTGGTATCGGACTTCGTAATTTTAATCCACGTTTAAGTTACGAGAAGAAGTGCCTGAATTATGTGTTTGTTTGCATCTACCTCTCCAAACTTACAGATAAATGATCATGAGATTTTACTAATATTGCATTATGATACTATTCACCTCTAATGCTCTCCTAATTTTAAAAGGTTTTAATTTTGTTTACATTTCATTAAAATATTTTTAAAGCATGCACCAGGAAGTAACTGATTTGGTTTATATATATAACGTAATGATTTCATTTAAATTAAATTTAATTTTCTAATTTTTGTTTTACTTTTAACGCTTCTAGTGGGAAGTTCATCTTATTTTCTTATAATCCTTTTAATTTATGTTAATACACATTATGAATCTACTCAGAACCGGTTTTCCCTAGTTTCACATTCGCAGTGAGACTTCCCTACAGACATGTACAGACAAAATTTTCTTCTTTTTCTGTTTTTGTTTGATTTTAATTTTTGATTTTTTCTTCATTTTTTGGTGTTTTTTAAAAATATTTTTAATTTCTTTATTTATAATATTTATTATTAAATATTTTTTGGAGCTTTTTTTTTCAAAATTTTTCTTTGGGTTAAATTTTCAAATTTTTTTTTCTACATATATATTTTATGGTGTTATAACCTTTTTAATAATAATATATTTTGTTGACGGGGACATTTATGTCTGTAATTTTAGAATAACCAACCTTTACACGGTCTAAATCTTGTATTACAACACTAAATATATTATTTTTTTTTTGTATTTTCCAAAAATAAATAAAAATTAGGTTTTTGGGGTTTTCAATAAAAAGTATATTAACTTCCTATCCACTTGGCATGAGTATTTTGTGGCTTAACTCCATTTAACCTGTTCCAACTCATGACAATCTTCGAAAGAACGAGATCTGAACCCACGATTGCTGGATTCGAATTAGACTTTCTGCTAAATAATCTGGAAAGCTGTACTTAAATGACATATCGATGAGCTCTGCTGTAGATCATTACAAAATGTTAAGCGCTCTTTATATTTATTTCATAAGATATGCGAATGATCCCTTTTCAGAAAAAGGAGATTTCTTTCGTTCTTTTTATGAAAAGATAATTAAAACTATTCCATTTCTTTTCCAGGTGGAACCATCTTAACCGAGTGAAACAAGAATAATTCACTTGGTTTACTCCCTCGTGCTTTTCCGAGCAAAACGTTGGGATAATATTTTCTCCCTTTTTTTTTATAAAGCTCTAAATAGTTTAATATTCCTTTCTAAGAAATTTGTAAGCGGTTATTTTTAGTTTTCTTCTCTGAATTGCAAGTACTGTAAGAGAAAAAATAAAATTTAATTCCAGTTAAGCTGATTGAGAGTTACGCAAAAAATAAGAAAATTATTTTGAAAATAAAGTAATATAAAATAAATTAAATAATAAAAAAAATAAAAGAATGATGTCACATGTTGATAAATATCTCTCTTGTAATTATAAGCATATTAAAATATTCTTGACTTCATTCACCTTGCGTTCATAGCAGCGATCGCTCAATCTATGATGTTTTCTTAATTTAAAGAGATTGAGATCTGATTACACTATAGACCGTCATGTAGTGGAGGGGTTAATGTTCGTTAAATTTTAAGAGACTCAATGTACTCACTTAGCGATATGTTGAGGATGAGCATATGGTACCAGGGTTGTCCTCGTCACCTGACTGTGATTTAAAATTATTAGGCTCATCCTCAACAGCCTTTTAGTAGCTATAGGCGAATTGAATGCACTTAAAAGCAGTGAGAGGACTATTGGCGACGGACCTTGTACTTTTGAACCAAGCTTACGTGACAAGAGAGAAACCTGAGCAGGCTTTCCTTACTCTTGTAACTTCCACACTTTTAAAAGCGAGGATTTTGAACACCTACAGATTTAATGTGCATATACTGCTTTTTGCGATGTTTCATTAGAGGAATCAGGATTCTTCTAGAAACATTGTCAACCATGAGTTCGATGCTAGTAGTGTTCGCAGCTATTTAGTGAAGTTGATCCGCGTCAATCTACCAATCAAAAGTTCCGTGAGAGGTTTTCAAAAATAGAAAGAGACATCAATGCTTATGAATAATTGCTCTACATACCCAGAGATTTAACGAAAAAAAGTAAAATGAATATGAACGTGGAGTAGCTGCGTAGATTGGAATGCCTTCTTACAGGACAACTTCGTTATCTGACAATACTTTAAACTTAGGAATGTGATGTCTGATTTGATTTTACCAGGCAGAGAAATAGGCACTTGTAGAAACAGTTAACGAATTAAAAGGATTTTAATCTTTCTTGAATATTTTGGACAGGCTTGTCGAAGGCTCATGGACGACAGTGATTTAATTAAATCTCATGTTCGTGTTCTGATTCCGCTAAAAGCTTGTTATGTAGAGGAAATGATGAACGTTAAGTCTGCTGGTGTTTGAGTTTTTACATTTGAGTGGAATGGATGTAAAGTGTAGAGTACTAGCTGAGGTATAACCTTATTATTTGACAGGATTTCACAGTTACGAAGCGTACTATCTAAGGTTAACAGACCTTGTGTCGGGCAGAAATTAAGTACCTGGAAAATATTCAATGAAACAGTATAAACTCACATATTTTCCAGTTGTTTATTTCTTTCCTACTCTATGTTCTCTAACTGCAACCAGGAAATTTTGAATCACGATCATTCTTATCATCTGACTGTAATTTGGAATAACGGCCAGATGAAGGCAACATCGCTTTGGTACAGACTTTACTGAAGCATCTGGATTTTTACAGATGAGTGGAGATTCAGTCTGGACACTGATTTTCAACGTATCTGTATTTAAAGATAGTCTGGGAAACATTGCCAACCCTCCCTAATCAGAGAAAAAGGATCATTATGCAGATAGAGGTGTAATGGTTTGGGGAGGCACTTGTTAGACGGCACACCTGCAATAGTTTCACAAAGGTTTCCTGATGTTGTAAATCACGAATCTATATTAACATGATCCTCTAGTTTTAAATCTTCATAGATTGCAATGTGTAGAGCTTTTGATAGCAGAAATAGTGTAACTTTTTTATTCTTTCTATTCAGAAGAGAACAGAAATGAGTTCATGTATGTTGTCTTGATGCACTTAATTCAAAGTGTTTACTCTATTCAATTAATGTTTTCTTGAACAAAAGTTTGTATGTATCTTCATTTGGATTATTCTAAGTGATATACACAGTGACATCGATTGAGCATAAGATTCATTCCTACAATAAGGGTAAGCAAATTTGCTTTTGCTACTGTGATCAATATTAGGTTGATTTTGTTTGGTAAATCTGCTTGCGTAATGCAACTTCTGAATTCTATGAGATAGAGCGTGGAGATCTTAGAGTAATATGTTCGGCTTGTTAGAGGCGCATTTGGTGCAGGGTTTCTGATAAAGGAAAACAACACTCGTCTACATGGGGTTCAGCTGGCTGATTATTACCTGGGAAGGTGAAGATATTTGCCGCTTTAATTGATCAGACAGATCCCTTACTTTAGCTTTATAGAGAACGCCTGGGATGTTCTCGGAAAAGCAATTACATCTCGCCCTCTTCTCCGAGAACCATTTCAGAGCTAAAAGCTGCCTTGTTGCAGGAGGAGGAAAGAATGCCACAGAAAGTTCTCAACTGCCTTCTGTCCAATATGCCATCCCTCTGCGCTCGACTTCTCTCTCTTTCTCTGTATATATATATATATATATATATATATATATATATGTATGTATGTATGTATGTATATATAAATATATATTACACAATCGTGCGTATATAAAATGGTTTCTGAATGCTACATATCGTTCTATGACCAAGTGAATCTCGCATCAGCCCTGGACATGTAGCCGTAACGTAGTATACGTTAAATTTGCCGAGGTGTCAGCTCAGATGTCATCCTTCCATATTTGCTCGAGGTTGAAAAGCAATATCCGGTTGACATCAGCCCTCGTGTTACTCTAGTGTGGCGTTAATAAACCAATCAATAAACCTTTCTATATGTTATGAATGTATATTCATTCAAAGTTTCATTAAAATGTCTGTCTATTATTTTTTCAGAAGTGTGACATAGTGCAAATCCTCTAATTTTGCACATGATTACATATATATATACCGGGTGGTATAACGTTACACTATTCAGAGGCCTGTAGAACTTGCTTTATCGGATTTTAATGAAAGTTGGAGTATATGCTATATGGACCATGGGGAAAAAGATTTCTGCGATAAAAAAATTAGTGCAAATTTTGGCCACTAGGGTGGCTTTATCAAATATTCCTTATGTAACTGTAAAACCCTAAATAAACTTGCAGTCATAGCCAGAGTAGAACCATTCAGTGTTTGTCATCGTTAATTGCTCATGCTCCTACAAAAAAAAAAAAAAAAAAAAGATCGAGCTTCACAGGTAAAACTGTTTTATCAGAACGGCAGCAACCACTTAGCTGCTCTGCTTGAATATCGTCGTTTAAAGGATGTGCAAAAAGGCCCCATATCGAGGATTGGTTTGAGGAAGATGATCCTGAAATTTGAAGAGACTGGAGATTTGGGTGAGCTGCCCGGAAGAGGACGGAAACCGGTTGGGACTGAAACTGTCTAAGAAGTCGGTACTGCTGAGATTGAAAGAGCCTCCAGTTCTATTTATTCTACAGCAAGTGGTTGATCAGTGTTACGCGAGTTAGAGATTCCGTGGTCAACAGTACGAAAAATTCTGAGATCAATTTTAAAATGGTATCCGTATAAGATCCACGTGATACAAACGCTGAAACCTCAAGATCACAAAATACGCCTTGAATTTGCTTGCCGATTTTTGGCGAGAATGGAAATTGATCAAGCGTGGCCTTGGAAAATTCTATAGTCATATGAGGCACACTTTTAATTAGATGGAGCTGTGAATATTCAAAATTGCCGCATATGGGGTACTTCATCTCCTAATGTCCTACATTAACATCCACTGCATTCTGTTTACGTCACTGCTTGGTGTGGATTTACTGCTGAGTTTATCTTCGGACCTTTTTTTTTGAAACTCTAACTCCTAAAGGTCCTAAAAGATGCTCTGTCACGAGTGCACGGTACAGCGAACTCCTTCAACAGCAGATCATTATTTCTTTACAGGAACGATAATGTTTGCAAACCACTATCTTTATGCAAGATAGAGAAACTCCTCACATTGGGCGCCAAGTCAAAGCACTGCTTAGTGCTAACTTTGGCGATAATCGTGTAATATCCAGACATTATCCGGATGCATGGCCTTCTCATTCACCCGACTTAAATCCCTGTGATTTCTGGATGTGGGAATTTCTAAAAGACCGTGTTTATAGAGGAGGAATTAGGACTTCACCTGATTTGAAAGCTAAAATTTTTCGCCATGAGGCTGGAATCCGTCGTGAGTTGCTTCGAGATACCATTGAAAACGCTATAATGCGCTTTCAACACGTTATTGATGTCAATAGAGCACATATTGAGCATATTCTGTAATTGAATAAATTTTAACGATTCTAACATATTTTTTGTCCTTCTTTGGGCACCACATTTTCTCCTAGTGGTCAAAATTTGAAATATTTTTTTTATTGCAGTATCCTTTTTCCTGTGGTTCTTATAGCATATATTCCAAGTTTCATCCAAAATCTGATAGGCAAAACGAGTTCTACAGGCCTCTGAAAAGTGCAACTTTAATTATAACCACTCGGTATATATATATATATGTGTGTGTGTGTGTGTGTGTGTGTGCGTGTATGTAAATGGAAGGATTGTACATCCCGCATCTCCATTGGTTTGCTCTTAAGAAATGGGCTAGTTGTCTTGGGAATGATTCCATTACCGGATTCTATGAGGAATTTGATTTATTTACCAATGCAATGGTGAGGCTTGAAGTTGTTTTCCTTCTTTTACTAGAAGGATAGACGAAGGAGTAATATTTACTATATAAACTATTATATAAAGGTTATTTTGATTTAAAGAACTAGTTCGTTGAAGATGGGTGGCAGTCCAAATTTGGGGCATATTGACGAGGGGAGTTGAAACGCGCGCTGGCGTTCAAGATGAGACAATTCTATTAGCTACGCCAGGAGTAGAAAAGAAGTGGAAAGAGAGGGTGAAGAGCTATGCGCTTGTCAGTTTTGTTCAGGAATAGGGGGCGCTGCATGAACTGTCATATGACGCTGTTTCGTAGTGCCTTCTATCGAGCAAATGAGGAACTAGTTTTTCAATATCATTGAAAATGTAATTAATAAATTGATAATTAGCTGGAAATTCCTCTCTCTCTCTCTCTCTCTCACACACACACACACACACACACATATATATATATATATGTATTCTCTCTGTAATTTGGCTGATATGGGAGACAAAAGCACCGGTGAAATATCGAAAACGCAGGTTTACTGTAAAATCATTAATAATAACGCATTTATGCAGAAAACAGCTATGTATTATTCTGTAAAAATTGATATAATCCTCTAATATAGAACCTACAATCCTTAAATACTTTTCACAAAAAATATACTTTTTTGTGAAATATTTCAACTTCCACTTAATTTCGGAATCGTTTGATTCAAATAGTGCATCAAAATAAATTTTAAAAGATGTAGTATTTTTAATGGTAATTTCAAAGAATTTTTAAGATAATTAAGAAACATTATAGTAGCATACTAATAAGATTAAATACTTTTTGAAAAACAATAGTCACAAGTTGCGTCTTTGATATGTTGTTAAAAACTGGATTTATTCACGCGTGCAGAAATAATTAATTCATATCAAAATTCAAAATTTAAAATTATCTCTTATTTGCAGCAAGAAAATAATAAAGGCTCTTTGACATTTATTTGCAATTAAAAGATAAGAACATTTAAAACTTTTTACTTGTTTGTCCTTTTTATCGACGATGCCTGGAAAAGTAAAATGAAATATCGAATTTCCTTTCTCCTTTAATTGTTCCTGGAATAACCATTCCTAACATTTCTACTTTTTATTTGTTAGTTCACTAGATAATAATAATTTTTTGTTTACTTTACAACTTTTAAATTTCGATTTGTGATAGAGATTTTATTTTACTTCATTACTAAAAACAATGTCAGCAAATAATAACTGAATATAAGTTTTTAAATATGCTCAGAAATCTCACTCTTATGTTTAATTTTTCAAAAACCGAGATTTACATAATTTTTATTTGAAATTTTGGAAAAAAAAATAAAAGGGAAGAGCACAGAAGTTTGTATACACCTGTTACTTATCTCTCAATAGTCAAAGCAGAAATAAATTTTAAAGAATATCTTTTGTGTGCATTTTGATGGAAGTCCCCCTCTCCCCTTTTTATTGGGGGACGGGTGTCAGTTGTTCTTGGTGAAGGGGGAGAGAGAAAGTTAAAGTTTATGGTGCAAGAGCAAAATCTGATTTTGTTGATCTGATATCATGATGATTGAATAACTAGAAGAAAGGTCTAAAGCAGATAAGAATAGTTAAGGTTGACATTTGAAGGATTGCGTTTGGATGGCTGCGTCACTTGTGTTTACGCAGGACAGAAAACACTATGAGAGAGAGAGAGAGAGAGAGAGAGAGAGAAAGAGAGTGAGAGAAAACCCTTCACTCAGGGTACCTCAGATCAAGAAGTTCCTAGAGGTTGGTTGATGTTAAGATTTGCGCTACCAATCTTTTGATTCTTTAAAGAACGTAGGAGAAAGTCACCATTGTATCAGTAAAAAAATATACGTTTAGCGTTTTGAAGATAATACCAGCTTCCACAAACACAAAAGTTCTTCAGAGATGTGTTATTTAAATTCGATCAATAGTTGAGAGAAAGAAGAATAAAATATGTTTCTACCTTGTTCTCTGAATGTGGCTCAAAATTTACAGAAACAACAGTCTGCAGAAATAAGAGTCGAATTTGATAGGTTGCTTGTTTATTACCATCGCACGAAGAAACAACACTAGGGGTATTGGTGACGGACCTAGTAATTGGGAATCTCGATCAAGTGACGAAGACGTCACTTGATCGAATACCTCAATAAATTTAATATACATCAGCCCCACTACACAGTCGATCTTTAAGGGCATCAGGGCTCAAGCCCACTACTCGATGGAAAAAATGCCGACCACGAGTTTGCTACCGTAACAACTAGGCTATCGCGGGTACATTGACAGCCGAAAGTATTCAATTCAAGAAACTAAATGTAAATATTACCAACGTTTTTTCTTTTTTCTACGGAGAAAATTACCTCAAAAATCTGAACAGGGATAATAAATAAATACCACATTTTCTATCGTAATTATACTCGTAGCTTTCAAAGGTAGTTTTGATACGTAATCTCTTTTCCATCAAAATTTACAATTTTTATTTTACCGGAGTTTTATTATGACACACATGTATTAAAGCTTTTTCCTTTAGATTTTATGAGTGAAAATTCGATATTTTTTAATATCGTTATGCTCTATGCATACATTTTAGCTTGAGATATTAATTATTCTTCGAAATTAACTCCTAATTTCCCCCATCTTTTGTATAAATTACTCTGATTTTAAATGCTTAACAAGTAATATCAAGTATATCAACATATCAGTTTTAGAATTCTCGGAAGTATATTAATTGGAATAAATATTTTAAGCATCGTTGCACTTTAAATATTTATGTTATTTTATAATATTGATTTTGTGGATAAAGATGCCTGATATTAAAATTCATAATTTAATTCACATTTGGAAATTCACATTTGGATAGTAAATTTGGAGTAATAGAATACGAAACGAAAAATAAAATACTTAAATAATTTCTGCATCGAAAATTAATCTTGATGCTGGAATTTATTTGCATGAGGGAAGAAATTTCAATCGTTGAGAATATAATATTATCACTGATTCCAAAAATTAAGGCAGAATCGTAAAAGTTTTTTAATAATTTGCAAAAATACGAGACTTGAGAAATTAAACAGAGTTTAGTGTTTAAATAATGTTAAAGTTTATTATTTAAAGTTATTCGCTTGATTTCCGGTGCATATGCTGAACTTTGTTGCAGCATTTCTTGTTCTTTTTTTGCGGTTTGTTCCTTTGTAATTATATTGTAATTATTTTCTCTTTCTTTTTTCTTTTGCTGTAACTGTTTATAATCTGCCATTAGAATTTTTTTTTTCAAAAAAAAAGTTTATTATTCAATGGTGTTATCAGCTAATTTCTTGAAAATTTTGCCCAGTTGAATAGTGACGCCTTGGAAATGTCAAGAAATGCCGGTAGAAATGTATTACTCTGTATGATGATTACATGGAGAAGTCAGGAGATTAACAAATAAAAATTCAATTTCAGATACACCCAGATTATAGTTAAAACTTTACCATGCAGCAGGTTCCTTCAACTTACGGTTCTTCCTAAATCCAAACAAATCAATATTATTAACTGTAATTTATCACATTATGTACATCTTAGAATGTAGAATAAATTTTATCTGGATATCTGGGTAATTTATTTGTAATAATTCACACCTTATGATATAGCCCCTCGTATAAAAATTATCATTAATATCATTTGGTAAGGGATGTTTCAGAAAAGATATTTTGTAAAAGTCTTGTTTACATTTAATCTGCTATCTTCTAAGTCTTGTTCCTCTTTTGAAGATATATTTACGTTTAATTCAATAATTCTTCAGTAGTTTTCTAAATGTTAAAAGATACGCATAAATACTTGTGAGAATAAAAAAAAGAATCAACAAGTCAGAAAACGTTACTTTTTTTATTCTTTCGAAAACATTATATTGCCTTTAAATAAATTATAGAAGAGATTAGATATAAAAGGGTATTTGAGAATTCTCCATGAGATTAATACCACGCTTACGAATTCAAAATGGAGCTTAAATGGGAGCTTCAGTTTTGTTTTTGTAGTTATTTGTTGATGCGATGATTGTTTCACAAAGCTAGGTGTTTTTTAATGCTAAATACAGCTTTATTTGTTTTGTAAGTTTGATGGTGGTTAAAAATTCATAAGAAGCTGCTAATGCATTTTTTAATATATTATATCTAGGGAATAAAACAAAATTGGCAAATGTCGATAAACCTATAACATTTGCATAAACTTATGCATAGAAAGTGCTTCTACATGCAAAAATTGATTGATGATCAATATCCAAAATATAGTTAAATTTATATAACGGAAATTACTTAAGTATAAGCGTTGAGCATAAAGTATTTAATGCAACATATGTGCATAGTATAATATATAAGTTTTAAAACCTGTTTGCCTTTTCTGTCTTGAAAACAAATTCAACCAGGTCCAAACATTTTAAGATGCTTTGCTGATGTTTAGAAGGAGCTGTAACTGTATTACCCCCCTCCCCCAAGAGGATTCTTATTTTTCAAATTTATTTTGGATGATATACTTCTAAATTTATTTTTGGTGTATCCTTTTTCATAAAAAAATTTCTTTGTTTTCCGGAAGAAGCAATAATTTTTCACAAACTGTTTTGCTCAAAAGATATGCATTTAAATGAGTCTTTTAACGCATTTGATTAAGTGAAATCGGTTAAAAATAACGGAGTCAAATTATTTTTTTTACGTGTCAAATTCATATATATGAAATGAAACAGTTTTTTTTGAGTGTATCGGCATGTAACGCAAAGATGGAATGGCCAAAAAGCGTAAGATTTAGTAGCCTTTAACAATGAGTCATATTGGTGAGTACCTCGAAGAGAGTTTATCGAGAAATTCATTTTAGAGTTGTTGAAGTCAAATACTGAATTGACCATTAAGAAACATTTCTTTCTGCCCCGCTCATAAGTCTGGCACTTGTTACGTCACATGACGTCATGGTCTTCCTTTGGCTTCAGTACGCATAGATTTGGAATAACTCAGCGTCACTGTTTATTTTGCTTTTTACAATTAATACTTAATGAAATTCTTAAAGATCGTTATATTTGTTCATTGTTTGTTAGAATTATGATTCTTCTCTTATTAAACCACTTCAAAAGAGAACTTTATCAAAATGTAAATTTTAAATTTGGCAGTATAGTTTGTGTATTCTGTTTATCTTTCGCCAAATATTGCCGTTTATTTAACGTGAAACTAGATTAATTACTGCAAAAACAAACATGCGATTTTATAGAAATAATAATGACGAGGAAGAGAACTTTAACAAGCTGTGCTCATAGTCCACTAGAGATTTAAATCTTAATTAATTTTTGCATCTTAATTCTAATTGGAAAGACATTTAATATAGTTTTTTAAGAAACTCTTTGGTCTGTTTATTAATATTTTTCATAGTTAAATGCAGCTGCAGTAGCTTAATAATTATGGTCGTGAACTCTCCCCCTCCCATCGAATTCTGATACAACTGAAACTCCGCTTTGTAGCAGGACTGATGCACGTTAAATTTGTCGAGATTATTACCAATCACATCTTAATACCACTAAAACATCATCTTGTAGTGGGACTGAAACACGTTATATTAGTCAAGATTATCAGATCCTAACATTAGAGTGGAGGGGAAGTTGAGAGCGTGGAGTGCAGGATCCGGTGTTATCCTCCTTACTTGATCACGATTCAAAATTGATAGGTTCGTTGCCATAAGCCATCTTGTTACTTCTAGAATCAACGTTAATAATCAATCGACCAATGATAGCTTAATGTTATAATTATTTATTACTTGTAGATATAAGGTATATTCTTTTATTAGTGAATATTTTGAATTACTTAATTATCATTATAAGACATTTATTGATCATTTATCGCTTTGCTTAAGAGCTATCTCTGCACCAAATAATGAAGCTGTAAATTAAATAAATTTTCGAAAATGTTTTCTTACACCGTGTTGGGGTTGAGCTCTCATTAAAAACACTTCATGATTATTGGTTGGATTCTTGAATTTTTATTTTACACCCTCCCACCACCCCGGGCAAAAAGAATTAATACTTCTGTTAGTAAGTAAATAAGTTCGAAAATATTTTATGCATTGATGGAACGCAAATTTATGCACGCAATAATTTGTACACAATAGTATTATATTCAGAGTTGTTTTATTATTTTTAGCCTAAAAAGTACTTGATTATCTTTTATTTACCATTTTAAGATAAATTTAGGTTTGGCAAATGTTTTTTAGGTAGAATTATATATAGACATGCCGAGTGAGTGTGTGAGTGATTGCTTATTAATGTCGCACTGAGAAGGAACGTGAGGGTTATTGACGACGTACCTCATAATTTTAAGCCTCGGCCAAGTGGTAAGGACGATATCAGAGCTGGCACCCCTTTTCCCATACTTCCATACCCCGCCAAGGGAGGAGCCTCGAAAGCATGCATCAACTTAGCTACATGACGGGCCTTCAGAGACAACGTTGGCCACCAGTTCGCGACTATGACCTCAAGGCTACCGCTGCCACATCTATTGTAATAAAATGTAATCTTTTCTTCTCATCTGTAGAAATATCTTAGCATTATTTTTTTTGAACAAACTTATTACAGGAAAAATAGAAGCTCATTTTCTGATTTAAATATGAAGGCATTGTTTTAGTTAATTAATTATTGTTTCGTCCCTGCTTATGCCATTATTTTTGTGAAACGAACTTTTACTTTTGCATTTGCTTGATATTAAAATAATTCCAGTCGATAAATCGGTTCCTGAAGAGAAAAATATACGAATCATTCTCGAATTATGAGACACAGCAGCTATGAAAACTTTAGAAATAAAAAGAGATTAAAAAAATTGAAAGAAGTCGGATTTCTCGATTGAGTCCAGAAATGGTGATTTTTTCGTTTGTTTACATTGTTTTATTTCTGAAAATCTCAAAGGAAATGCTTTTTTCATAGCGATCCGAAAAATGATATTTTGAGAAAAAAATAAAATAAAAAAAGAACAAATTATAGCATTGATAACTACATCAGTAGACCAATTTTACTTATTTAAATGAGTTTTCAAGACTTCAAAAAATCTTTTTCACTTGATTTGATGTATTAACTTATAAAGGGCTATTTTCAAATATTATAGCGATGGGACTTTCAAGTTGCATGTACAATATTTCCTTAAAGTGCCTTTGGTTTAAATAATTAGTAGTTACAAATGCTTGAAAACTGAAAAGGAAATTCGTATTGTAAAATAAAATGCGCAATACATTATCAATTCCTCCAGTACTAATAATAAAACTGATGAGATATTTGAGAAGCTTTTGTTTAATTTAGTTTATGGACACGAAATAGCGTTATTATGGTCGATTAAAACTATTTTCTTATTTCTGCTTTTAAAGATTTTTTTAAAACTGAAAATACATTTAAAAAATTGAAAGTTTCCAGATACAGTCTGTAGAAAAATCAAAACTAATGCTTTGGCTTTTCATCAGCTGAAAAAACCCAACTCCTATAAAACAATTCATATATAATTTTATCACAGCATCGACACAGCTGAATCAAAACTACAGTTTTTTTTACAGAAATTTCAAGTTGTCACGTATTAAAAAAATAAATTGAAATTTCAGTATTGCCTGGAGCTCTTTTTATCGCATTTTTTTTTCTTTTTGAGGTACGAGTTCGTTAATTTATACTTATTAAGGATAGTTATTTTTTGTCGACGTGTTTAATTTCAAGAGATCTCAAATGAAGATTTTTCAGAATTGGGTGTTAAAGCTGCTCACCCTCGGGCTGAATGCAGCTATCCAATTTCTTTGCCCTTATTTTTTTTTAAAAATCTTCCAATTACTAGCGATGATGTCTAAGCGGGGTTTTGCACAAAAATAACTTGTAGGAAACTTTTTCATTCATTTACCGTAAGCCATTTAGTTGTGGCCGCGGTAGCCCGATAGTCATGGTCGAGAACTCAAGGTGGGCGGTTTTCATTGAGTCATTGGTTCAAGCCCTGATGCTCCAGAAGACCTGTTGTGTAACGGGGCTGATGCCGTCGAGGTTTAAAATCCTGAAATTGGAGTGATACGGAAGTTTGGAGAGGAAAGTTCCAGTTTAGGTGTAGTCCTCGTCACTCAACCGAGGTGCAAAATTATGAGGTCTGTCACCAATAGCTAACATGTTGCTTCTCAGTATGATGTTAATAAAGAATCACATCACACACAGTTTAGTTAGTAGCCTCTTAACATAGTTTGGATACGTTTATACTTTTCCAAGCCCAGTAAAACAACTGTTTTAAATAAATTTTAATTATTTTTCTAGATTCATAAATCAAACACAATTCTTTATGTGTCTACACAATGACATATTATCTTACCATTGGAATTGCGTTAATTTACATATAGTAGATAATAAGATTATTAGTAAAAAAATTGACAAGAGAGAGAGAGAACAACTGTTTCCTAGTTAATAAAGTTCCATCCTTTGACAGCAATTGAAGCTTAAGTATATATAAGAACGTATTGTATAATTGATTACTTAAATATATCAAATTATTCAATATACCTCTACATTTTCAAAATATATTAAATAATTTAAAAATTACTTGTACAAAGGCTGATCATCCTATTAATATCTGAAAAGAAGTTTAAAATATAAAAATTATGAAATTGATAAATTTTTGTTTTTGTTTGAAAATCATATTAAATTTTAAATATGAGATGAACTTTTAAAAAATTGCTTACTATTTATAATCTAATTTTTTTTATTTAAATGTGTTTTTCCTGTTATACGGTTTTATTTTTCGCTGTGTTTGTAATAAATGCGGGTATTTATCGGCATAAGATTTTAAAATATTTTATAATTTGATTAACATTTTACGTATGTTTTTGCCTATCTTTTGTATTAGTATTCATGTACAATAACTTTTTAATTTGATTCTTCATTTTAAAAGTTGTTTTTCACTTTAATTTTAAAACCGCACACCGAGAGTGACGCTTACTTGTAGTATAATTTTCTTTTCATCTAAATAGTCTTAGGTCTAAAAATTTTAGAAAAGGGAATGCTTTATACATTTCAAAATTATTGAACTTTTTAAATGTTTACATGGTATATATTTTTAATTTCATTTTGTAATTATATTTCTGTGTATATTTATTCATATGCAATCAATTAATCAATCTTTAGTTTTGATGGTTTTATCATAAAGTTATAGAAATATTGGTTGAGCATCCTTTTGGATTATGTGTGAGCAACATGTAAGATATAAAGGCAAAAGTTTAACTTTCTTAGTTTAAAAAAGTACCTTTTATGTGTGTGTGTATAAATGGTGTATTTTAACCGCTTAGTTTTATTTCCTTTAGTTAAATTGTGTTAACTTTCTTTTTTCATTTTTTTAATGTTAAAAATCTGTTTACTTTTTGTTACTTGATTTTTTTTGTCCCATACCTTTAATGATAATTTGTTTGCTGAAGGTATGATGGTTGGATCCATGAAACTAGTTTAAACACATATTCACATATTTTCTGCTCCAAAGTGAGGATAATTATTAAATTATATATTTTCTATTCCTGCATAACTATTACTCTTTTCTATATATATAATTTTTTGATGCTTACTATGACGCGTAAGATTGTTTTGTAATCAAATTGATTGTAATTTTTAATTAATAGTTTATATTTCTATTGAGTGAATAATGGTGCAACAATATTTAAATAAATTTTTGACTTGTTTTCATTAGCACTATATGTTTACTTTTAACTAAGGATAATGTTTTTATTTTAGGTTAAATTGAAAATGAAGCGATTTTTTCAATTAATTCAGTAGTTTTCTTAACATTTAATATATATATATATATATATATATATATATATATATATATATATATAAGGATTTAACTTGAATTTAATAATTTCTCTTAAAAATAATTTATTTTTTTTATTCTATCCCTTCTCTCTAATTGAAAAGTTTAGTGTTCATTTTTATGTCCTAATCCAATTCCAAATTATCCCTTTATTTATTAGATCACGCGCTCATAAAATTTGTTTAATCCACTTTTCCATGACCCTAAATTTGTCAGAAATAATCCCTGCTAGACACTCTGTCAAAAGCGAAAGTCCATAGAATCCCTAATTCTGTGCCACGAAGAAAATCAGGAAAAGAAAGACCATAAAAAATAAAATTTAATATTTATGAATTCTGAATAAGGCTTTTGACTTATCAGCCTTTTAAACAATATTTTACAAGTATTCAATAATTAAATACTTAGTCATATGAATAATTGGGCTTCTTGACGTAAAACTAAACCGAATCTTGTTGTATTCATGGTATTGTGGGAAACGTAGTTGAAGTTCCAGCTATTGTGTCCATCTCATCATAGATTAAGTCACAATTGGGTTGATATTACTCTCAAATGATGTTAATTGAATCAATTCAAAAACAAAAAATTACTGGTGGGAAATCAAATGTATTCTAAAATTTCAGGAAAAAGTCATACTACGTTTTTTGATTCTTATTGAACTAGAAATATCACATTGATCGTTGTTGTTCTTGTAACTTAAGTCCATCTATTGTCTCAGCTAGAACATCTTAGTAAAACCATTTGCCCACAGAATGTCATGCACTATAAGAGGAATAAATCTTTACAAGACAATCTTTTGCATCAAGAATGTGAATTGGGGAGACCTTATCCGTACAGCATTTAAGGCATTTCAAGAAGCTTTTACGTCCACGATGAAAAGTAAGACCTTTTAGATGGACACAGAAGAAGGGGGATGTGGAACTGCTCTTTTCATACGAGTGCAAGGGAAGTTAGTTCCAGAATGTTTCCCATGATACCAGAAGAAAGTCAGAGAAGCATTTTAATTTTGCTGTTTCCAATTTTTTTCGAATAGAGTAAAGCTTGAGGAACGTTATTGTTTTATTATTAGGTAGTTGATCGTTGATATTATCCTTTGTTAAAGTATCTGCTGTTATGTTTCCTAGGTATCCAAATGTGAGGGATTTACTGGAAATTAACTTTACACCCAAAGGGTCAATTTTATCAATTACCCATCTAAGGGTGATTGATGTCCCTCAAATTCTTTTGAATTCCGATGACACAAACTATTGTAGATAAATGTTCAAAATTACAATCTGCACTTATTTAGTACGATTTTATTTGCTAAAAACTAGATACAAGAGTGGTTCAAAAAGTATTTGTATTTGAAGGCAAATGGAATCATTGAGATAAATTGTTGTTACCATTAGTGCTGCTATCTGTTAAACGCAGCCGATACAATTTGATATTGTTTCATAAATTTGTTTTGATTTGGTAGTAATTTCTTTCCAAATTAAAATTTGATTGCTGCAACGTTGCATTGACACCGTCGGTAAGACCTGGATTCATCCTTGTGCACCGGGAATCTAGCAAAAATCAAAACGCTGAGTTGCTTTGGGTTAATCTTTTCCAAAAAAAAAAAAAGGCGCAGAAGGTCTCATCAACAGGAAAAATTATGACGAAGAACTTTTGAGGTGCGAAAGCGTCATGATTATGAATACGAGTAAATGAGGCTTAAATAATTGTCTTGTGAGTATAATGATGCTTTCTAATAACGAAACATTTTTGATATTACGAGCACCATCTCTTGGAGTTTCTAAGGACTTATTGAACGATCTTCGTACCTATTTTTCCAATTCAAGAATAAATATGCATTATTGCCTTTTGGAAATTTTCAACCTCTCCTGGACTACAGGCAAATTACCAAAAATCTGGAAAAAATCCATAATAATTCCAATACTAAAGCCAAGAAAAAATGCATCTAATTGTAATACCTTTAGGCCAATTTCACTCTCCAGCATACTTTGTAAGCTAATGGAACGTGTAATCCACAGCAGACTTATGGACTGGCTCATCAAGAACAATAAACTTCATTTCTACCAAACCGCTTATCGAGCACATCACAGCACCGTAGATCAGCTCTTCTATTTATGTCAGACAACAATAGATAGTCTTAAGATGAAGTCTCATCGTAAGAGTATGGCAGTGTTTCTAGATCTTTCTGTAGCATTTGACTGTGTATGGCGTCAGAAACTGGTACACACTTGTTACAATATAGGTATCAAGGACAATGCGCTCGTATGGATTAATGACTTTCTTCGTGATAGGAAATTCTCTGTGAGGTTTAATAGAGTGCTCTCTGAGTCACATAAGTTGAGGGCTGGCGTACCACAGGGATCAGTCCTAAGTCCTTTTTTATTTTTTATTTATATGAACACCTTTCATCCTCATATTCATACTGACACAAAAATCGCCTGCTATGCAGATGATATAGCTGTTTGGCACTCACACATAGACACTGCTGCATCAAGTAATCAATGCTACACTTGAGGGTATCGCTGCATGGGCTGAATATTTGAAATTGACCATCAACGCAGACAAGACTAACTACTGCATTTTTTCTACCGACAGACGACATCGTAGCACTTTTAGTGCGACCATAAAATAAGGGAATCCCAATTAAAAAGAATTGACCATCCTAAATATCTAGGTATCATCTTAGACCCTGAACTAAGTTTTTCAAAACACATCGAAAACTCTACAAATAGAGCCATAAAAAGTTAAATATCCTAAGAAAACTATGTGGTACCTCTTGGGGCTCAAGATTCCATACTCTTAAAAGCACGTACAACACTTTAATAAGATCCGTACTTGAATATGCATCCCCAATTTGGACTCCTGCTTCTACCTCTGCCAAACAAAAATTAGATTTTGTTAAACATAGAGCTTCTAAAATCATAATCGGAGTGGTCTCTTCAACCAATAACGTAACTGCAGAGCATGAGTGCGGCCTCCCTACCTTAGAGAGCAGGCGGAAACTCGCCACTGTAAAGTTCACAAACGAGATCCGATACAACACAGATCACATCTCCACAAATGTTTTTAATCAATGGAAAGATTCAGAAAGGTTGAAAAGATCCTCAACGCTCCAGTTTGATAACGAAATCAGAAAGAATATCCAAATGGCACACTCTTCCCTAGACTATCTTCCAGAACCAATCATTCTGAAAAAGCCACCGGGCAACACCAGGGGCTGCTTGAATCAATTACAACCTAGCTCTAAAAAAGAAAACTCCAAGGTTCTCAAACAAAAAGGCCTTGATACCATAAATCTGCTCTCGAAGAACAACATGACAGTCTCTACACTGATGGCTCCTCGGATAAATCCCTCAATAAAGGAGGTGCCGGAGTTTTTCTTGTCCATCCAGATGGAAGTATACACAAACATAGAATCAATTCTGGTATGATTGCATCCAACTTCAGCGGTGAACTCTTGGCAATAAAAGAAGCCCTCACCATTTACTTCACTGACTTGAGGATGCTGAGCTTCACAGAGGGTCTCGTAGTTTTTTCGGATTGAAATTCTGCGCTACAAGCTATAAAAAACGGAGAAACCAACATCACCTCTGCTATAAATGATCTCCTAGAAAGATTGGACCATAAGGGAAAATTCTGCATTCTGCAGTGTATTCCTCCACATGTGTACATTGAGGGGAATGAGTGTGTGGAATCTTTAGCCAAAGAAGCAAGGAGCCTTATCCCATCCAACACTACCATCACGCTGGCAGATGCCAATGCAGTGGCAAGACATAGACTCCAAACTCCAGACTTCAAGAAACCACTCGTAACAGACTTCGACTGCCCCATAATTGTAACAAGCACCATTACTAGACTGAGAACGGGTCACTGTAAGGGCATGAAAATTCATCCAGACAAAACAAGGTCCTATCCTTTTTGTTAGAACTGCCCTGAAGTCCAGCTTGAGACTAAGGCATCTCTTGGAATGCCCATCTGTTGCGGCAAAAATACTTAAACTCGGATTGATTCCAGTCTATCACTTTACAAGATACCTTATACGGCCATGAGGCACCAGAGCTGGCAGCCGCTATCTTGGATACTTTTGGGGGCCTTTGATATTAGGATTTCTGACGTCCATGGACACGAAAACAACAACAATCTGATGTGACTGACACCACTGTAACTCGACGTGGGTAAAAATATTAGGCTTCATATTGGTTGAAATTTGAGTTCGGTAGTTTATTGTATAGGAGATCTTCATTTCACCATGGACATCTGTGACGAAAATACAAGTCGAGCTATTTTAAGTAAAATTTAACTGGGCTTAAGATTCTCAATTGGTGGTAGTGTAGAAAATATGGAAGACAATTATAATTCAGGTCTCATACAATAAACTTTAACGTTACTCAAAATTCTTGAATCTTCACTACGCGGCATTGAAAAGGCAACAACAAGGAGTTGCCAGGAAGCATTGAAATTCGGCAAATAGAGAGAGACAGCAACGAACAATAGGTGATCTTTATTTCGAAATGATATGCATAATACAGAGCGAGAATAGCGTTGGCTTAGTAGGTTGTAGGACCACCCCCATGGACGGAGAATACACGAAGCAACACGTCTAGGTGCAGAGTCAATAAGAGTACGGATGTTGTCCTGAGGAATGGCTTTCTTTTCCCTGTCAGCCATTTGCCTCAGTTGGTCTTCTGAACACGGCAGTGGCAGAATCTGCAAATGACGTCCAATCACATTCCAAATGTGTTCAATTAGTGAGACATCAGGAAAGAACGGTGGCCAGGGAAGCATCTGTACACCTTTCAGAGCACATTGGTTGACACGAGCAGTGTGTGATCGGGCGTTATCCTGCTGATAAAGGTCATTAGGCCCTCCCTACAGATAAAGGAGCTTCACCCGCCACAGCACATCATCCACGTATCGTTGGGTCGTCATAGCGCTCTGAATACGAACTAGAGGTAACCTGGAATCGTAGACAATTATGCTCCAAACTATGATCCATGTTATCACGCGATGGAACGTTCCACAATTGCTGCTGGATTGTACCTGTCTCCACGTCAGCTCTACACTCGTATGCGGCGACTGTAATTGGAGAAACAGAAGCGTGATTCAATTGAAAAAGTGACCTGTGCCATCGTTCGACCTCAGCACCATTGCAGACGTTGGTGCCTATGCTGCGGGGTAAATGGCAGTCTTCTTAATGGATGCCTTGAGCGCAAGCCACAAGCAACCAATCAACGTGAAATGGTACTGGTAAATATGGAAACATCTAGAATGTTTTGAATATATTTCAGAATATAGGTACTGCCACCACTTCCGGTACTGCCACCGGAATTGAAATTGTCGGCTGATGCGTTGATCCACGCGTTCGGACGTCACTCTGTATGTACTGGCACTCTTCAAATTTGCCACATTTCCTTGTTCCAACCATTTTCGCCACATCCGTTGCACTGTGGACGCACCCAGTTGTGTTTCAAATGAGATTTGCCGTATGAACCTACCTGCCGTTCTCAGTCCGATCACCATGCTCTTCGTAAAATCGTCTGCCTGCCGGAACTGCCTCTGTTGACGACGGCCTGGCATTCTTTGCTATTACATGTGCTACGATGACTTTCCTAGTAGAAATTATGGCACGAAAATTGAACATTCTGCAGGTTACTTTCCTTATATCTTCTTCAAAGTGCGATGGAGAGCTGCGCATTTCACATAATTCACATAACTCGGTGACGTGCGTCTACTCTAAAATTTGCATAATTTTATATCTATTCCTTCTTGGTGTTGCTTTCTCGGTGTTGCGTATTATAATTAAGCAATCTCGTACCTCTTTGACAGAGGTGTAGTTTGGATTTTTAGCTTGAGGGGACAAATGAACATTTTACGTCTTCTCTTGTTTATCAAAATGCAATGGGGAAGGAAGAGAAAATTTTAAAAAGTTATTTAAAATAGTTGTGTTTTAAGGGGAAAAATTCAATCTTTTGATTTTTATTATAATTTTAAATATTTTAATTTTTTAAAGTCTCATATGAGTATGTTCCCAAAGTTTCTCTAAATTTATAACGATTGAACGTTGTAAAATAAATAAGACGGAAACAATAGATCGAAAATATTGTTATTTTAAAATATTTTTTAAATGCAACTGCAAAAACTTAAAACATTATGTAAGATTTAACAAAATGATAACCTAAAATGAAGTTTGTACACAAAAATAGTTTCGTGTACACTACTTTAGATGAAATTATTAATTTCAAAGAAAAATTGCATTTGCTGTGTCAAATTTATCGATTAATTTATCAAAATGTATATTAAATGTATAACTTTTCGCTCCACACTCAGAAAAGTCAAATCTGACATTATTTTCTGTGCCATGAATGATGTCATGTACGATCGAAATGAGACAAAAATCATAGAAAAAAAGATATCCTCATTCTGAGTATGCGAATGTTTTTATTTGCTTTTTCGTACGTCTAAGAATGGAAGACATTTGATTAAAAAATTTCGTCACATTAGTTTGAAGCTCCTTAGGTCTAAACTTGGAGACACATGTCCCCTTTTGCCCCTTTTTAGCCTCTTCAGCGCGTTTTGGCTGGCGAGTCTTTTAACATTCAGTTCAGTTATAAAATAAACCTGTAAAACGCTAATGAGAAAAATGTCATGATTCTTTCAGCTATACTATTTTTAAAATATCGTATATCATCTTTAATTAGAGTTATATATTATAGTTTCCGTAATATTGTTTGGTTGTGAAAAATTTAGCTTCTATACTATAATAACAACTTTTGATAATGTAACGTATTATTCATAATTTTAACATATCGTTTGCTGCTACATAGTAACGGTTTGTGTAACTACAGTTCGTGTATATTGTTCAGAACCCCTCCTGTATATGTAGGAGTGATATCAATACCAACTCGGAGGATAATGATAAATGGCACTTTATTCGTTAGTCTTCAGGACAATACACAGGCAATACAGCTTGGACAATATCAGAATATATAGATAAACAGCACTTGCATAAATTAATGATACAGATACAGGAATAAAACACACTTTTAAGCTCAGTCGCAGTACTAGTAGCAAATTTCAGCTCACCAGCTTACTAGTGCTCGCTACGGACTACCTCCGCAGTAACACTCTACACTTCCAGGGTAAGCTCCGATATTTCCGGGAGGATATTCCCTGCACGCTTCAATCGAAGGGCTGACAGTTTCCAGTCGATTTCCCCAACACAGACTCCAAAGACAGACTTACTCAGAGAGACAGATTTTCTCGACTGTAGCTCTTGCTGTTTTATTCCTGCTAGGTGTGATGTCACATGAGAAAAATCACGAAAAGTCTGTAACTTTCTTCTCGATCGATATTTCGTCTAGCTTCCAGCACATTTGAGATTTTTTCATTCGACTCTAAAATTGCTAAATTTCTCACTATTTCTCTTTTTCAAACTTGATGATATCTCTGTTCATGCATTTTTCTCTTCACAAAAGAACCGACGCAGGGAAGTTCCATCTCAAGTTCGGACCAATGCACACACACACACACACACAAGATTAAAATATATAACATATAAAAGATTCTTCCCCTCCCTTTCCGAATACTGTAATAGTTTCAGTTTCAATTTATGTTTTGTTTGAAATTTATAGCAAGATAGTTTATTAAAAAGTAATTTTGTTCATAATAAAATTCAATTGTATACGTGCAATCTATTCGCATCGCATAAAAATAAGAATTTCGACTTCTCTTCGCTTTTCGATTCATACAAAAATTAAGAGGTTTGATATTAATAACCTTCACCCAAATAGAAAGCAATGTTAATTATACCACAATCAATCCTTTTTTACCGGACATATATCCCTCAAACGAAAAAAAAATTACTATTAATTTCGACTCTTTAAGTATTTTGTGGCCTCTGTAGTCCAGTACCCGGCGAGTTTTTCTTTTTCTTCGAGTCGTGGGTTCGAGATTTAATGCCATTGAAGACCCTCCGTAGAGCGCGGTTGATGCACGTTAAATCTATCAAAGTCAAAAGTTCTCCCATTAGCTTAGTGAGGAAATTTGGAGAGGGAAGGGCCCAGCTGACTGGTGCCTTCGTCATTCTTGATCGAGGTTCAAAATTACGAGTTCCTTTTTGATGTTAGTATTTCTTTCAGAAGAAATTACAAGTTTACATAAACATTTCACTTAATTTTAAGATTTTTTTTGAAATCTAAAATCGGTTATTATTTGTAATAAATATTTAATCTCGAAATTTATACGAACTTCTTTGGGGAAAAAGAGATTTTGAAAAAAAAAATAAGCATAGCAATAGTTAAAATCGATCTTTTTTTCCCCACGAAAGCATGAAATAACAAATCAGTAAATTACGAAAACGTACGTACAACAGAATAAAGAAAGATTTTTTTTGCTTAAATTTATTGAATTGTTTTTCACTTTTTGTTCAGAGTGATGCATCAGACTCTTTCATTTAAAAATCTTTTTATTGCTGCTTTTCACTATTCAGAAGTATTCAAACTGCTATTATTTATATGAAACAAATTAAATGAAACAACTTCAAATTCTTCATTTCATTTCATTTCCGGCTTTAAACTTCCGGCTTCTTCAGTTTCAAACTAATCGTCTGCAAAGAGAAGCTGAGAAATAGTTTAAAAGAAAAGTGAGATGGGAAGGTAACTAAATGATGTCTTTCAAAGTTTCGAACTGGTATGGCAATAAAGAGAGATTTATTTAACAACTAAGATTTATTTAATAGCTCCGATTAGAGTCTTCTAACTTCAGAGTCGTTAGCCGCAATTAACATTGTAAAGCCATTAGATTGTTACAGGTAACACATTATAAATGCAAACGATCCATTTCCAGAATGTGTAGCAATTTAGAACTAGTGCCATGTTGTGGATTTGGGCTAGAATGTGATGAAATTAGTTATTTGTTTCCACCTTTTTAAGTTAATGCTATGAATGTGTTGACATTCATTAAGATATTGATGATAATATTAGTCGATGACACAGCTTTTAAATTTTTGATTTTTTAACTCTTCATTTTTAAAGATGGAGCAATAACCTTATGTTCGGAAACCTGATATAGAAATTTTCATTCAAACTTTTAACCTTTAAATCATGGAGCTACTTTAAATGTTGGGAAACGTCTTTTCATGTGCTTCCTTAGGGAAAGATAAATATATGTAAAAAAAATAATGATTTAAATCATACTTTTATTTAAAAATGAAGTAAAAAGCATAAAAATAATTTAAAATACAATTTCTAAATGCTTCAACCTCGTAATTAAAACACCGAAATAATTATCGTTAAATTAGGCTTCGAGAACATAGAGGTCATGTTTGCGAACTCGTGGTCGATGTTATTTTTTTCGAGTTGTGGGTTCAATTCCTGATGCTACGAAAGACTCATCGTATAGTGGAGCTGATGCACGTTAAATCTGTCGAAGTTCCAAGTCCTTCCATTGTGGGGATGTGGAAATTTGAAAAGATTTCTGGCCAACACAGGTAGTATCCTCGTCACTTTACTGGAGCTCAAATGTATGAGGTCCGGCTAAAAAAACTCTCGTTTTGTAACAGCAGAGTTAATACTCAAGCCATCAATCAATAATTCCGATATATTAAATGCTGTCTTTTTATCTCTTACACATTTATTTAAGTAGAGATCAAAATAAGTATGAAATCCTCAATCTTTTATAATTTACATATTATTTTTCATTGCAAAATAACTAATAAATGTAATTGAAATTAACTAATTTCAGTCCCTCTTAAAAAAAAAAAATCTTGATTCAAAAATGTTTTAATACTCATATTTATTTAATTCTCTTCAGTCCGGAAATTTAAGACTAAAAAGAAATTTCGCGAACTATTCGTGTGTTCTCATTAGGATTCCTTTTCCAGAAACTGGGAATCCTAGATTCCTGGAAAATTGTATGATTTTTTTTACTTTTTTATTCCTGGAAATTATATTTTATTCCCTGGAACAAACGTGCGGAGGATCTTTTTCAGCAGAAAATTGTGTTAAATCAGTAGAGGAATTCACAGTTAGGAACTAAAGGAATTCGCAATTGGAAAGCACATAGTTGCGCTTGTGTTAGTAAGATGGTTAAGTTTGAAAAATAATGAGTTGCGAATATCACCTATGCTACGCATACGCCATTCACCGGGTCATGTATGATAACTTTTATAAGAAAAAAGTATATTTGGAAGAAAGCACTGTTGAGTTACAAAGGTATCACAAAAAGAAGCAGATATATATATAAACGGGGTTTTAATAGGAGAGTTATAATATGAAGGTGGTATGACAACAGACGTCAGATATTGCTTATGCAGAAAAATTTTCTGTGGTTACTATAAATGAAATTATAGAAAAGAAAAACCGAATTGTAAAATTATTCAGAAAATAAAGCTTCAAGAATGACATTTACGAAATTATGTTAAATCAGAATTTGGCTGTGAAAAGATTGTTTTCTTAGACACTAAAATACTCTGGAATAATTTGTTGGCATTACTTGAAAGACTTTGATATAAAATCAGCAATTTCTAAAGTATTAATGGATATTAAAGAGCAACAGTTTTTTATTGATATAAAATTTGATATTTTGATTGTAATTGTAGCTGTCCTGAAACCAGTAAAAATTGTTCTAGAAACACTATATAGTTTAAACTCGACTTTTCTTATAGCTGACAAAGTATTGGTTTTCATTATTAGAGAGTTAAGTCAACAAAACTCTGATTTTTCTAAGAATTCCTCTGGTCCAAAGAATTAGAGAGAGGGACATTATTAGATTAGTTGGATTAATGCTATATTTTCCTGAGATGCAAGATCATAGTTTGTGAGCAATTTGCCCCTAATTCGAGATAAATCTTCTAAACAGTAATACAAAACAGTATATACAGCCATTTAAAAAAAAAATTAAGAAAAATACAATTTTTGGCCAGTCCACTGTAATGGACATTGAATCTTATTCTTGTAAATACATATGTTACTAATTAAATATACAACGTAATTTTACTATTCACACATTTAAAATTGTATAATAACTATATTTAATTAAAAAAATATGTAAATGTGTAATGAAACAAAATTCAAACTACTGACATACCTTCAATTTTTGCTTTCTTCTTGTTTGCCATTTTCAAATGTTTCTGGAACAAAGATACCACCAAATAATTTCAGGTTTTTCTAAATAGATGACTGTCCAATATAATAGAGTACCCGATTTTAGGATATAAAACGGTAAATTCTTTCTCTGCATGTAAAATAAAAATGTCCAATAGAATGGACGTTGGATCTCAAGAGGATATTCAAATTTTGGCAGAAAATGGAAAATATGAAGCTGATGCGAATTTGTTGATCTTTTTTGTTAACCAAATAAAAACTCTGATTCAACAAACTAAAATTATTCTGACAAGTTTTTTTTTCTTTCCTTTTCTTCTTCTTTTTTTTCGAGGAAGACGAATCACTGTCCAACTCTTTGCATTCAGAAGAGAGTACGGAAACTTTGGAAAAGGAATCTTTAACGTGTTGGACGAAAAATTAGGAAAAAGCGTTCCACTTAAAGACAAAGGACCTACGTTGTTGAACTAACACAAGTTCTAGCTTCAAAAAGATAGTGAAGCAAGATGACTCAAGAGTAAATCGATTTTTAAATGTTATAAATTGGAAAAGGTTTTGAAAATACATCGGCTGGAGCTGAGAGGCTATTTTTGGCTGCTAGGTTGATCAAAACAAAACTAAACACTAGGCTGAGTGACAAAAGTGTTGTTTGCTTAGGTTTTTGAAATTATATTTTAAAAATAAAAAAAACTAACAAATTTTATTTATTATACTTTCATTACATTTTTACATATTTTGTAGCTCAATATTTAATATAGTGCATAAATTTTGGAACTTAGGAATATCCTTTTCTTGCGTAATTATTTTTGATTTCAAATAAAATTAACTAATTTTTAGATTTCTTCATATTTTGATACATTCCCGAGCGCCCCCGAGAATGATAAATTTGTTCCTGGGATTTCCCGGGGGTGGGAAATTAAAAACTCTGTGTTCCCCAAAGGTTAAGAGCAAAATTCCATTTGAATTTGATGCTATTAAGTGCCAATGCTCACCCCTTAACATGTCCGTCACTGCTTGAGCATACCATAGTTTTGTATTTTCACTTGAGTTATATGCGTGTACAAAATTTCATCTAGATCGGATGAGAGAAAGTAGGTTAAAATTCAAATGTAAATTTTAAATTGAAAAGACCTACGTACATATGAACGCACCAAATTAAACAAAACTTTGTAAAAGATAGAGAGAGACGATTGAACAATTTAAATTTTGATTACTTTAGGAAAGTCATATTGATAATATGTGTGTGTCGTGTATGTGTGATTAAGATATATTTTTAATATGGTATTTTTTCCACAAAAATGGTAATGATAACTCGTTTTATTGGGGTATAATAAGTACTTAAATGTCAGAGAGAGATAGAGTTATAAAAAAAACCCTCATGCATTTTAGGTTTATTTCATGTTACGTATCTATATGAATCTTCTTATGTGTAGTAGCTATACGAGAAGTTATTGTAAATTTAAAATTATTACTAAGATAAAAATCAGTGGTATCTGGATAAAATTTATTATGCGTATCACTTGATCCATATGTGTATAATGTTTCAAATTACTGCTATAAATGTTGTTTATTTTATTGCAGAAATGCATAACTTTAAATAACCAGCACTACCCTAAGACTTTATTGCTAAAAGTAATTGAGATATGAATTTAATTTTTATTTAGTATTCTTAAATCTTTCTTATTTTATCACCATCCACAGTTATAAATTTTTTCCAGCATTTCTTGACCTTTGGAAGGCCATCGTTGTCGGCTGATTCAACTCTAATCTTCTCCATACTGTGGATGATTTCAATCTACAGCTTCCGGAAATAAATCACTCAAACAGCTGTAAGAATATAAGGAACAATTAATATGCAGAATAAATTTTAGCTAGATATTTCAATTGTTTCTTATTATTAATTAAAACTTTGCGATACCCCGTTGTGATACTTTTAATTAATACTTTTTTCAGTAAACAACATTGAGGAAATGTAATCATCTTACAAATGAGGGATAACGTATTGATGGAGAGAAAGCAGAGCATTCAAATAGTTTTCCATAACTTTTTTCATAACTTTTTCATACTTCAAACATAACTTTTTTATTACAGGATTATGTTGCATATTAACTAATGAAAGGATTTTCTCCAAATTTAGAATTCTGCAATACATTAATTATAAGACAAAAAAAAAAAAAAAAAAAAAAATCGAAACCTCATTATTGTGGTTTCTGTTTTCTTCAAAACAAATTTAGCTCTCTGATTCAAAAAATGATTGCACTATTCACCTATAGTGTCATAACGATGGTGTATTGCTGTGTAAAGTAGAATTTTTATGAATTAAAATAATTTTTTGTTAACTATGTAATAAAATTATTCTAAACCTAATTTTTTCACATAAAAATAAAATAAGATTTTAAGTAACCAAAAAATAAAATTTGTATTAATTTCATTTAAATACAGTGGATTCTATGAAAAAACTATTTCTTAACTCTACATATGCTAATTCAAAAAAAAAAAGTTTTTTCGGAAGATTTGATCGTAAAACATATTTTTGAATTATAGTATGAAATACTGCACCCTTAATGGTATCCAAGACACAAAGGTATTTCAAACTTGAATAATTTTAATTTCTTTAAAAAAATAGAGGGCGCTTTCCTGATTCCGTAGATGTTCTATTTTTCAGAATTTGTTAAGTAGAGCCAACGAAAATTGAATTTTAAAATTGTATACACACATGTGTCGAAACAAAAGAGAAAAATATTTGTGTGTGTTCTTAAAAATTGTGTTTTTTTATAATTCTGGTACACTTTCTTAAATTCTACTTTACCCAAAGAGCTGATGCTTTTCACATTATGAAATAAAGTTTCTTCTTACACAGTGAACATACTATTTTGATAACAAACACTCACCAATTTTAAGTATGGCTTAAAATTTGGATCAAAATCATGGGAGATTTGAATCATAAAATTATTTTTAAATTTTTTTTTATTAAATTTAATTTTTGAAATAATAATAATAATAATAATCAGGTTTTTTTTATAGAATCTTATATTTACAAATACTCTAAAAATTTTAAAATTATAAATGCAGTAGATTTTTTGCAAAATGTACCTAAAGGTTCGTACACGAGATACAAGTGTTAATATAGATTCTGATTAACTTCAATAAACTTATTTGTTCAGTTGTTAATTGCATGGGGCTTGTGACCTACCATGAACATGTTCAAATCATGGATTAGAATCCTAACTACATTAAAGGTCATGTAATTGAGAAGAAAATTTCGATCTTAATTGTTATAGAAGGGAAATTTGAACTGATATATAGCAGATTTGGGTCTCGTACTTTCAAAGACATTAAAACTGTCACGAAATCGTAGAGGCCCCGCCAAAGTAAAAACTTAGGCGTGAACCTAACTAACCCTGAATTAAAACCACACAAGAGTTATTTTCTGATTTTATATTTAAAATACCGCCTCCTTTCAAATCAAATGATTACATAAATTAAAGGAAGAAAATAAGTGTGTTGAATTGATTTGTAAACAGTGATATATAAGCAAAATAGAATTGAAACTGAAGGTGCATTGATGATAGTGCGTGTTCAGTAGATGTTATTAAGTTAGAATTGGGAGGAAATTGCTTGTAGTTAAAATTTGTTAGAAGTGACTCCTTGTTTGAATAAGTGATAATAGGAGCCGAACCCACTGTATTCGAGAAGTGTCTCACTCGAAGCAAATGGCTTGGTAAGATAGAAATTTATTGTTTAATTCTGTTCTAGAACTCTGGCGCGTTGAGAATTATTTGAGCGATCGATATTTCATAATACATGAAGACTTTTAGTTTTAGTTTAGCTTTTATTAACGTCACACTAGAAGCAACACGAGGGCTATTTTCGAAGAACCTCGTAAATTTGGACCTCGATCAAGTGACGAGGACGACACGACACCTGAGATGGCACCCACTCTCCTAACTTCCACACCACGCCAATGGGAGGCCCGACAGATTTAACGTGCATCAGCCCTGGCTACATGACGGGTCTTTGGCAGCCAAGGATCGAACCCGCGACTGAACGAAAATCGCCAGCCACGAATCTGAAACCATGACCACTAAGCTACCTTGGCGACTAATACATGAAGAAATCTAACAAACAGTGTTGGTATTTTTCTGACATCTCTTCGAATGGATATGTGGTTCCATTGTCTCTAATTGAACTTAATGATACCTGTGAAGCTTAATGATGATGATGAGGCGTTACAACTTGATCATGATTCAAAATTGTTAGGCTAATTGCCTACAACAAATGATACCTGTGAAGCTTAATGATGATGATGAGGCGTTACAACTTGATCATGATTCAAAATTATTAGGCTAATTGCCTACAACCTACGCATTACTTTTAGTGCACAAATAATTTAAACAAATCAATCAAGCATCTATCGGAATAAGGAGAGGCACCTACACATAAAATCAAACTAGGCTTCAGAGTCAAGTGACATGGCATGGGAGTAAGAAGAGGGAGAAATCGGTAAAAGAGAATCATCCATGCATATTGATCTCGAGTGAAAATTACGAAGTTAGTAGTCAACAGTCCTCGAATAGTTTGACATTAAATTAAACTTACTTTCAAGCCATGTTATGCAGTTCTTTTAATTCAAGTTTTTAAAAAAATATCTGTGGACAATGCCATTATTTTTTTTCAACTTTTAAATATTTTAGATGTAACAGGATTTTTATGTTTCTTGACTCTTGACTATGGGAATGGTATTAATTTAATACTTGATGATCATTCAGAATTGTTAATCTTTGTCCAAAAATTTTAATGCATTGCTCTAAAAGTAACCAACATCAAAATAAAGGATATATTTGGTTTTAATTTTTGAAAAAATATTTTAATTTATAATTATAACTTGTTTAAAATATTGTAGATCACTTTTTGTTTTCTTTCAGCGAGTTTCTTACTTCCTTTTGATAGATTTCTCAAAGATATTTTTAATTGGGTCTTTATTATAAACACAATATTATACGTTTCAGGCTATAGAAAGCAGTTTTCCTTAAGTATAACAGATCAAAAGTACCTATGCCTGCCTTTTCGATATAAATTAAAACATTATGGCCGATACTAAGAGCACTAGATCTGACAAAAAAATGTTTCCATTTTATATTTCCATTAAAAATGTTTCCATGTTATAAAAACTATCCAGTGACTGGACAAATTTAACGTATATCATATGTAATTTGAGAGAGTTGTTAATGAGAAAAAAAAGAGATATATATGTGTAAAATAGTGCTATAATGTGTGTGCCATGTTCAAATGTTTCCTTATAAAACTGATATTAGAGTAAAATGATACTTTGAGTTCACGTAATTTCAATGAGCTAATTTAATTTGTGTGATCGAGAAAATATTCGATTGTACAGAATTTTTATACAGTAAAAAATGGAACAAATATTATACAAAACGTACAAAAATTCAGTCTTAGTACGTATAATTATCGCACATAATGGGAAATATGCAAAATATGCATTCTATAACCCGGACTGCAAAATAAAAACAGACCCAAAATTACGAAACATGAAAAGAGTAAATAATAAATGAAATTTCGCTTATGTATAAGTACACAAGTAAGAGATTGATTAAATGATAAACGTTCTTCCTGCTTGTTCTGTGAGTGACATGTACATTACGCAAAGAAACTATTTTCTTATTGCCCCCATTACACCCCTCAACTCATGTTTGGGGTTTTATTTTATTAAATCTTTTAATCAAATTGATTACTTCGATTATACAGTTTTTTTATATAATCTATACTATAGTTAATTCTGTTAATAAACTAAGGAAAAAGTAAATAAATATTTGAAAATACAATTGTTATATTATGTAATATAAAAATACACACATATATATATATATATCAGTCAGTATAGGAAAAAATTGATGCAAAAATGAAGAGAGTATAGTATTCCATTGATTTTTATACCAAAATAATTTTTTCCTATATTGATAGAGAAATTAGAATAGAAAAAAAGTGTAGGATGATTTATTAAAGATTTTTCTGATAAGGAGTTTTATTCTGAACGTTATGGGATGGAAATTTTAGTTTAAGTATAAATATTATAAGAATAAATTAGGGAGTACTACTTTGTTTTTATCTTTTAATTATTTCTTCCTATTTCTTTCAAACATATTGATATATTGTTTAGTGTTTATGCAAATGGCTAAAACACATAACTTCTCTCAATAATTTTTCAGAAGGTCCAGTCATGTGAAACGTCTAGCTACTACAACATGTGCACGCCATTATTATTTCAGACATTTCCGCTCATTGTTTGATTCATTATTTCATATATTAACATATTGCAGGATGTCCAAGTACTTATGTAAAATAATTACATTCATGTAAATCTTCAAATCAATGTTTACATACTTCCTGTTTGAAACTCGATGTTAAGGCACCCGTCTACATTTTGAATTCCTAAACATAATGCTTATCCACTGCATTCTCTATTTCCCTTCTTAAATCTTAACATTAAATTCATTTGAATGTAATAAAGTGCATCTGAAAGAGCCAAAATAGTAAAATTTTATGTGGAATTAAATTTTCCCTCATGATTATTCAAACAATTTGGTGTCTGTTTTATTTAACTCTTTATGGAGTGGGTCCCAAACCTTTTCGACTCTTGATGCACTTTTTGAACTAAGGATTTGTCACGGTGCCCTTCTTTAAGTCAAACGGTGTCTAATCACGTGAATAAGTTATAAAAATAAGTGAAAACGTATATCACTCGAAAAATAATGTAATGGATATACAATGGGCTCCTGGAGTATGCACCGCGGTATCCCAAGTTGCCGTGGTGCTTTATGGGTTTCCAAACCTTTTAAGTCTTAAAACATTTTCAAGAATCAGAAAAAATATAATCACATAGAAACTTTCATTATTTTTGATTCCTTCGAGGAATATGAATGATTTCAATTAGAATTCATAAATTGCATGTTTTCAGGAATGAATTCACGTTTTTTCAGCTGTCATAATTACAACAGGCAAGTCTATTGATATATTTTTTGTTACAACCTGTAAGCGTTAGATAACCTGGGAGAAAGGGGACACTGAAAAGTCTTAAGAGCGTTCATGCGCATGTAACATAACTATTATATGGATTTTTTATATCTTTTAATCCTACAGGTATGTACATATGGTTTAAAAAATGATTTTTGGTTAGTAAATTTTTGATAATAATTGCATTTGAGGGTAAAAATGGGAACAGAAAACATCTTGGCCTAATACATTAGTATTATGGTCTCTCGCTCTAGGCCTAAGCCCTTAGGATCTTTTGTAAAACAACACATTTTTATGATATCTGAAAAATGTTTTTTGCAGTAATTTTTTAAAAAAAATTTCATGTTGATAAATAGTTATAAATAAGAGTCAAATAACAACTGGAAAAAAATTCAATTTTATGCGTTAATATTTATGTATCGTACCTAAGCCCAAAGAACTTTTGAAAAATAGCTTATTTTTACGAATTTTTATACAAATTCTCAAGTTATGAAATCATTTGTATCAGTTAAACCCTAAAAATAAGTGCTACAAAATATATTCATTTTGGAAAAAATTTCAGATTTGGAAACTATGTTGGTTTTTTAAAATTCATAAAGTTGTTTACATATTCTCGAGCCCCGTTCAATATATTATACAGTATTATATCAACAAAAGAGAGATTAACTGTTCTTAAATTACAATGTCTGTTATGAGTTTAATTACTTAAGTGTTATTAAGTGTTAGACTGGAATACGTTCTTTGTATTGATATTGAATGTTATACAGCCGTTAAAAAAATGGGACACCTTAATGACATTTGCAATTCTCATCGTTGCTAGACAAAATTGGCATCAAAGATATTAAAATTTAGAATTAGTGTTATTTCCTAATTAACTTAATTTATATAATTTGGGATTATCCTCTTCAATTTACACTTTTGAATCTTTTTATGATGATGTTTTCATTGAAAATGTCTTCCAATAAGTGATATGTGACTTAGAAGAAGATTAGAATAAAATTAGTGAAGTGAAATGAACAGAATTGAGGAATGCATATACCTTTATATGTGGTGAGACGTTTAATATGCAGGTTGGAAGTTAATAAGAGAGAATGGAGTTGAAGCTATAAATGAAGGAATTACGACCGTCTTGTCAAGCGTGAGAGATTTTCGGATCAACGGCAGGAGTATTCTATTCAAGGCTAAGGATTTGAACCTTATCTTTGATTCTTCTAAGGATTTGAACCCTAATAAGTATGTAAGAAGAACAATCTTTATTACAATTAAGTGTTAAGTTAGATGCATATAAAGATTAATTACCATATATATAGTAGATTAAGTTAAATATTGATTATTTGTTGAACCGAGGAAAAGAGAGAGCGAACGAGAGAGAATTTGAATATTAATTACTCGAATGTATGACTTTCTCTTCATTTGACTATTTAATTTTGTGAGTCTCTAAATAAGCTTAATAATGGCAGAAGAAGTAATTAATAATGGTGAGCTACAAATTAACGTAAATATTTGCAAGCAGTCCATCTGCGGAGCGAATCAAGAAATAGTCCGCGATCTCGATTGACTAAGGAATTTATAAAATGATAAACTTAAAGAGCATCTCGTGAAAGAAATAAGAAGATTCTTGAAATCAGTCTGTAGCATTTCCATTGATCAATAAAATTTTTAATGAGCTTTAGAGTTGCAGAGTTTCGTGCCTTGTGCCGGATATTTCGCTTTACAAACCAAGCTACTGTGATTATTTATTAACGTTGCATTGAGAAGCAACACGTGGGCAATGGGTGACGAGCCTTGTAATTTTGAACCTCGTTCAAATATCGAGGACGATAACTGAGTTGGAGTCTTCCTCTCTAAACTTCCACACCACGTCCAAGGCATCCTTGCGATCCCGACTAAATGTAACGTGCATCAGCCCTGCTGCACGGTGTGGCCGCAGTAGTCTAGTGGTCATGACTTCGGATTCGTGGCCGGCGGTTTTCGTTCAGTCGCGGGTTAGATCCTTAGCCACTGAAGACCCGCCGGGGCTGATGCACGTTAAATCTGTCGGGGCCCAAATTCCTCCCGTTAGCGTGGTGTGGAAATTAGGAGAGGGGGCATCTCATGTGTCGTCCTCGTCACTTGACCGAGGTTCAAAATTAAGAGGTCTATCGCCAATAGTCCTAGCGTTTCTTGTTGTGCGTCGTTAAGAAAAACTAAACTAACTAAAAAAAACCCTGCTACATGATGGGTCCTTAGTGAAATCAGAGCTCGAACCCACGACTCGACGAAAACGACGCCGGTTGCGAGTCCGCGACCAAGACCACTAGCGGCCACACAAATCCGGCTTCAGAAATCATTCATGAAATGTGTTTGTTATTTAACCATGATTTAAAATTACGAAATCCGTTAATGAAGATCTATTATAGCCTTGGAAGACTTTAATTCATAAACGAAATACAGAAACAAAATCGTGAACGAATTTTGAATGTATAGTAAATTTTGTAACCGGTAAAGGAGAAAACAAAAGGTTAATTTGGGATTTTGTATTCCTAATTTCCCAGACTTTTGCAGAGTAACAAATACAGAAGCAATCCCCCCCCCCTGGATCTTGAAAAAATCCGATGTCTCTTTAATTTTGTGCAAAATCTGTAACCAATTAAATTAATTTAAAATGAAATTAGATGAAAAATTGTATTTTTACAATGTGTTACAGGTTTACTAATTTTAATAATGGAAAAATTATATGTCTGGGGCAAAATAGGCATTACAAAATAGCTGTACTGCTTTTAAAATAAAAAAAAAAAACTTGTCAACTATTCGAACGAAATAAGTATTGTAATTTCTTAGTTGCAAAATTCGGATACACCTGGATTTAGGTTCAGAGATCGATTAAACTGTACTTGAAACTTGCTCCTTTGTTCCAATAGTAGAATGAATTTTGTTATTCCTTTGAAGAGGATTATCTCTATAACGTTTTGCTGAAATAAAAGAAACAGTACTTTTTTTAAGACTCTTTTTATCTGAGCCTGGTTAGATATCTGGATACTTACTTGAAGTTAAATGAAAAACTCTTTGTTTAATTCTACAAGATATGTCTACGAGGAAAGGGAAAGCAGAATTAAGGAATTCTTCAAAATATACCTTATTGAAACAAAATTTTCTTAAAACTGACTAAAGTTAGCTGTAAAAGAAAGAAAAAATCTATTAAAATAAGTTAATTTTTTTTTCATATGTGGATGATTTTTCGGGTGTTGCGTGCGGAGCAAGAAACAATCTATTCATCTGTCCGTGCAGTTTTGAAAGAGCCAGGACACTTACATTCCATCCAAACTTTCTGTAACTGTTCAGGTCCTTTAGAGTTAGACATTGCTCTCTGCTCGTTGATATCTCATCTGTTCTTTTTGCGTCGGAATCTGTTCATCTGTTAATCTTTTTATTCATCTCACAATCTATTCCTTTGCTCTTTGCGCGTCGTAATACATTCATCTATTCTTTTCACTTTGTATCCAGATCATTTGCTTTTTGAGAGTCACAGTCTATTTTATAGGAACTCATTTTCCTCCTTCGTTCTAGCATTGATTGAATATTGTACGCGTATTCACAGATGGAAACTTGGTCGCGCAGTTTCAGAAAGAAAGAAAAATTTTCTTCATGCAAATTGACACTATTACATTTCATATTTTTGAGTTGAAATTTTCATACTTAGTGCTGACGGTTAAATAACAACCTTGAATGTTGAAAATAAAATATGAAAGCAAAATGTTGTTTTTCTGCAATTCACTTTTCATCCTTTCCTGAAATTTATGTTTTAAAATTTTCTTAGCATTTAAACATTTCTTTGTATTTAATAAAATAGCAAAACATTTTTCAATATTAACATAACGAATAAAATGATTTGCTTTTTTACTGACAAGTAATCAAGTGAAGCTATTATTTGTTTTATTAAATCTCTCTTAAACAGTTTCATTATATATATATATATATAAGCGAAATACCACTGACGGACTCATTACGAGATCTTAAAGACTATACCACCGATTGACTTGAAATTTAGCATAGTTACTCATTTTGTGATATAGACGCTCACTAAGAACGGATTTTACGGAACTCTTATCCAAAATGTAATTTTCATCTGTTAATCTACTCTTATCCGTCGGTTATGTAATTTTGGCGACTTTATCGCCAAAAATGATATGACCGACGCCAAACGGAATATATTTTTTTATATGTATACTGTGTATTGTCACCAGTTAAGTTTACTAGGTGAGATTTGCGTGTGCGGATTGGAAAAATACCAAATAATTTAATATTGGAGCGCTGGCGGAGGATTGGCAAAATTTTGGCGAAGAGGTTCTTTATGTAAAATTTTGTGCATGTCGAAAATAGAAAACGTACATATTTAGTGATAGATATAAATCAGTTTGGAATCCCGCGGTTGGTGAAAGTGTAGTTTAGCTCCAAAATTTAGCGGGATTTTGAAAAATACTAAAATGTCGACAAGACAATCTTCGTTTACTGGAGGACCTCGCTACATGCATGAACGAACTGAAGACATGCGTAAGATATTTTGTACGTTCCGACTTGCACGACTTATTTTTAGGATTGCAGTCACTTGCAATCCTAAATGGCCAGAAATCAAAATGTCTTGAGGCAAGGACAAAAATCTTATGATAGACACGATGCCATTGCGAGGGTATTTCATTTGAAAGTTGAGCACATGATGAATATTCTGACAAAAGGTTTCATCTTTGGCAATACTAGGTAAAACATGTATACGGCGGAATGAATTTTATCCGTATTATATATAAATGGGGTAACTTTTTATAAAAATGTTTTATTTTGCTCATATATTTGATTGTCGAGGATAATCTTTATTACAGACAATCAATTTCTTAAAATTTTAAATTTAGATTATCATTAAAGTTATAAAAATTGAAAATGTTCTTGATATCTTACGTATAGGTTCCAAAATATTATATTATCGTCTGTCTAGCGAAGCGGGCGGGTATCAGCTAGTATATATATATATATATATATATATATATATGGTGCTTTAATAACTCTGTTCAATTATTATATATCCATCTAATAGAAATAACTACAACCCGTCCAAAGTTATAAATTCAAAAATATATCCCGCCATTTGACGTAATATCGTGTCATATAAAGAGGAAATCATAATTAACCAATCAACATACTGATTACAATCACATGTTTTGGAAACTTCTAGAAGTTTCTAATTCCAATTATCTAAGAAAGGTCTTCTGGAAAGTATGGAGATCCATTCGATTCTCTTTTGCTTTGCGTGTGTTGACTTTTTTAGCTTCTGCTTGTGTTCATCTTACTTCGATATCATTCTATCCTTGTTTGTAAGCACTAATGTGCATAAAATAGCTTCCACAAAAATAAGCCTTATACATTTTACAAAACTTTAATTTTATTTTAACTGTATTTTAATTAATACTTAACATCACGATTATTATCTTAAATTGTATTATATATTATACACGATAGAATGGTTTAAAAATTTCAGTTACAGTGATTAAAACACGAGAGGCAAAATCCTTGAAATTAACCTTTGTTTGAAACCAGTTTTTCCAAATGGTTTCAAGAAAGGCCGTTATAAAATTTTTTATAGTCGTCGTATTACGGCCAAAAGGAGTAGATCTCTTACAAGCTAATTTTAAAATTCACCAAAGACCTACTTTAAAATTCGAATTAACTTTTCATCCCTAATACTTGATGATAGATGCTAATATTTCAAGTTATCTGTAAAATTATTAAACTCCTTAAGTTGAGAAATTCTAAGGATGTACATCAACTATTAATTTAAAATTTATTTTCATCGTTTAACCCTGAGATCAAAACCCTGCAACATCAATCTAAATCAATTAAATGTGAAATTATTGATAAAAAGAATTATTTACTTTTGACTTTACATTTTTGAACGAAATTTTATTTGGAAAATTTAAATTGAAAAGTACTTTTATTCACTTTTTATATTGAGGAAAAATATAATTTCTCCATTGATTAACAACGAAAATTTGATTCGATTGTGATCATATCAAATTATTATAAGTTTAATGATTACAAACGACTCTCCCTCGTTATTTGACTCCACAGACATCGTAAAGTTTAATTGAATAGTCAATAAATTCACAATTCCGATTGAAGAGAAGGCCAGAAAAATACAAATACTGTTCATTGGGTTTCTTCCCAGACTGTGCAAGATCGCACCTCTCAAATAACTTTCAATGCTCCTATTTTCCAGCTTAGAAGGAAACGATAACATTCTAGCTTTCTGAATCACTTGTTTCGAAGAAGCACGTCTCAAATGCGACCGATTCATCTCCTATTACATCTTACTCTTTTAATTAATTTTAACTGCAAACGATCAGCTACAGCAATTCATCCCAATTCCTAATTTACCAACATCTACTGATTAAGCACTATCAGCTCTATCCCATCTTTTAATTCTATTTCTGGCATATATTACTAAACTCAATTCAATTCATTACACATCTTTATCTTCATCCAATTTGCGTAACCACATTTCATTTCTTCGGAAAGTAGTTGGAATTTTAAAAATAAAATTCTTCTCCCTTTAAAAATAAAAACGATATTCATTTCCCTCCTTGGAAAGAGATTATTAATTTATTCTTTTTGACATGCACTGCATTTTTTTTTATTTTCTCTCCAGAATACGAACATTTATCTTCAAATAAAAAAAAAGTTTCCTTATTTGGTGTAAAATTGTTTTATCAGTTGCACTGAATTTGCATAGTTTTTCATATTTTATATTTGTATTTAAGGAAATAATGAGTATTTGGAATACCTTATTTATTATAAATTTTATTTGATTAAAAGGATTTGCGTTAAATCGTAGACCTCATACACTTAAAAATTAACATACATACATACACACACATATATATATATATATATATATATATTCACTGCAGTTGTTGAAATTACACTCTATAACAAAAAAAAAAATAAATAAAAAATAAAAACCAAATAACCAGCGACGTACTGAGAAGGAATTGCCTGATTGTAATGAAATTTCGTAGGCAAAGACATTTGGACAGAACATACAAATGATTGAAATTATGTGTCCGATTAATGAATAGCGGGAGCTACAGCAACAGGAACTGCGCACTCAGCAGGTGTATATAAGAAACTATTTTCAATCTGATGGTCACATTTTCTGTTGCATTTTGATTTAGGATACCTTTCAACGTCTAAAGAAATGCCTCGCCACAGGATTGGAACTCATTACGAGCAACTGTCAGAGTTTGAAAGACGTCGTATCATTGGATTGAAAGAGGCGGGTTGAGCAAATCGGAGAATCGCTCGTCATATGGGTCAAAGCGATGAGACGATCAGAAGATGTTGGCAAGAATGGGCGGACAAAGGCAGATTTCAGCGTCGTGAGGGTAGCGGTCGACCAAGGGCCACAGCAGATTGCGAGGAGAGAGTGATTGTCAGTTCAGCTGTCACAGCGCTTCATTTATCGTTATCAACCATCAGACATGTGACCCGCATACGAGTGCCCCCTATGACCATTCACAGACGGCTGATAAAGCAAAATCTACGGTCGTACCACCACGCCACCTGCCATTCACGCCTTCACACTGTCGAGCCAGATTACAGTGGTGCTTGGCTTGATCAGGTTGGTATGGTGCTGACTGGGGACGTATAGTGTTTAGTGACGAATACCGCTTCTAATTGTGTCTTGACGATCATCGAAGATGTGAGTGGATACGCCCAGGGCAGAGTGTCGATCCTGCTTTCACTATTGCACTCTACACAGGCCCTCAACCAGGAATTATGTTCTGGAGTGCCCTTTCCCTTGATAGTCGGATCCCTTGATTGTCATTAGGCACACTTACAGTACAGTGGTTTCAGTCTGTGACTTGTTTTGATACTTTTCCTTTTGCAGTACCCTACATTATTTTTCAGCAAGATAATGCCAGTCCCCATACGGCACGTGTTGCTATGTACTGTCTTACCGCTTGTCAAAAACTTCCTTGGCCAGCCAGATCTCTCTCCAATCGAGCATGTCTGGGATATGATGGGAAGGCGACTGCATCTGCAAGGGAATGTTGATGACCTAGTCCGACAATTGGAGCAAATTGAGCAAGAAATACCGCTGAAGACCATCAGAGAGCTTTATCCCTCTTTGCCACGTCGTGTGGCAGTTTGCATCCAGGCTAGAGTTGGTTCAACACCTTATTGAGCTCGTTACTTTGTAACAATGTAACTCTGAAATAAATCAATGAATTTTTTTTGAAATTTTGGTCATATTCTATTATGTACATAATTTTTCTACCCGCCAATTTTTGTCTCTATCGGACAATTCCTTTTGGTGTGTCGTTTATTTTGTTATAGATTGTATTTGCTTAATATATGATCACATTATTGAATGTCATCTTAATTTTAAAATTTCCCATAAGGTATTCATTCATCATAGAGTATTTAAATCATAAAAGCTATATTTTTCTAAAATCATTTCATGCATTAAGGATCTCCAATATTATTTTAACATATAATTGTCGATACTTAAAGTTTTTAAAATAAATATATCTTTTTGGGTAAAGGGATATATAGAAGGTATGAGGCTTCTTACGTTAGAAATGGGGTTAGACGGGAGAGATGCTCTAAAAGTGTTGGATTTACAAGATTTGACTAGGAGATCGCTAAAGTATGATGAGGATTTCGTAAGAATTATATAAATAGCATAATTGAAGGAAGAATACAAAAGGAAAAATTAGCCGAAGAAACTGCTCAAGAAATCTAGCTAAGCAAAGAGAGTTGAGTTGGAACGCCTTAGACTATAGTTTTAAACACAAAGTGTTATTAAAACCTGTACAACTATATAAGTTTTGAAATATGATTAACCTAAATAAGTCTTAAAAGGGATCCTTTCTAGATACAATTCTGAAGAATGTGGCAAGGTGATGTTTCTCAATCTTTTTGAATGCCAGCTCAAGTTTTGGGAAGTTGCTGAAGAAACTTAGATTTCGTAATCTTTTTACTGTTGATATTACAGTCATCACAATTTCAGTTTGCAATAAGAGTGACCTTATTACCCTCAAGTATATAGTTTATGTTTTATTTGAATTGATATACTTAATACATTTCCTCATCACGAAAGTCTTTCTTAAATCATGTGACAATAAAATATTAGAAAGAAGGAAACTATAGACGAGAAACTATAGAAGGAAACTATAGTCTTCTTGTCGATAGCTACGACGAGAAGAACCGTCTATTTGATAAACGAGTTCATTCCATTCTAATGAGAAATGAAGTATAACTACTGTCAACTTCAGAATTTGTAATCCTGCCATTTGATGTATTTTTCTTCTTTTTTCTCGTAGATAAGTTTAGAAGAGTAGTTGTATTATAGTAAATAAGAAAAAGCGCACTTAACAAACAGAGAAACCGAAATGATATTGATTTTATAAACCGAAAACGAAATAATAGAACAGTCAGATGACGCATGATTTAGCAAAGAATGATCTATATTTTTCCTTCATCTGTATTACGTAACAAAAGTACGAACAAGTTTTTATATCAGCATTTACTCAACAGTAATTCTATTAGAAGAATCTTACAAAAAGACTTGTCTGATGTATCTTCAAAACTACTCTTATTAGTATTATAATTAGAAATAAAGAAATTGAAACAATCTATACAATTACAACATTTATTTTCACACGAAAATACATGAAATGATTTGACACATTTTACAATTTCACATGCTTTGGGAACATCAAATATCATTATAGACATGTACAATAAATCCACGATTCGCTCGTAGTAAAAATTTAAACATCACACATGCATAACATTAAAGCACAACATTTGATTTAATACATATATGCTACGCAGCAGTAAATAACTACTTTCTACTACATCACATAACGCACAGTGAGTGAAATAAATAATACATGAACTAAATGGTATATAAGTTATATATATTTATATAAATAATCGATATATATATGTTATTTTGCAATGAAAAACTATATTACTGAATCACATACCATGCAATTTTATATGAATAATTTGGCTAACGTTATTCATTTGCAAACATTGGTCATGCCTTTCAAAGTAAGTCCGTCTTCGATTAGTCTTAAAAATTCATATAAGTATTTGGTTTTGTAAATATAACATTTTCTAATATTAATGTCATATTTTGACTTCATTTGAATATAGAAAGCATCACACTTTACTACACTAAATAGTTTTGATTTCAAAATCAATCACTTTTTTCATGTACATGTTCCATATTTTAATATAAAAATATGGAACATGTAATAATATAAAATGCAAACATACTCCACATTTTCTCTGCTATGTTTTTATGTTAAACAATATAAATGCCAAAGGGGAAAGGATTGCTAATTTAAAAAACTATTTCGAGTCTTTAAAAGCTGTTTTCGCATTATTTTAAAGAATTGGACGTAATATCAATGCAATTTTTCATAGAAACTTAAATAATCCAGTATTTATATAACATTCTGACTTTGCTATCTTATAGAAAGCAGAACATTTTATTAAACTACACGTTTTTTTCTTTTTTCTGGTGAAAAATACATTCTGTACTTCATCTCCTAACCTGTAATACTAAATGAGGTTATTATATTACATATTAAAAAGGGAAATTTGTGTATTTATTAACATTCCCTTAACTTTATAAACACGGTATGTGAAACTGTGTACCTTACTCTTTCACATTTATCGAATATAGCTTCTGAGATAATTAGATATTCGAGTTTCAACACACTTACGCACACAAAATTACATGAATACTTTTCAGCCTAAAAACGTGTCTGAGTTTGGATCATGAGCTTTTATGTTAAGACAATAGAGCCTTAAGTTATATAATAATGCATTTAAAATTCCATTTCATGGTGAAAGCACATTATAAAAACCAAGCACAACTCTAGAGGGAAAACCATTAACAATTAAATCCAATTTGTAAAATTAGAATATTTTAGATGATTAAGATAACTGAAACGCTTACGATAGAGAGAAATGAGCTTCGTGCCAAATTTAAATAATCACCGTTTAAAATTAAAGACAGTAGAAGTCATAATTTAGTATTGAGATATTTGTTTACGTATATATATGCAACGATAATTACATTTATAAACATAAATAATTATGTGTGAGCAATTAGATTTTTTCATTTATAATTTATTTTTATTTCTAACATTTGTTTTGATGTAAAATAATTATGTGGGAGTAATTAATAACATTATAATATTTATTTAGCAATTAATAACATTTAATTGATCTTTATTTACGTTTGTAAATCATGTACTTGTACTTACCTTTTACCTTTATAAAATCTACTGCAATTATAACTTTAAAAAATTTCCAGGTACTTGTAAACATAACATTCTATACACTGAACACAATTGCAATTTTGAAGATTAAATTTAGTAAAATTTAGTTTTTTTAAAAAAAATTATAGATCAAATTTCCCATAACTTTTATACAAATACTGAGCAGAACTTTAATTTTTGATAATTTATTAGGAAAAAGTACGTTTTTTTCACTTTTAAGGAAAAATAGCCATCATTTCACAAAGAACAAAATATTATCACTACGGATAAAATAGATGTCGAGGAAAATTTATCATAATCCAAAAAAATTCATATATTGAGAAAAACGCAAATATAGATATTTTATTCTGTGGTATAGTGCGTGTATTTATAATTTAGAATTCAATTTCCAAACATTTATTATCATATTCTCATGAATATTACTACGGATTCAACGAAGCGCCCTCTATTTTTCACCAGCAAAATCAAAAGTGCAAAATTTCAAGCACTTTAGCGTTTCAGTTACTTTAAAAGTTTTTTCTAATGAAAATTTTTAAATACCCAAAATTAAAATATTTGGTGATACGTAAGCACCTTTACTTATACTTAATCATTTGATAAAAAAATTCCTTGCAAATTTTTAGGTACTTTTATTAAGAAATAAAGTAGTCAAAAATTATTTAAAAATTGTAATTCATGCTTTTGAAATACATAATTAAAAAGTAATACAGGTCTCATAGAAAGATTAAAACTTACAACTTTGTTCGTACAGTTTAGCTTATATATATATAAAAAAAGAAACATTCTGCCTTCATATTTTTGTATTACTAAATTATTATCTTCATATTTTTATAAAAATGCATTTCTTTTTCGTATAAATTTTATTTTTATCTGGACATAATGGGAAATAATTCTATTTATAATGTTCAAAAGACAACTAATATTGTAGAGAAAAATTATAAAGTATTTGAACTAAGTTTTATTTATTGTTTAAGTAGTGATTAAGTTCTATTAATTTTTATTTTCCTGTAAATATTAATCTGAACGTTACTAAGTTTTGTATTGTCTTTCCGATTCATGATCAATATCAGATACCCATTCTTAACTAATTTCTTCACAAATATTTGCAATATTACATCAATGAAGGTTTACATTTTAAATAATAATACACTATTGCTAGCCGGAACAACCGCGAAGCAGTATGAAATTTTATTCAAATAATAATAAGAGTTTTGAAACACTATTGATCAAATCATATATAAAATACAAACATTGCACGAAAATGCGTATTCGTATTTGAAAATCGATGATATTCAGGATCAAAGACATGTACTTTAGAGCCAAATTATATAAATAAATCTAACTAAAAATATTAAGTGAGCACTTTAAGTGAGTGCTATGAACAAACAATTTTTACAATTAAAGAATTACTTAATTTTCATATAGCTCTCTTAAATTATATTTAAAAATAAGTTTCTTCAAAAGTATCATAACTGCACTGTATCGTGTTTGATTGCGAATATACGTAACTGATTGTGTTAGCTAGAGAATCGATTACTGTTACTTATCGATCGACACATTGTTTATCTAACGGACTTTCATATAACTAACGTATTAGTTGCTATCATCCAATCATTATCGCGAACTTTGATCAAGAAGTCTATATCATACCTCTTAAGTATTGTACAATGGTATTAGTCTCTTAATAATTTCTTAAAATAAATATATTTTATCGTTCCATTCTCACTATTATCTTGTCTCATTGCTCAAAAATACATCACAGCTATCAAGACTTCTATACCAGGTGCGGACGCAAACATGATTTTGATTTTATTCATTAATCATTTACGATTAAGGAGAAAGTATTTCTGTAGAAAATTAAACATTTTGTACTCGATTATCATCCAGTCATTAGCTATTAACTTTGATCAAGGCATCTATATTATATTTCTTAACTATTGTACGATGGTAATAGCCTCTTAATAGTTTCTTAAAATAAATGTATGTTATAGGCCCATTCTCACTATTATCTCGTCTCACTTCTGAAAGACACATCACAGCCTCCAAGTCCTCTGTTCTAAGCACGGAAGCAAACATGACTTTCAATTTATTCATTTAATCATTTACCTTTAAAAAGAATATATTTCTATAGAAAATTAAACACGTCATATCCGCGCGTGCGCTTAAATCGCAATTAGAACGCGTGTCTATTAAATACAGAGATGATGATGGAGATACTTTCGAATTGAACAAATTTTTACATAAACTGGTTTATTTTACTACAATGCTTACATGAATGCATCGAAAAACTCGAGTTGTTCTGCAGAAGGTGTGTCAAACTGTCTTATTATTATTATTATTTTTATTATTCCAAGAATGCCGAATAAGCAGTACCATAGCTTCATACAATGCGATTCATGTGAAAGTTGTTTGTTAGATAAGGGTGCTTTGAGTTTGAGACACCCCTGTTCTATAGTTAACAAGATAGCCGTATAAACAATTATGATCTTGTTTGCTTTTATAAGACATTTTAAGATATTTCTCTGTAGCAATACACTAATATTAAAATGTTTATAAGATTCCACAAACAGTCAAAATGAACTACTTTAAAGAATGATTAGTTTCTAACCACCGATATATTTGAGAATGAGATTTAAAAAAAATATTCGGTTGTTTTCACAGTTTTCAGACTCATCATTTAAAGATAAGACTTGGAGCTATTAACCCTGAAATAGCAAAACTTTACTGCGCGTCAATGGAATTTTCAAAGATTTATATCTTTAAGAGCAATATCACATTTCGTCCCAAGTCAAAACTAATTGAAATGAGAACTCTAATTTTTGATATAAGGATAAATCTTAATACGTACTCCAAATTATCAAGTATTGTAATATTTTAAAAAATATATTGTTGTGAATTTTAAAATAACGTAATGTCTGTTTTATAGTAAGCAGGAAAATATAACTTGTTATTATAAAATCTCTTTCTTTTAAAAATTAATCAGTAAGTCTTTATATTTATAAAAAATTATTTGTTACAATAATTTTATAATAAATTACACATGTAAATGTTATATATAAAGCATATTTAATACTAAAATGTAATGTATAATTATTTATAATAAGTTTCTAATAAGAAAAATTTGTAATTTGTTTTCGAATATAAAATAAATAATAATGTGTTAGGGAAGTTAAAGCTATAAATTATTATTTTATGATTAATGCCAATACTTTGAGTTTAACAAACGTAATGTCTTATATTAAATTTATGATTACAATTATTGATTGAATTCGGTAATGTGATCAGATAAACAGCGACATTAATTCAGTCAAATTCAATTTTATCTTCCGATAGATAATAAGATTTTATTCAAAAATATAGCAAGATATTTTATTCAGTTATGAAAGAAAAGCAGCCTGCAATTAAACCTCGTGTTGAAATTTGATGGATATTGGGTTAAGCCAATGATTCTGTATTCAAATTGACTGAAAGTGAAATCTTGTACATCCTTATGTTTAAAAAATTTTCTGCAATGACCAAAGCTCATGTTTCGAAAGAAACAATGATGAACACTAAATTATGTCCATTTAATAAAACATTGATATGAGCACATATGACACAAAACAACTAGAATGCATTTATCATCATTGAAAAACCCTTATCATGCTATATACAGAAATTCTAAATACAGTAAGATGTATAACATTTAAAGCTAGCGAACAATACTAATATTCTTTTGTCGTGCGAAAAAAAAAATTCTATCTATGTGGCAATGAGGTCTATGATGTATTAACAAAGCTCATTTATAACATCATAATATTACGTAGTGCAATACTAATTTTTAATGAATTGAATGAATTTTACTTTTTATGGTGTCTGACTACCTTCCATATTTTTTTCCTTGAAAAATACTTGAAAACATTACTTACTCACTCTTTTTTGAAGGTTTAATTAAGAATTTTAATGACTTTATCTGAACTTTTGGCCTAGGGTAATAATATCACCTAAAATAAATAAATAAAAAACAGCATTCTTTACAAAAAAAAAATTATACTTTAGTTAATATTAAATTTATAACCATAAAACGTTTTCTTTACGTAGAAAAAATTACAAATATTTAGAAGATTTTAGTAAAAGGTTTGACAATATTTTAACTCATTAAATATTGCAAAAAAATCTTCAATAGATACATACATAAGAAAAAATCATATTAATGAATTGGAGCTAAAACATTAATATTTCGTCAGTAAACAATTCATACCAAAAGTAAAGTAATAATCAATGTAAACGTAGGTTGTTAAGAAATCATATTTTTTCTCAAAGCATGTAAGGTAAAAGTTCTTATTTTAGGAAACGCATTTAGAAGATTAAAAGGAAAATTATGTCTCAATTTCAAAACATAGCATAAGGAAGACAAAATCATTTTTTTTTTGGAAACTAAAAACTGAATTTTTTTGTTAAAAGTAATAAAACGAATTGAAACTGTCATCAAAACAGCTTCTTTTAAGTAAGCAGGATCTCGCACCCTGAAACAAAAGCACGTCTAATTAGCTTTACAACACTCGCCCAACAATGTAAAATAATCAAGATTTAGTCTTAAAATTCATTCCTAATGATAGACATTCCAATTAATTTTCCATTAAAATATTTAACCCCCCCCCTTTTTTTTTATAATTTTGAAAGATACATTAATCTATTACTATAAAGCAGAAATAGGATATTAGTTTGAAAATACTCGACAATTGTCGCATGAAATGTTTTCCACGTTAAAAATAATTTTTCTTCTGTTTCTCGGAAAATTTCAGCCTTATTTATTTCATCCTTTAAGATTGATACATTTGTTTATTAGATATATTTATTTTTAAATGGTGTTTTCCAATTTTCAGGTTGTTGTAAAACTAATCAATTGCACGTGTTTTTAAGCCGTTCGTTCATTTTATTTTTTAAATAATCATACTGTAAACGCAGTCTATTGATTTAATAGTAAATAATTCAGGAAATTGTTTTTAACTTCTGCAGCTCCAATTCATGATATTAGAATAACGAAAACAAGCATTGCGTTGTCTTACAAAATGCATGATATTTGCAAAAATAAACAATGGAGACGAACGAAAAAAGAATAAAGTGTTAAATTTTGTATAAATTTAAATTTTGAGTTAATTTTGTTTAAATCAATTCAAAAAATTAATGTATTCCAAGAGGTGATTCATTGAATATTTGTAAAGTTTTGCGACTGATCAGTGTTGAAGATAAACTTTGCATAAATGGCGATTCTACAAAATTAGAACGCATATTAAGGCATGTCTCTGAAAGTCACTTTTGGTTAGATGGGAATTAAAAATGGGCCTCTTAAAAGACATACCAGACTCTACCATGATTTGACTCTACGCAATAAAGAACTTTGTCAACAGATGATTGCCGGAAAAGTAAATTGTTCCGAAGCAGCTGCGAGAAAAATTTCATTAGATTATTTAAAAAAAAGCAATGTTTTAAAAATAATCCTGGAATTAGTGATCAGAAATGAATTATCACACTTAAACAGAACAGAATGTTGAAACATATTGTAAGGAAGAACCGCTTCAGGCCTGAGATTCATCAGTAGAAAATGACCAGAACAAGAAGTAGATGCCCCAACATCTACCACATTACTATTACTCCATGAACTTGTTTTGGAATCCCATGTGCCCAAGAAAAAGTAGCTTCTTTCTTGCCAGCAAAAATGGGCCGGAGTACAATGGTGCGAAGACAAAGTGCAATGGGGATATTCAGGATTAAAATAATATGCTTTTTAGCGAATAACTGGTATTTTGCGGTCATCAGGGTATTCGTGATTGACGTTGTACGAAGCTTTTCAGGTTGCTTAAAACGTTCAATGAAGTTTAACATCGCTATCTCGATTGGAAGTCGCATGAGTGCCGAGGGCATGGAAAGCTAATATTTTGTGAAGGAGGTGAATTCCGAATCATACATGGGGGTACTTTAGCATTTTATAATCCATTATCCTGAGATTTATTTGTGAGGATGACTTTATTTTTTAAAGAGACTCTGCATTTTACCACACATCCAACGTCATCACTTCTTGGCTAGAAAACAATAAAATCAAACTACTTCTTTGGTTGGCCAAATCACCCCATTAAAATTCCGTGGAGAATATGAGGGTTTTAATGATGAGACCCTTTTAGATTTAAACTTCGAAAGAGAAAAATGAATTCGTAGAAAGCATGAAATACGTTTAAGAAACTATAAACAAAGATACTACAAAAATTGGTGAATATTAATACAGATTCGTAAACATCACGTTAATATGACCAAGGATGTGCAACTAAAAATTTCTTTCTAGCAATGTTTCTTTTTAAACGAATAAAACTTTTTTTTGCATGTTATCCTAATTTTGTAAGCCACTGAGACAATTATTCAAATTTTTTGTGAATTTTTTTTAAAAAAAATTATTATAAAAAACTTTGCTGTAACATTAAAATTTTTTTATGTTATACTTCTCTGCAAAATATTTAGAATGTGATACTATACTTTAAAATTCTCAAGCATTCATTGATACCGAAATAAATACTAATCTTAAACTTTTTGTTGCTTTATTTTTCATTATTCTACTATTTTGAATTGGAGTTGTTTTTAGTTTCTACTTTTTTAAAAAACTGAAGATTTTTGTCCAAAAACATAATTTTATCATTTCATTTATTTCAATAAATTGATAAGTTTTGGTGTTATAAATAGTCACTTCAACTTATAGGAAAGATGAAATTATATCAGACTGTTAATTAATTTAGCCTTATCATGAATTTCACATCTTTTTTTTTTGTCTTCCTAAATGCAAATATTTAGGAAAAGAAATAAATTATTTGAAGACCATCAAAGCCCCTGTGAGTCTCAACATTATGATTATAATAAATTATATACACTAGCTCAAAGCTCGATTTTAAATTCACACATATATTATTTCTACTACTACAGACAGTAATGCGTGACAATGCACAATAAACACATAGTAGTAATAAAATCACATACTACAGACAGAAATATAGGAGGAATAAAATAAAATGATTTTTTCGAAATATTGACATTCAACATTAAAATGCATGCTATAATGCTCATATACATATATATGAAAAGTGGTTCAAAAAGTATCCGAGCTAGGAATAGGAAATGGGGTATACATTCAAAATCAATCAATTAATTTCTATCAAATGTGACTTTTTCATCGTTTAATAATTTGTAGAACGCAATGGTTACACTATTTTGCCTAAGAAATGCCATCTGTTGGCAAGAACAGGTACTGCTTGAACCACTTTCGTAATACGGAACAATACACAATAAATATATAGTACTAATAAAGTTCCATGTTGTAGACAGTAATATACGATGAATAAAATAAAATGGGTTTATAAATAATGATATTCAACATTAAAATGTTATTCATCTATAATGATTACATTATATTAGACAGCTAGAGATTGGAAAATAGAACACACATTGATGCGAATATATAAATTACTTTTCAGGAATTAGAGCAAAAAATAAATAATATTAGAATACAAACGGTTTGGGTCCTTTTTAAATCCACGCCTTGACGACGGGAAACAAAATGGTATCAAAAAACGCGAAAGATTTCTGAAACTGGCAACTCTTGTAATAATGCAACTTCATTAGACAACAGTTTCTTTCCGGATGTTTTCATGCTTCATTTACTTACAGAGCCATTTTTGTTTTCTGCCGCCAAGGTGGGCTAAAATATATTTTTACCCAAAAAGAAATGGAGTTTTTAGAATCGATAAGAAAATGCCTTAAGAGCATATTATTATTTCATGGGAAGAAACGCAGATGGAATTTTTTCACAAGTGCCTTACTTGACAAATGTATTCCTTGATCAAATGCTCGTTTGATACACACATTAAAAAATAACTGAAAATTTTTAGACATATATTTATGACCATTAACCACGTACATATCGAAAGTAAAGTACATTATATCTTGGAAAAAAATACCGCAGCCAATATAATACTATAAATATTGAAAATCAACTAATGCAATATTTTAAGTTCTTATTTTTTAGAAAAAAACATTCTTTCTAAATAATAAAAAATGCTAAACACAAAATTTCTTTTTAAATTTGACGAATTCTTTTTTTAAAAAAAAAAAAAAAAATGAGAGTAGTGATATTTAAATTTATGTAGTTATAAGGTTTTAATTTATTTAACTATTCATTACAATTATAAGAGAAATATGAAGTTTTTGAATTGATAGAATTTAAAAATAAAAATAACAACTCACTTCTTCTTCAAATGCTATGTTAACCATTAATTATTTAATTTCAGTTATATCACATATGAATTCGTCTGATCCAAATTGACAATTATCAATCAAGTTAAATGGAGAAATCATAAGTTAAATGAGAAATCACGAGAAAAGTTATTTAACATGAGAAATGTTTTATACAAGTATAAGAAAAATCAATGACTCAAATATAAAATGAAACTATACAAACAATTTGCACAACTAAAATGATTTACATCGTACATATTTTTAATAATATGTCTATGTTTTTCATTGATAAACTTTTCTCTCATATTAAACGAATTGTTTATATTGTATTTTATAATTAAATACTGATTTCAGCATCTACTTTCTAATTTGAAATGAATTTCACTAACATCATATATATTTTTAAATAAATCAGTAAAGCTTTAAGAAGCTTTTGTTTTCAACTTTGAAAGTTTAAACTGAAAAAATTACATATATAAAGTTATAAGTTATGTTATTATGTTAAAATTGCAGTTTGTGTTATTACACATTAAACTCTCTAAAAATAATACCAATAAGAACTTATAGTGATATATTTATAAGTTAAGATTAAAGGTCCCCTTTATGAGAAATCAGGTTCATTTTCCGTACATTTCTGCTGAAATCTTTGAGATCTTTTAAAAATATTTATGCATTTTTATATTAATTAATCTAAGTGAGAAAAATAATTTTGAAGGATTACTTTATTTAATAATCAACGTGTACAGTTTTGGTTAATAAATGTGAAAACAAAAGGTGATATTAACGCACGCAAAATCAAAATTTTTCACGATTTTTCATTTTAAATATTTTACACAACTTGTACATATATTTGAGCTTGAGAGAAGTTAAATATTCCTTTTAAATAATCCTCTGAAAACAATCAATAAAGTAGTTTTTAAAATCTTACTTCTATATTTATACTCGTTAAAATCGTCATTTGTTCTAAAAGTAGTGAGCTAATGAACTAAGTTGATTGTTTGTATTTCGAGTACCTAGTTGGCTTGGTCATCTTTAACAAAGGTATAAGTCATTAAATCACGAAAACAAACATTAAAAAATTACATCAACATATATATAAAAAAACATTACATGTCATGCACCAAAAAATGATTCAAAATAAGCACCCACATTGAATTGATGTTTATTTTAGAGCTGATATAATTTTTCTAAAATAAAATTTTAACCCCCATCCCACCCTCTCCAACAACAGTTTCGCACACGAAAAAATCCCGTTACTCTAGACCTCTTTCTTACTCTTCATCATATAAGTGAAATTAGCTGAAATTAAAAATACTGACGTCATTTAAAAGAAGTTACTTAGGATCAAATTTTGCAAATGCTGAACAAAAATGAATAACACACCAACGAAAAGTTCACTCGCTTAAGAAATAACGCAAGATTTGTGATCCGATCTCTCCCTCGGCTCATTCTCCCTCGGCACACTTGACCTCCTACGAACCACAAAATTGATGTTTCCCAAGGAGCTCAGTCGTCTGCTAAGTCGTCTGGAACTTTGAGCCGGCGGAGGAGGAGGAGGTGGATGCTCCAAGTTATGAGCGTGCTGCAGAAGTTCCTGGAACAGCTGAGAGACATTATCATTGAATTTGGCACTCGTCTCAATATATCTGCAACGCCTGGAAGGTTGCCTCATGATCTCTGCAACCATTTCCGGTGTCACCTGGCGCTCGTTAACCAAGTCAGCCTTGTTGCCGACAAGGAGTATGGGAGCATTATCACCTGGAACAAAATAAAGCGGGAAATGATGTATAAGATGATGTAAGGATATTCGGAGGAAAGCATGCACACGTTTTTAATTAAATCTCCATACATTCTATTTTCAATATATACTCATCGCCCCTACAAAAAGTGCTATTAACTACTAAGAAACGTTTTTCAAAACGCAGTGCCTATACATTGTGTAAACTATGTGTATCAAACTGTATGGATCAAAAAGCGATTGGCACTTCCCTAACTGGTCGGTTCAGATTCTTTGTCGGATAACAAATTAAAATTATTTAACATTAAACATTAAAATAAACTACTGTAAATTAAATAAAAAAAACACACACCCAAACAATGTAGATTTCTCAAAGATATGCATGACACTCGCCAGATGACCATAAGAAATTCATTTTTTCCAGATGTATGGGTAGTTGGAGGAATACACTGGTGTCTATAAATTAAAACATAATTCGTAATTAGGTAAATAATAAAGGTAAAATACTTCGGAAAGGTGGGAAAAGTGGTATACGAGTGTAAAACGGTTATAAAATAAGAAACTAAAATAAAATAACAAATAATAATAAATTTACTATACAAACATAACATAAAAAGAGTTAATATTTTGTTGAAAAGCAAACGCACAAAAAGTTTCACTCATCACGAAGAGGAAAGGAGCTTGGTAGGTGTGGAAATTCCACAAGGTGTCCTCAGAGTATATTCCACGCTTGCTTGATATGTGATTTAGATCAGTTGAATGAGTCGGCTCCGACAAGCTTTGTGTATTTCCCGTTTCAAGGAAGTCGGCGAATAGGCTCGTAATGTGACAAGACTTAAGTATCATTCTTAAATATGAAATCAGGACCGACAACAAACGAGCATAAGACTCAGAAACTTCATCATTGTGTTTTTTAGCAGACACAGACCGTGTCTTGAAGATATGTATGGAGGTCTGTTCGGCAATCAAGCATGAAGTCTGCTCATACCTTGACTCCGCTTGACGGAAAACGGTGTCTTTTCTTGATATTTCCCGGGTGAAGAGGGAGTTTCACGGTTTCGCCATATCGTTAGCCGATGGGAATCGATGTTCATACTCAGTCAAATTTTGTCACTGAACATCATATTGGAGCACTGTACCAAATTCCTTTTTAAGAAAGTGCGTTTATGCAATGATGAGCAGGGAATGCAATCTTCTTGTCGTCCAGCACAGAGACCAGTAAGATTAAATTTCCTGTAAATAGTTTGGAAGCTCGTACCCCTGTGGCAGCTGCGAATGCTGAATAAAGTTATTTGGCCCAATTGTCCCACAGACGTCATGCAGTTATTGCAAGATATTGGTCTTTGTGAACAGTTGTGACTCTTGGTAGATCTGGTACTGGTCGTTGCTTAACACTTCGCGCAGTTTGAAGCATCTATTACATTCTTGAGATCACATATTGAGGCACATTCAGAATTTGAAATAGTTCGGTTTATGATCATTTGGATTCTAGTATACCAATGACTCTTCCTTTCGCAAACACGACCAGTTGTCCGTTTAGAGCCATCATCTGTTCTGTTTAAACGTTAACAATGTTACTTCAAGATGAATTGTACAAAACCAGCCTGAACTGGTATGCTGAGTGAGCATGTTTATTTGCGTTAAGACTTCTTCAGGTGTTTTCAGCATGAAGACGTCTACTGAAATGTTTTGCATAAAGATAAAGTTTCACCTTCAACAGATGATTCTCCACTGTTACTTCGAACAAATTAACCAATATTTAAGCATATTGTTTTGCATTTTACGAATTAAGGTTAACTTTACGACACCAGTGTATCATGGGTTTGAAAGAGGAAGTCTAAAAAAGTACCTGGTTTTGATGACAGATGGAATCATTTCTGTAGCCAGTGGGTGTTACGAAATCAATGTGTTTGAAATCAAATTAACATTGATTCCTAGATTATCTTTTATTTGGCAGCTATTCACTACCAAATCAATATTAGTTGACATTAACATTCAACGAAACCTGGATTCTACATTTTCACCTGAAACCGAACAACAATCAGATCAATGAATTGTTTCCGGAGAATGTGTGATTTACCGTATTTCTATTCCCAGCACTGATAATTTTTTAACTGTCCTCATATTCTTCTCCACACAAAACAGAAGTATTCGCAAAAGACATCATTTACCGCCTAAATATAGCATTTAAAAATATACGCTAGGAACAGAGGCGTCGTATAAACCGCTTATGTTTCATACTCCCCAAAGCATTAAATAGAGAACGTTAAAGAAGTGAACTAAACCTCACCTGAATGGATGGAGGAACGCGGTTGAACGATGGTGTATTTCAACTCGCTTGGCGTTAATTAAGGCGATTTTCCTTAGCGAATATACGCACGACAATGTTTCCCCCCTTTTATTACTTCGATGTTGCTATAGGTCGAACGTTGATAGCTTATTACATTTCGACGTTTCTAAGACTAATACCAAATAAAAGGTTTTAATATTATTAATAAAAAGCTATTAATAAGCTGTAATTGAAGGGAAATATTTTTACTTAATATTCCAAGGAGAATTAAAAAAGGTTTTGGGATTAATTTTGAAAGATCAGTTTGAAAGTAATACATTTACAATAATCAATAATGATTCTATTTACATTATTAGCTCTTCCACTTTGAAGTGCGTTTTTATGAATACCGTAGCTTCCCAAAGTTTTTCAATAAACCTTTCGGAAAAGAAAAAAATTCACTTCTCCATTTTCCGAAAACAACACACACACCACAATTCTTGTTCTTATAATCAACAATGTAGTCCATAACTTTCAACGTTTCTCACTCTTTTGAATGCCTTCTGTTCTAAGCAATTAAAAATAATGTAAGTTTCAGAAGAAAAGTTGTAAACTCCGTAGGATTAACATTGCGCTCAAATTTGAAAAACAGCCTCTTACGACAAAAAGTACCCAACTGTTATAAAATGCGCGTAAGCTTTTTAAGTAAGCAAAGTTTTAAGTTACATATACCCAATTGGGTACCTTGAGACTGATTCCTCATAAAGACTTTATACATTTGCAATTGTAAAATGAATGTTAAGGGAGGGAAATGTTACTTATGATAAAATTTATTAAATGAGTACCTACGAGTATTTTAAAAACATGTTAAATTTTACGTATCTTAATGCGTACGCATTAGAGAACAAGCAGCTCGTGAGCGGTTTAACTGAATGTATATATATCAAAATACTTCTCGAGAGCCGTTCGCGGAACGCTCGCGATATTTTTGTCAGTTTTCTTAGGAGCAAAAATGGAATTTTCAGCTTAAACAAGGACAGCGTCGTTTCAACGAGGTGCTCGGCCCACAGACTTATGCAATGCTTAAAATTTGAATTTTAATCGTAAAGTTTCGAAATAGGAACTGTTATGAACTTTATCGAAAGTAATAGCCCCCCCCCCTCATATTACATTCATTTTAAAATTGCAAATATATGACAAAACTTTACGAACTATCAGTCCCGAAGTACCCCAATTGGAAATCATGAAATTATCCTAATTAAATATTGTGAAAAATATTCTTTTCTCAATTTTCACTCTTGATGATGTTTAATCAAAAAATACTGTAATTATTCAGAAATAGTTTGCCAATTGTTTGTTTACTTGGATCTTTGAAATTATTGACCTAGAGCGGGATCTGGAGTGCAAGTGCGTTAATATGGCAACTGAAGAGAAAGGCGCAGAGAAAATTTATATGCATTGTAGGGGGGACACACACTTAGAATGATAGACATAGGAGAAAAGATGCTCGTTCACCGGATGTTGTTCAACGCTATAATGCTCGAGGAAAGGGTGAATAATTTCCCCTTTAATAACTCGAATAACTTCCCCTTTAATAATATAATGCAATAACTCGGTATGAAATGAAATACTCATCAGTAATAAATTTAATTATTTTATCAAAAATTGTGTTGCAATTTGTAAGTAGTAACTAAACCCCATAAATTTTTGCGTACTCGTACCGTTATTTTAATCAAAAGTTTACCGAATAGAAACGTGTCAATGCCGAAAAAGGGCAGAAACGTATATTCTTCAAGATCTTAGATATATTTTCAATTAGTTTATTGAGCTTTGAGGTTGTGACTGGCTGTTCTTCAAGACGAGATGGGAAATGTTTTTATCAAATCCAGCCCAAATTCTAAAGACGCAGAAAACTTTGAAATTTTTTGATGAAATTGAAAATTGTTATCCCCGCTTCCCCCGCTTACAAATAGATAAACGATTCCGAGGAAATGTCCAAATTACTATGTCTCAGTTATTCGGAAAAGCTGATATCTGGGAATAAAGTGTTGCCAAGTTTAGCGAAATTATTTATTCAGTGAGAATCAGAAATGAATTCAGGTTTCCTAAGTAATGTAATCCTCCTGGTTAACTTTTTTTCCCACCAAACAACAGAAATATGCTAGATTCAGCCTCGATCACTTACAGACATCATCATTTTGGATTGTAAGTGAACACATTTTTCCGAGCATACGAAATTCAGTTTTCTTAGAAATATTTTACTTCCCCAATGAATGGTCACAATCAAGCGAAAGTAATGCAAACTTTAATTGCTTTAGAACCTTAGCGCGATATTATCATAAATAAGAGCTCTTAAATGTAGAAAATATCAAAATAGGTATGTGTTTATGAGTTTATTCAGTTTTAATTATCATTGACCATCAAATTTTGTTGATGTGTAAAAATGAGCACATGGTGTATAAGTGAAAATAAAAGAATCGGCTGAGTTAAACTTGAATCTATTCATATGGCTGTATTTAATAACTCTAGTGTCCCCAAGCACAGTAAGAATAATTATTCGTTCTTTTCTCAAAAATGACCCAATAAGAAAATCTATTATAAATATAATTTTGTATTTCTTAAATAAAAACATTATTTCTTCTTTTCATCCCTAATTACATAGAGTTAGTCTAAATGATGACTTCCCAACATTCGTATTGACAAAAATGGCGCTGAAAAAAATATTTTAAGAATAAACGATTATAGCGACATCTGTTGAAGAGAGAAAGCGTGAAAAATGGTTATCCATTACTCTAGGCATCTGTTTAAATTTAGTCCGTTAAATCGTCTCTCGTTGTGTAAAAAAATAATGAATGTGTGTGTATATGACAGTCATTTTTTCACTGAACCCTAGTTATTAAAAAGTTTTTAAAAACATTTTCGAAACAGAAATTATACTTAAATTTATCTTTAAGAATGAATTTATTTTTGATTTATTTTCTAACTTTTTGTTTAATACTTCTGGTCATATCTTGGCCGATAACGATATTTTTTAGAGCTTTACTCTTTTTGTGTTTATAGAGTTAGGTCATTCATTTTTAACTAACGGGATTTTTTCGTAAATTTTCACAAGAATTTCTTTAACAATTTAACTAATATAAAAATTAATCACTGATGTAACTCATGTATTCTTCTCATAGTAATTCAGTATTACATGATATATGTACTTGGATTTTGTTTTTTTTCTACAAAGATTTATCATGAAAATTGATTTTAAATTAAAAAGGTTATTCTCTTTAATGTGTGCATTAATTTAATATTTATAAAACTTTGAATTATAGAATATACATTTATTTTGATGGTTATTTAAGAAATAGGAAATAATATTGTATTCATATAAAATTAGATATATTTCAACGTAAAGGCTATTGGGGCAGGAAAAATATAAAAGAAAATATTTCGATCGTCAAGAATTATAGTTCAAAAATGCCTTTCTGCATTGCCAAATTTTTTAAAAATAATCTATACATGCGCTGCAATTAACGATCCCGTCTACCGGTCATTTTGATTTCGTGAACGTTATGTTAATCCTTTGGAATTTACAATATTGTATTCAAATCTGTGTTATTTATATCCATCTGAATGCAGCAAAGAGTATCCAAAAGATCAAAAGACTAGGAAGGTTTCTGCGGAATTAAATGTTTCCTCCGATTTTCACAAAAGCACTTGTACCCCTATTTTAATAATTCGTATATGGGTTTCCTGGTCTTTAAAAATATTTTAAAAAACCAAAGAGAAAATGTAATTTTATTGAAATCTTCATTCTTTCTTTATTTTCACTAATACACCTTTTTGCATTCAAATAGATAAAATAATATAGATTTGAGAACGATAGTAGGAATTCCATACGATTAACATAATGAGTACCTTCTCAAAATCAAAATGGCTGGTAGATAGAAGCCTTAAATTTGCATTCAGTCACTTTAAAGAGAAGGTTTTGAGAGTCTGCAATGTATCAAAAATAGGGGAATAAAACTTGGAAAACTTAGAGTTTCCATATATATAACACCCAATTTTCAAAATTCTTGTAAGCTCCACACATATCCTCCATGCAACACATTTGTTTTTCTTGACCACAAGCGTCAATGGTGTGCTAAGAACGAAAGATGGCGACTAATATAGAGATGGGATTGAACCAGCTCGGCGTTATTGCACTTGAGTGTACATCTTGCAACAATCATCTTTTCCCGAAGTTGAAAGGGACGTCACTTTTGTTCTGACGATAAGGTTAAAGCTACTATAAGAACTGGTGTTGACAATTCCCACTGGAATTCTTCTGCAACAGTCTGGCACGACTAATCAAGCATTGACGTAAGGGAATGGGGACAATGTCGAAAAGTGAATAATGCATTATATAGAGAACATTGCATGAAAAAATGAATAATGCATTATATAGAGAACATTGCATGAAAAAATGAATAATGCATTATATCAAGTACAAGAAGTATTGTGAAAATCAGGTAACAATTAAAGTAATCGTTTGGGAAGTAATATTTTTCGATAAAGTGGCATACATTATCCGTTATCGCATGTTCTTACATTTTAAAACGGTCCTGAAATCAACACAATGTCAAATTTTAAAACTCTATTTAGACTTACAATACAGGGAATAAAATGTGAAACGTATTTTTTACAGTTGAAAATGATTTATGAAAGCAGAAGTGATGGATACTGTAAAATGTAATGTCACTAGTGAAGTTTACATACAATATTGACATTTTTGAGGGAATTTTATATTATGAAAAAAAAAAAAGGCTTCTGTCCTACATTTTCTTAATGTTGGAAAAATATACATAAATTATGTAAGAAACTAACAAAGCTCTATATTATTTAAAATATTCAAACTTTGACAGTAAGGAACAGTACAGACCTTATTTTTCATATAAAGTTATACAATGAAATGAAAAAAAAAAAATAGTTAAGGAAGTCGGACTGAAGGCATTATGACTTTTCGACACTTAAATGGTATGATGGATGCAAAGAAATTGATTCTTTGTCTCTCAAATGATTCAGTGAGGATACGACAATGATTAATTTCATTTGAGAAAATAAGTAATTTATGAAATGTATGAAATACACATAAATTTTCATCAAATTTGTAATTTTTTCAAATGACATTCGATTAACGTTTTAAGGAGTTTCAACCCAGATGACAGGAGTATCATCTGTAGTTGATCACGTAGTTTTTATATATTTCTTCACATCATTGATTGTTTCATGACAAAGGAAAAAGGTGTTTACAAACTATCCAACTATTTCAATAATCGACTGAGTGAAATTAAACATGTTAAATTAATGAAATTAGATTAAGAATTAGGTAATTGCCACACTTAATTACTAAAATAATTTCATTATATTTTTATGATTTTAAAATAATTTTGTTCAAGTCTAGAGATTCAAGCAAGTTCAGTTAGTTATTTTGGTTTTTCTCTGGACTTGTTGTTCTATTATATATAGAAGTGAAGTGAATGGATTTGATAAGGAGTATAAAGAGTAGTAGTAATAGATAGTAAATAGGTTGCTTGAGATAACCATAATAATAATGCTGGAGATAAGAGGTTGGACACATACACACAAACACACACACATGTATATATATATATATATATATATATATATATGAAAAACAATGTAGTAATTTTTTTTTATCATAAAAGAACATGAATATTTAGAGGAACACCATTTTCTGACCAGAACTTAAAGTGTGTCACTAGATCACACACACACACAACATCCGATATAACTTCCCATAATAATCGTTTTCAATTCAATTTAATACCAATCCAATAATTTAATATTTTTTTTTTTGCAGCAAGGCAAATGAAAGTTCACATGATGTGTTGTATCTGATGGTTCTTTTATATTTTTTAGAATAGTTTTCTAAATCTATAAAAAAAATTAATTCTGCTATTTAATAATTTTTTAATCCATTTTTTTTAATTTTTGAGAATTTTTCTTTTATTAATTTTAACTAAAATAAAATCCGGGTACGAAGAAGGTGTACAAAACTGACATTGCTCTCGATTTAAATTATTATAATTATGATAAAAGAACTTTTGGTTAATATTAACAAAAATAAGTTTTAGATATTTACAATTTTGTTATTTAGTATAAAGTCAGAAAAATGAATATATTATTTAGCACAACTTCCAATGCAAAGATTTGTTCCGGTACCACTATTACTTTTTGTGACATTACAAGATGCAATGGAGGGGGAGTAGATTCGTGTGGAAGGTTTAGAAGAAATTAATTATTTGAATTCATTAATTTTTCTACTCTTTTTGAAAATGTTGCACTTTAACAGAACAGCTCTTTTTATTTGCAATCATAATACTTAGTGGAAAATTTATTTGAACTTCAAATTTTAATAACTTGCTCTGTTGACAACAGCAATGCGACAAACAAAAAATATTCAACTTTGTTCCAGACGAGTCTAAAATGCAAATATATATATAATAATATTTTCTTCTTTATTATATATATATATATACATACTGAAAATTTATGAAAGAATAATTTAAAATATTTAAAAAGACAAAAATCCAGAAAGATATATATGTATATATATATTTAATCAAATATAAAAGTAGAGTATAAAATAAACTCAGATAAACTTCTGAAGTGAAAAAATATATCTTTGTGATTTAATGATAACATTACTGATACTCATTTAAATTTAAAGATATTTAATGATTCACGCATAAAAATTATATGATTCCTTTTTATTTTTGAACTGTCTATGGTCTATATTTGAGTGATAATACAAAACAAGAATATAGTTTTAGAATGAATTCGCAAATATTTAGAAAGAATGTTATTATTTCGTAGCATAATGTAAATTAAAAGACAATAAAATGAAGCATTTAGTAAGCTAAGTTTTGATCCTTTCAGGAAATAGATGCTTTGTACTTTAGTTTTCGGGTAGTTAACTCACCAAAGAGAAAAAAGCAAAACGAAGAAAATCCTGGCATAAACTCAAAGAAGGAAAATATAATTTAGAGAATTTACAGAAACGCGTCAAGAATTATTATCTGAAAAAGTAGTTTTCATCGATTGGGACGAAAATAATTATTTATGAGATTTCAAATGTATAGACATTAAAAATAAATTGCATTTTAATTTTGATATAATGAATAGCAACGTATTAATATAAACAATTTTTTCCATAAAAATCGAGTGTATATAATTCAAAAAACACTTCAATATACTTTAAATTGCCGAAAACGGTGCACAAACTTGCATTAAACATCAACTTTGTAAATGTGCAAAAAAATGTTATATCTTCTAAACTGCAGAATAAGTATTTTCAAGCTATAATCCTTTCTCCCACATCGAGGAAGAGAAAAATGTGCAAAAGAGTTTGTCGATTTTCATTTTAATCAACATTTTTTACTTACATATTCCTCACTGCAGATAGATTATTTGATTACTTCGTTTAATAATTTGATGATACTGAGATTCTTTATATTTTTAGTCATTAATTTATATCATCTAGTCAATTACAATAATAATAATTAAGATTATGATCATAAACTGGAATCATTCTTCATTAAATATGGCACTAAATGCAATTTTTATTGCAGGTAATTTTGTAATAATAACGATTACCAAAGGTCATGGAGTACACAAATGAATTTGTAACAAATGAATTGCAGGTTCAGGTCCCACAACCGTCGAGGAGGTGATGCTCTTGGAATCTGTGTCATCCTCAAGCAAGCATGGTTTGAATGAGAAGAATAAAGTCTAAGACAAGTGTGGATTACAACTGCTGAACGTGGTACAAAATTACAAAGCCAACCAATTATTAGATAAATATTTAGGTTGGGCAGAAATAGGATATTGAGTAGTGTCACACACAAACTCGAATGTACCCTCCACTGCACAACGAATTGACCAGTCAATCCGAAACACTTTTTCTAAAGAAAATTAGGAAGAAATTTGTAAATATATTTATGTTCTCACTGCATTTTTTTAACTCATTTTATAATTGAAGGCACGTGTTTTTAGAAAAAAATATTTCATAATTACTTAATCGTTACTGTACACTATTTTCATTTAACGTGAATTTTTTTTCTTCCAAACACTAAATCGAGTCAACTATGTAAAAAGGACTACGAGGGTGATTGGAAAAATATCAATGTTAGGAACTGGAAACTGTATAGAGCAACTCTTTGTAATATTGCCTGTTGATCGTTAGAAGCCCATGAGTACGAAGCCTTTAATATCCCAACAAATCGTCACCGTCACTTTTTCGGTTGATGAGACCATATTGGCTTTCTTTGGAGAAGATCCACTGGCAAAAAATCGATTGTTATATGATTCTTGGAGGGTTTCAGGTGTGTAATGTTAAATCCAGGTCTCCTTCTCGGTGACAATGGAAAATGTTGAAGATAATTCAACGCTATTAACAAACAAAATTAACTTACGAATCAGTTTCACATTTGTTTTGCGAATGTTTAACAGATGACAACAATGTTTAGTGATAACGCCCTTTTGCCTTACGAATAATATATATCGTCAAAAAAAAGGTACTTTTTCAACCAATCTCATGCTACAGCTTACGCTTTTCTGAATAGCGCAGAGTATCTAGATTTGTGTTAAGAATTTCTGGAATAGAGCATTTAGCAAAACAAAAATAAATAAATAAGTAAAAAAAAAATAAATAAAAGAGAGAGAGAGAGAGAGAGATTATAGATAAGCTTTTGTGGTAAGTATCTTATGAATCGCTTCCTCACTACAGCGGCAGATTAATCGTAGTTGGTGTGACTGTGTATAAACGTCGCACTGAGAATCAACACGATTGTTATTGCCACTGACTTCATTATTTTAAACCTCATTCAAGAAACGAGGGTGATGCCTGAACTGGCATCTCCATCACCAAACTTCCACACTACGCCAATGGAAAAACTAGGGACCTCAGCCAGATTTATCGTGCGTCAGCGACGCTGCACTGCGGGTCTGTAGTGGCGTGAAAGCACGAACCCTCGAGTCTACGAAAATTGCTGGTTGCGAGTCCAAAACCATGGCCACTAGGCTACTGTGGTCACTCAACCCTAGCCGGCGCAACATATGGTTGATCATAATAGATCAAATTCAAGAACAATTGAGACTGCTTCATATTATTATTGGAAATCATTTTACATTTGTATGGATTAAAGTTGCGATATCAGATAGAGTTGATCTAAATTTGTCTGAGAAATTTAAATATTTTTTTTATTAATTATTAAAGAAGAATATTTCATTGATAGGTCAACAGTCGGAAATATCTTACATCTTTCATATATCTATAAAATGTATTTACTAAAGCGTTTGTTCAACATTAATGAAATTTTCAATAAATGGCCGAAATACTTTTATTTATTTGTAGCAGACTTTAATCGGGCTTCGTCCACCAAAGTCCGAAGCGAAACTACCATAAAAATCTCAGATGACCATCAAAGAGGAGTTTCTGAACAAGAGAGAGGAAGAGTAAGAGAAGAGAGCGCTTTTCGCTGTGTTCTGCTTTTTATACTAGGGAAATTTCACTATATACGTCAGAATGGAGGGATTTCCAGGGAATATAAGTGTAGACTTAAGGTCATCCTGTAGGGATCATCCCTACAGGTCTGGACCGTGGGAAAACGCTGATTCTGCGAATTTTTGAGAACGCGTGATTGAATAAATAAAAAAGGAAAAAAGGAATCGTATCAAGAAATAAGAACGAACATTATCTTTTAAAGGAGAGAATGGGAAAATTTAGTAAATTAAATTATTTAAGTGAGAAATTAATGGGAATTAAGTTGAACCATTACATCTACGTCACTCAAATTGTCAATATTTCAATCGCATGGCAATTTCTAATTTTGACGACTGTAAGGCTATAGTCGCGTAGTAGAATCGATCGAAAATGATAATTTAATAATTTCTTTAACAGACATTTTATCTTTGAGATAGTATTTTTTCCGCATATCTTTTGTAAAAGGTATCTGCCTCATTAATTTTATCTTTGCATTTATTTTCATTCGAAAAGTCAGCATTAAAACAAAATTTACGTTTGTTTTAAATCACAAATACATAATTTTTAAAGTTATATGAATTAAATTACATTTTAAAATAAAGAATGTTCTTATTTAACATCAAGTACTCATAGTGATTAAAGATGGAATAGATACTTCACACAGCCAAAATTATCTATGCAATTCTTGGTAGACGCTACTAATGGAAAAAGAATAACGTGTTTGAGCCAAGCGCTTAGAAACTTGACGAGTCACTCATCTTTTTCACAGATCTAGTTATGATCTGTGTCAAACTTGCTGTAGTGAATGACATTGAGAACACACGTTTTCGTTTTGTTGATCTCTATGATGTCGCCGCCTTGTCGGTTGAGAGGAAATCTCTGGCATATCGCCCGATAGGTCGCTGGACCGATGCCATTCGAATATTGTAAACCGCGATACTTTGGGAAGAAATTTTCGTTTTGTTTTTCCTCTTTTCAACCGGTCTGATCATTCAGGGAAAAAAAAAGAGATAAATTCACTAAAGCGCGCATAAAACGAGAAATAAGATTGTGAAGTGCTCCTAAGTTTGGCAACCCTTTTGCCATTTTTCGAATCCCATCTTAGGATATGCGGAACATATATTTTAAGATGTTCTAAGACATCAAAGCTTGAATAAAGAATAAACAAGGACAAGACACTGTTGGCATTGGAGCTTGAAGTCTTTTTTCCCCCAAGCAGATAAATTATTCATTCGTATACTCCTAAAGCAAAGACTATTTTTAAAAAGTTCTGTTGATCTTTGTGCCTGCTTTCCTTACACAAGGTAACTTATAGATGAAGTTCACAAGATAAGGATAACGTAGGATAAGCATTTTTTTAGAACTGGATAAACGACATATCCCAATCAATTTTTTCTTGTTGTTCTCAAATTTCGAATTGAATATTAAATTTTTCAATGTGAAACATCTTTTTTTTCGAATTCCCTTCCTGAAGAGCACCTCTTTTGTTATCTTTTAATATCACAACATATATATATATATATATATATATATATATTTAAATTACAATTATAATTGAAAACTTTTATCAAAAAAATCTAAAAAACCCTTAAGCCAGTCAAGTGCAATAATATATTATCATAATTTAAAATATGCAAAATATTATGGTGCAAAAAAGCCGTAAATTTATTTAACGCATTTAAACCATAGGAAATACACGTTATCATGAAAATTATCTATACTTATTGATACACATTAAATTTTTTTTCGCTAAAATGAGTTATAACATTTACATCCAACAAGCAAATTTGATGTTCAAAACACCATCTTAATATGGCATGATATTACTAAGTTTTTTAACCGCAAAACAATATGAATTTATTGAAGGACTTCACAAAACTGAAGAAGTTTACTAAAATATTATTTATATTGCAAAATTTAAATATTATTTAAAAAAACCTATACCAAGAAAATCAAATTAAGTATTGATAATTTTTACAGTAAATAAACCTATTAAACAGTAAATCTAAATAACATTTAAAAATCATAAGTGATAATTCTAAAGTATGTATCCCCATCAGGTGGCTAAGTTTAAAAAAAAACTTTCTTTAAAAAATTAACAAAATTAAACTTTATAAGTATGAAAATATTATACTGGAATACTCTATCTAAAAATATACAAAACATACAAAAACAAATAGACATTGTGAAACAAAAAATATTAAAAAACTTAAGACACACTCACATATGTACATGTGTATAATATAGACGCAAATTTTTATGTTTTTTATCTTTAATTTATCTTTATCAAATTTTTAAATGTTTATAAACAAATTAATATAGCAATATTCTTTAATGTAATTTGAGATAAATTTAAAGTTTTATTATCTATACTATAGCTTCCAAATGAGTGTCTAAATATTGTTTCATATTTACTATTATTGATTTGAATTGGAATTTAATATATAGCATAAAAACACAAGTAATGAGATTACCTTCAGAGGGCTTATTATAATTCAACAAGTAGATTATCTATATATATTATAAAATTATCTGTATCAAAATAAATAGGTTCATAAAAGTGTAAGTAGACATTCGCCAAAACATTACTTGTAGGTTCTCTTTACGAAACATCCTTAGCATGTTTGAATTTTTTTATTGTTTCATGTTATACAGTCTTCTCTAAGTAAAATTTTAACCATAAATTTAATTTATCATGTTATATAAATTTAATAAAATATTTTTTTTATAAATAATCAGTTGTATATCTGTTAGATAATTTATGTCTGTCGAAAAAAAAAGGTGTACAAAATTATGATTACGCATAGGAAATAAACACACACCCTCACACACAAATGATTTTCAGGCGTATTTTTCTTGAGTAGTCGTCATATTACAGTTTTTGACTTCTTTTACCCACTTATAAACATTCAATTGTTATTTGATATATTATACAAATGCCCGGTAAAAAGTCCCCCCCCCCCCTAACCTCCGTGCGGTTAAAGCTATAGTCATTAAAGTGGTGCTTAGGTGTATTAAAGTGACTATGAGCCACTAGATGAAAATACAGGCCACTCTACCCGGTGGAAAACTGCGGAGTTAGTGTTTCTGTCTCAAAAACGGTAAGAGATAGGGTGGAAAAGTGAATCAAAAAGTTGCAAAGCATCAACGATTTTGTACAAAAAGTCGCCTAGTGGACATTAAGGAAAAAAACAAAGCGCTTAAAGGCATATGTATTTGCTCGTGGTTTCTGAAACATGATGTCACAAGCGTTAAAACGAGTCCTTATCATGGCACATTGGTCACATAAAATTTCCAATCGAGAGGACTGTGGATCAAACCATGAGAAATGCATAATTTTAATGATTGTCTTTACAAAAGAAGTACACAATATACAGATTATATAAAATCCCCCGATAGAATTTTTCCTGTATGAATACCTCAGACAGCATGTGTATGCGGCCCTTTCACCAACATTGCAGATTCTTCAACGATGCATTACGGAAGCTTGTGTCAACGTGTTTTTTTCTAATGTAAAGCATGTGCAAAGTGAAGTTTAAACATAGCCCTGATGTGCATCGCACCTAATGGAGAGAAGTTTGAACATCGAAAATAAAGATTTCTTTTGATAACTAGTTATTTTTTTTCTTTTTCTAAAATCGTTTCGTCACGTCTCACAGCAGGAAAACGCGATCAAACAAATGCGCATTTTAAGCGTTCTGTTTTTACTATTAATGTCTACAAGGTGTCTTTTCCTAATAAATCGATGATGCTCTACAGCTTTGTAATACATTCTCTCTTCCCCCATCTCTTATCGCTTTTGAGATAGAAGCACAAACTCCACAGAAGGTATTACCCGCAAAGAAGGTGTTTCGTAAAATTTTAAGTTTGAAAATGAGGATCTGAAGTGCAAACTCAAAATATTATACAAAATTAACTAAGAAAGAAAGAAAGAGAGAGCATTAATAGATACGTGATTTTTTTTCAACTTCTTCACAGTCATTACAATTTCATTTTTCACTAAGAATGGTTGTATGAGCCTAAGGTTGTATGAGCCTTAATAATTACTTTATAAAGAATGGTTGTTTCTTTAATAATCTCAGACTATTGTTGAAGTGTGGTATTTAGGAGGTAGAAGAAAATCACTAGAAGCGTTCACAATACCTTAAGAAATTGAGTACTGTGTCGCATTCCTGCCAGAATATGCATTGCAAAATTTCAAACCAGTTTCTTAATAAAACAATTTTTTTCGAACTAATCATTCGCACAATACTAAAGAATCATACACTCTTTATAAAATCAGCAAGTTTGAATTTTTTACCTCTGATGTTATAGATCTGGTCCCAAATTAGTAGCGTTTCATGGAATGATTGGGCATCATTCAGAGCAAAAACAAGAAGAAATCCTCTTCCCGATCGGATGTTAAGCTCTCGCATAGCTGGGAAGTTCAACGCACCAGCCGTGTCCAAGATCTGCACATTATGATACACACCATCTAGAACAAAAAAAAAAAAAATACACTTTTGTAATATATTTATACCTATTTCGAAATTCAAAGAAGTTGAAGAATTTAAGACTTCTTCCAACTGTCTAACTGAATGGTTTTCTTAAAAATAGTGGACTCATTTCGAACTTTTGAGCTACGGTCAGTTTAAGAAGTAAATTCCTCGAGTGACATTTCACCTTACCCTTATATCATTATAACACGATGATTTTCCAAATTACCTAAATTCAGTCAACCTTCCTGGGCTTACTTTTTCAAAGAAAGTACGGAATTTATGATTGCATTCTCCAATAGAAAGATAACGGTGGGGGTAACTAGTGACTACTGTGACTGATGTCTTTGGTAAACACGGGCGACGCCTCCTGGAGATTCTCAGCAATCTTTCTCTATTTTTAGCCTTTCTAATTCTCATTCTACTTCCTCAATTTTCATCTTCTCTTGCATTTTTCTTGTTTTTATGAATTATAGATATGAGTACATTTATAATGGTGTTATCCCGCGTGTTTCCTCCAACTAATTTTTTGAGGGTTATCTTATGATATTTTTTGATTTGAGAATCTGTTCTTGTGAATGAACTTGACTTATGTAAGTTATATGAGAAACATTAGAGTATAATGAATAATATTGATGAGTAACATTTATAAACTGCGCAGAGTTGTAATAGAGTATGAAAGATTGGAAAGTTAGAGCGTCGAAGCTAAACGTGGACTTAAGCTTTTAAGGAGATGGAGGTTAAATGATTCGAAATTAGTGTGGAGTAATTACGGGTGAATGGACAGGAAGTAGGACCCAGCTTAATTCTGACTCAAATTCGGTTGATTAACGTCAGACAAGTAATAATTTATAATATTAATCATTAAATTCAGACGCATGTAGGGATATGTTGCACTTATATAATAATTTAAATTTTGAATATTCGAAGTACCGAATAAAAATTTGATTTGATTTCATTCATTGCTTGACTACTTAAAATATTTAATTAATTAGAGACTGATTAATTATTGCCTGAATATTTAAACAAATTAGTGATTGATTATTTTTAACTAATTATGGCTCACTTAAATGAAAGAAGTGATACAGATACGTTATAAGCATTTGCAGTAAATTAATGACTGTTAAACACCCTTTGGACGAATGTAACTCTTGTGAAAATAAAAGCAACCAACTAACCAACCAACCAAAAATTTAGGTTGCGTATGTTTTTATTTGATGGGTGTATGAAATCCTAAGTTTTCAAAATTACCAATTATCTCTCAAATGATAAGTTGTGGCTGATAGAACAATTTTAAACAAAATTTTTAAATAACATTTGTAATATAAAAATAAATGTGGTAATAACTTTTAGAAAGAGCTACATCCCCTTAACAAATTTATCATTTTTTAATGTTGCTAAGAATTAAGCATTTTAATTCTTTTAAGGGATTGTGGAATAGTTGAATGATTTGTAAAAAAAGTAAGCTTTCATACGTTCGAATGCTGTTTTCAACTCAAAAGTAGAACACTTATAGTATCGTAGAAGATCCTACTAAAGCCACTAAAATTAAAAAAAAAAAAGGAAACGAAAGAAATATGCATAATACACTTTTTGGACATTTGGTACATTTTATATTTTTACACGGTAATTACAAGATATGTATTTTGCTAGGACTAAATATCATCATTTGTAAGTTGTTTCGAGATTTTTCATTGATTATGTTAAAAGAGCTCAAATAATGTATAGAGTAACAGTAAATACAATATTTTTAGCTTCCGTTATGATTCTAAACATCTTATTTTAACAGGAAAAATTGAGCCAACAAACAAATGTACTTTTTCACAAATACTTTCCACGTGGAATGTTATAAATGAAAAATTCTTTAAAATAGAATTTATCAACATTGAGCATGGTAGATTACAATCAACAATATAGATTAGGCTAATATTCCTATTCATCCCATTGATATTCTTCACAATTTAAGACAGTAAGGTCTCCAAGAATACTATTGATGTTAATTATGGGTGACATTAATTATAGAAATTATTAATCTCTATAAAATAACTTCGCCATGATTATTCGAAACGTGGTAGCCTAGTGGTCATGGTCGTGTAATTGTTTACCTGTGTTGTTTTCGTCGGGTTGTGAGTTCGAGCCATGTGGCCACGAAAATACATGCTATGTAGCGGGGCTGATGTACATAAATTTGGACGAGGTCTCAAGCCCTCCTGTTCTTGTTGTGAGGAAATTTGGAGAGGAAGTTAACAGCTCAGATGTTGTTCTTGTCACTTGACCGAAATTTCAAAATTACGGGTACTGTCGCTAATTGCCCTCGTGTTGCTTCTCAGTGTAACGTTAAAAAGCAATCACAATCACGCCATTGTAACTCGGAAATTCATAATTTTAGACAAATTATTATTACAATGGCATATATAACATTTATAACCAGCTTGAGATTCTCTAAGTCTTATGTCTATACCAGGTGTTTTTTTTTTTTATTAAGGAGATGTTATCTCTTTGAAGTTCTATGGTCCTCAGAATAATACAAGAATATATAGCAGAATACTATTCAATATTTAATTTTTCAAAAAAAAAATAATAATAATAATAATATTGTCTAAAGAATGCTACATTATTAAGATAGACAAACAAATATTTCCGAAAATTCCTGTAAAAACTGCAAACATTTGAAATAAACTTTTATATTTCTCTTTTATTTGGATAAAAATTATAATTGTTTTCATTTTACATAATATCGTTATTTTCCCGTATCATAAAATCTTAAATGCTTTTCCCATTAATTTAAAAGTCATTATAATTCTCAAACAATGCAGTTTATTTCAGATTAAATGCGTTTTAGCAACATTTTTATTGGGTTTGGCCTTTTGCAATCCGATTTAAGTGCAGTAACTTATTTCTCAAAGCAGTAAATACTTTTATAACAAGTAAAAAACAAATTGAAAGCCTCGCATCTCTCTCTCTCTCTCTTTATATATATATATATATATATATAATAAGGAAACTGAATATAATTGATTAAAATTGTTTATTTTGCGAAAGATACGGATAACAATGAAGCAAAAATGTTTGTAAAATGTAAAATCTGAAAGTGAGATTGTTTTTATGAAATAAAAGAGCGCTATTTTATTTTATCAGTTAAAATGGTTTTAACGAATGTACTTCTTGCCAATTTGAAGACAAGCGTAATATTATTATAAGAAAGTAATCAAAACGTAGTTTTATTCCATTTGGTTCATTGTTGAATGGTAACTCTCTGTTATAAAATAAATAATTATCATTGGATCATTTAATACGCTTTCAAGTGCCTGCGAATATGTGCTTTTGTGAGACCCTATATAATGTTAAAATACATAGAATCTAATATGTGTACAAAAATTTATTTATTGATGTTAGGCAAAATAAACAAGAGGTATTTGCAATACAAACAGTGAAGTATTTTTAAAAATTAAATGTTATTTTTAAAGTAGCTTTAAAAAACAAGAGGTATTTGTAATACAAAGAAGTGTTGAAAGCAAAAACACTAACGCTCTAAAGGATAAAAATTGTTTTTAAAATTCTCCGAAATGAGCCAGATGGGTCAAGTTATTTCATTCACCAACGATGGAGTAGATTACATAGCATCTTATGGACTATGATCCATAAGAAACCCTCCACTGGTGAATTTAAAGAACCTGACCATATAAGAGCAATGCAGAAAAACAAACACTAAAAACAAAAACTCTAACGATCTAAAAATTTCAATATTATTTTTAAACTTACGCAAAATATATAAGAGTACAACATACTTACAAAATATCATATTTCCTTTAGATGAATGTGTAATAATTATTAAAAGGAAGTTTGATGGAAAGTTTTTATAATAAAAGTGATAATAATATGTTATTCTATTGTGCTTGCTATAATGGACAAAAATGATTGGATAATGCATGTCCTTGTACAGGTAACTTCCAGTTTTTCTGTAAACCTTCCAGGAACGAGTTTGAGAGTACTCTCTCGGTAGTCCGGCACTTATCGGAAAAGAGTACCTCCGGATTACCGAAAACACCAGATTGATTTAAAATCACAAATAATAATAACCTTTAAACAGCAAAATATATATGTTATTGTATCAAATATTATGCAGAACACCCAAATAAAGCATCAAACACACGGAATTATTAAACTATAAAAGAAAATGTTTCGTTTCGTATTCAGAGACGACATTATTCCGTAAGAGTGAATTGCATAAAATAACTTTTGTTTAAGGTTTATTTGTTTGTGTAGAAACGTAGATTACAGGCAGACTGGAAAGGAAGTGCAGAGTTAAAGAGGGAGTTTTGTGTAGCAGGTTTTAGTTTTGATCAGCCAGGCAAAGAGCTTAATAAACGTCTTCAAGAATAAGCGATTCAAGAATACAGCCATAATATCCAACTTCACGCGCACCCGGAGAATCCGGGTAATTCGGCTAGTTAATAGAATAAATGTTGAGCATTACACTTAAAAGTATGATTATTAAACTAATATTCTAATATACTACTAAGTTACATTTCTAATTTTTCGAAATTGAAAATTATTTAATGTTGTTGAAGGTATTGGTTTTTGTAAGTTGAAAAAGAAAATAAGATTATAGAGAATGATTTAGCGTATTGAAATCGTTTTATTTCATCGCAGTTATAAAATCACTTTTTTCAAATACATGTCAAAGATAAAAGCCAAATTAAGAATTACTAATCAGAACATCTCGAGCCGAAAATTGATGATTTTACAGTTAATTATCATCTAGTGTGAAACGTAATTTCGATCCCTGATTTCATAGAAATTAAAATAGTACTTGAAAATCAATCGATAGACAAAATGTTCATAATTCTTCGTGTGAGTTTTACGTTCTTCCATTGAATATTAAAAAAAAGGGGGTGGGCGAAGTTGCAAAATAATAATGTTGGGAGTAATGTTTATGTAGAATGATTCTAATAATCAAATCAAGATTAATTCTCCCCCACAGCCTTTTTAGGAATTAAATTTGAGGGAAATAGAAGTATTGCTTTATATATATATATATATATATATATATATATACATATACATACAAGGTGTTTCAAAACTTATGGATAAAAACTAAAGGTGTGACAGAAAACATTTAAACAAGCAATATTGAAAGGTGGAAATCGCTTATTTTGATGCTTTCTCTATCACCTCTTAAATTTCTGCCCATGAGTTTCGGAACCTATGAGAGAATATATTTTAGGCGGGAAAAGAGATGTAAATTTAAGATTTATCCCAACTTTTTCATTTTTACATATTCAATCACTGAATCATAGGTGAAAGAATTCAAATTTTAAAAATAGATTAAATTTTGTAAAACCTTTCTGCTTTTTTGGGAATGTGGGAGACATTTACGTCAAAAACTACTGTTGGGAAAATAAGCCAAAAGCCTGTTTTGGATATTGTATGGAAATTGAAATTTTATTGGAATTCTTATAGAAAATTTGAAGCACAATGAAATTCATTGGAGTTTTCAATAAAAAGTATTTTCGTGAAATATATTTCGCTGAAATAGAGTCTTATAGAACTATCAAGACCTATCTCTTCCATATTGAACTGAATAAAAAGACTTTTTAAATAATTTTTTACATTTTTTTTGAAATTTTAAAAAATTCAATTTCTTGCATAATTTCGTAAGAAAATTGTGCTCTTTCCCAATCCGACATCTGTTCATAGACGTAAATGGCTTTCAAGCATTATTTAGTTGAACTAAATCCTTCAAAAGCAAAAAGACAATCATGTTTTTTAATTTTTAAGTTTTCGAAAGTTTAGGAACTATGTGCAAATCAAATACAATCTAGATAATGACAAATATATTTGTTTTAAGCTAAATTTCTTATTCGGAATAAATATTTCAAAAATATCTATGCAATAAATATGTCTAACATAGAGAGAGAGAGAGAGAGAGAGAGAGTAAGGGGAGGAATTCAAAAACCGATACGTACATACAGTAAATATTTATTTTTCTTATAATAAATAATTACCGCAACTTAAGTACGGTTAAATACAAGTTAATCATTGTTTTTGTTCCTTTATCATGAAATATATGTATCTATAGCATAATATATTGAATGCATCTAACTCATAAAGCAAATTCATTCTGTTCAAGAAAGATAGCAATAGAGATATGATGTAATATTAAGAAATCATGAATAATGAACAGAAAGAATTGGATAAATATTTTAGTAGTTTTAGAAATTACTTTGATATTTTATTGTATTGAAAATGTTATTTAAATTTACCAAAGAAAAATTGGGGGGGGGGGCATTTTTCAAAAGTGAAGCAATGGAATTAAGAGAAAATTTTGTTAGATAATTTTTCGTCTTAATCAATTGCATACATATTATAAATAAAATAAGTTAAAATAAATTACAAAGTTTAATGTGGATAAAAAAAATTATAAATTATAATGGCAACCCCTCCATTTATATTATGCTTGGGTTTGTTCGGCTTATTGTATTAGCGTAAGAAGCAACCCGGGTTATTTATGAATAGATGAATTGATTAATTGTTTTTTTTTAACGTCGAACTAAAAGCAACGCAAAGGCATTTGGCCGCGGACCTCGTAATTTTACGGTAGACCTCGATCAAGTGACAAGGACAAACTGAGTGTGGGAGCTAGCACTCCCGTCTCCTAGCTTCCACACCATTCTAATGCGAGCAGTTTGAGCCTCCGAAGATTTAATGTGCGTCAGCCCCGGCTACACGATGGGTATTGAGTGGTATCAAGGCTTGAATCCACGACTCGACGAAAATCTCAGGCTGCGACAATGAGCACTCCAGTACCGCAGTTACGGTTATTTGTAAAGACGTTGTAATATTCGATCATCATTATGAGTGACACTTGAGCTGAGATCTCACTCTGCCAACTTTCATATCACGCTACCGTGAGGACTTTTCATCATGGTAGATTTAAATATTTGGACAATCTATCTATATGACAGTTCTTCAGTTTCCGAACACACGTTCGATTGAAATAACATTAGGCACGAGTTCACAGTCGCGAATGACCATGCACTATATTATATTTGTGAGCCATAGACAAACATTTCAGGATAAATAAACCTTCTGTTTTCATAAAATAAAACGAACACAGCAGCCGAGTGTTTCCGTCGAGTCTTGTGTTCGATGCTTGCTGCTATAATACCCTCGTTATGTAACAGGGATGATGCAAGTTTAATCTGTCATCGGGATTAAACGTATTGGCGCGCCATTGTATATCTGCCATCGTGAATGGTGTGGAAGTTAGAAGAGAAGTCGTCCAGCGCAGCGTTATCGTCACCTAATGGGGTCCAGATTTGTCGCAAATAATTCTCGAATTGCTTCTAAAAGTGTGACGTTAATAAACTAATAAATCAGTTCGCGAAATTAGAAGTATTCTTTTATGAAGGAAAAATATGATGTAGAACTTTTCCCTAGAGAAGAGAGAGAGAATAGTTCCTTTCAACCATCTCCATAACTCAATAGTTAAATTGTACCGCTATAGATACTTTATGTAAATTATTGCTTGTAACAGAAAAAAAGTACCACCAAATCGAATATTGGAAAGGTAGGCTAACTAAAACAGCTTGAAGAGAAAATAATATGACAAATATAAAAGCATGTTTCTAAATTTAGCGACAGACTATTATTGATTTTAATGTCATCGTAAAGGAAAATCTGTGATGTCTGAAACTTAGAATAGCTTGTCAAAATTCCTGTTTCGCTCAACGTATATAAATAACTCACTAAAATTAAAACTGTTATGATATATGGATATTTAACAGTATAAAGAATATATTATTTTAGTCCATTAATTTTGAAAGAGAATTATGACGTTTAGCTTAAAACAATATTTTAAAAGTGTTAATGAATGGTTAACTTCCAAAAAAGGAGGAAAAGAAATTGTGTGTGTGTGAAGATAAGAGTTTTCTTTTTTTCTTTAAAAAAATGAGATAATTGAGTTTTATAAAAAGGTAAGAGTAAACAAAAAATATCAGTCAACATTAGTTAAATTTATTTAGTTAATAAATAACTTTCCTTATATAAAGAAGCGAGAAGGAATTATACATAGATCTTATTGTTAATGAAACATTTTAGCTTATTTGAAGTCATATGGCTATTAAACGTAATAAATAAATAAGGATTTTTTTTCTTTCTCCCTTTCTTCGAGTCTTCATATCTTATTGAAATTTCAATGAAGTTATTTAATTTTTGTATGTTCTAATTTATTACAAGCACGTATTATTTAAAGATATATTGATATTGGTGCTCCAAATCCTAAAATGTCTTTATTTTATGACGCATAATTTTTTTTGATTTCATTATATGATAAAAAAAAGCTTTGAAATATATAATTAAACTAAAAATATTTAGAATTTAAAGCAGAGTTCTTAATTTTTTAAATCTTACTAAAAATTGTATGTGTGTGTGTGACTTAATTTTTTTTCTCATTTTAATATGTAACTATCCCTGAAAAAGCATCATATTATGTATGAGACAGAATGATTTTAGTTCAGATTATGCAAAATGTGTCGATATAATGTTATCTTACAACAGTGTTTAAGAAAAAAAATACTTTGCACAAAATGATGAAAATTCATATATTGAGAAAATAAGCCTTAAAGGTTTTTGTTACAGTTAAGTTGATCAGATATGTGCATTTTTAATTATATATTGGGAAAATATTAAAATACATATATATATTTCAGAAAATTGACTTTTTTAAAGTTTAAAGTCCGTGAGACCTCTCGGCTTTTAATCGAGAAGATTAATGAAACAGGGATTCTTAGATTTCCTACAATAGAAAATTTTCAAGAAAAACTTTAAATCCTTTAATCCCTTATATACTCATATTTCATGATGTGTTATTAAAATTCTATATAACAAGGTACAAAGCTGAACAAGAAATTTTTCAAAACTTACATTCCATGAATCATTTAAAATTTTACATGTGATTGCATAAACCGGGATTTTATACATCTGCGATGAAATTTTAGTTGTCTTAATTTATTTTTACAAATTGGAAATTTTATAATTGCATTATATATTGTATGTAGGGTCTTTAATCTATTTTTTGTTGTTTTTAATGTCGCATTTTGAGTATGAGAGCAAAAATACTTAAAATGTTTCGCATATTATGCTTAAAAACTTGCTGAGTTTTGAACACAATAATCAAGAGTGCTTGTGTATTTTCTCAACCATTTTGATGACAGTCGCCAAGTTACGAAGAACTCCAGCCGAGAGCTGACAGTTCAATAGAAGTTCGTGGCAACCATGCGCACAACTTCTAGTTTTGTTTCGGCTAACGTGTCGTCGGTTTTTTCTTGAGTTTATAAATATATATATATTTCTAGCATAGCCTAAAATTTTGGAAATGAAATGTGGAATTCGAAACAAACTCGTACAACTGGAACTATTATCGAAGTTGGATAATGAGGTTTGCTATCAAAAAGGGAAAAAAGGTTAATAAAGGCTATTGAAAAAGCTGAATTCAATAGGTGTGTAACACTCGCATGTGACATTGAGTGAGTGAATGACAGTTAAGTTTTACATCGCCAAATATTTGCGTAGAATAGTAATAAAGATTTATTAAAAAATACATTAAAATAAAATGAGATATGAAAAACAAGGATATATAAATTACAGACTGATATATTAAATTTAAAATCTTAAATAAGAAAAGAAAAGCCCTTTTTGATACAAAAATGCAAACAATTTGAGGTGAAGGTTTTCACTTACAACGCAAATTTTTAATCAGGTGAATTAAAGGAGAATTAAAGATTATGAAATACAGAAGTATGCATTAAAATATGATTTACAATGTATGGGACATGACAGGAAGGAAAACTCGGGAGCCCACCTCCAAACAAAAGATGTTTGTAGGTAAGGAGTAGGTTGCAACGAAATTCGTATTGAAGCCTCAACAAGAATCATTGATAGAACTATGTATTATATAGAGCAAGATAAAAAGACAAAAATCAACTTAAGTACCTTTTATGTCTGATTTATTTATTTACTTATTATTATCGCACTCCGAAGCAATACGAGGACTATTGGCGACGTACTTAGTAATTTAGAACCTCGGACGTCAACTAAATTGGCACCCAATTCTCCCAACTCTTTCACCATCGAAATATAAGGTTTTTTGAGCATCGACAGATTTAACGTGCATCGGCTCCATTACACGATGGGTTCATAGAGAAATCAGGACTTGAATCCATACCCTTTATGACAGTTCGATTCATATCTATTCATCGTTTTCTGGCCCATTGACACCGACACTAGACACATGACGACTAGAAACAAGTAACGTGACTTGTGAATTCTGGCATGATTATAAACATCTGCAATTAAGTAAAAATATATTCGCCTATTTTTCGAGGAAGTACATCTCCCGCATTCATTCTGAAGGGTTACATTTAATATGAGTAACAGGACCATCCATACGTGTCGGAGTTCGAGTTGTGATTTCCTTAAGGATCCATCATGTAGCTGACTCAATAGTTAAATGTATCGGAACTCAAAGACCTTGCGATGGAGTGGTGTGGAAGTATGGAGAGATGGGTGTCTATTCAAGTATTATCCTCGTTACTCGACTCTGATTAAGATTAATAAGGTCATTTACTAATAATTCTCGTGTAGTTTCTAGTGAGAAGTAAAAATCAATGAACGAAAATTGAAGGTGTATCCCATTGGTACTGTTAGAAAGAAACGAAAGATTTGAATGAGGGATCTCATAATTTCAAACCCAAGTCAAGTGATAGGGTTAACAACTGAAGTAACACCCCATTTGAAGTTAATGTGTAGTAGAACTTATTATTCTTCGGGAATGTATTGGCGGAGCAAGACATAAATTCACAACTGGACTCAACCACACCTACCCAAAGTTTGCAATTGTGTCTACAGTATCAGCTCCTCTACACGAGAGTTTTTAGTGGCATTAGAACTCGAATACGTGAAGTATGGAGAGACTCGACAAAAAATAATAAAAAAATTAAAAAATTCTATGCAAAGTTTTGTAAAAAAAAAAAAAAAAAAAAAAACAGATTTAGCCACCCAAGAGATGCGCTTTTATTAATAATTATTATTAAATTACACAAGTAAATATATAAGAATTAAAGTAAACGATGAAATATCGAGAAATAATCACTAGTAAACCTTTTCGATATTAAAATTAAAGCAAACGATAAATTATTAAATTGAATATTATATCCATTGCATGTAATTAAAATTGAACCAAACGGTAAAAAATTGAAAAGTGATCTGGTACGCCAAAAGTGATCAAACTAAAACAACAGCCCCTTGGGTGGATAATAAATAAATAAATAAAAATAGAATAACTCCAGCCGGAGTATCGCGATTGTGATCGTTCGGCTGCCGCGGCCTCCCTTCAAATACAGGCAGAGCTTTCTGGTATAGCTAATAATTATGTATCATAACATACAAGAATTTTGATACTTTTTCCGTCTCGTTATGTGTTTCAAGTTTAAATGAAGTTATCTGATATTAAGTGAAGGCAGCCTTCAGAAATTAGATTCCTAGTCGGATTTCAGAAACCTTTTAACTAAATTCAGAAAATACCAGGGAACTTATGGGTAGAGGCTAGGGACGGGTGATGAAAGACCGATTGAGGAGACCGCTACTGTAATTTCAAAACACCCTCTAAATGCGAACGAAAACCATGTGTTGAGCCACACTCACCCCCAACGCCTGCCAGTCTTTGCCTGCTTTCGATAACCTTTCATGAGAAAAAAAGTGTCACTATTAAGCTGGGATCAATAGTAGTCGAAAGCAGGATATTGATTTGAAAGCTCACGTGTTTTAGCACCACTCCCGGAGGAGACTTCTCGCTGGGAAGCACATTTCTGTCTTTGAAACATTATTTTCTATTGTAAATATTTCTGTTCTACACATTTGGGGTTATACATTTTATTTATCACAACGGAACAGTGCCTGGTTGGAACGTATATTTCTCGCATGGTTAAATTTGTGGGATAGCAATTCATTTTTAATGTTCAATGAAAGGCTATTTCGTTGCATAGTGGAAGAGACTTTTGTCCAGAAGTTAGGATATTGTGTTTAGCTATGGAACTTGTTTGAATCAGGCAGATAAAGTAAGAGTAATATTTTAAAGGAATGAAATGTTCCTCGAGGAAGCATTTTTTTAAAATAAAAAGAAAAGGAAAAATAAGGCTTACGCATTTTATGCAAAAAACAAAACATGCATAATTTTTAGTTGCATCTTTTTGACTAAAGATAATATAATGATCAAACTTATTTACATTAATAACTTTCATTTTCACAAGAAATACTTTAAACAAAATTTTATTATCAGGGTTACCAGTATAGTTTTCATAAATAAATTATAAAGTAATTTATTCACCATTTATTTATATCAATCCCGTTACCGTGGAAGACAGAAAGAAAAAGTTAAAATTTGAGCTATCGAGTGAAGATTTTGGTTTTTTTTCCTTCTTTCAATTACTCGAACTATTTACAAAATATATTTTAGAGATTTTTCGATTCCAATTTCTTTACTTCTGGTCCACTCTAAGTTCCTCTCAAAACAACCAGCACGCTTATCGATTCTGAATCACCTTCAGATGTGAAGATTGACACTTGAGGCAGCACTCGTGTTTTTTCCACTGAGGACTTTGAGGCCCAATATATTTCATGTGTATCAACACTGCTATACGTTTTTCTCTTAAAGCCAATTCCCAAACTCGCTACTTACGGTTGCTTTATCTATCAGATATTTTGCGTTTTGGAAAAGAATATTTAAAAAAATATTTTAACCTTGTAACATAAAGAAATTTTTTGTTATATTTAATGCATTTAAAAGTTACAAGAAAATTAAACTTTTTGAAATAAGGACCGGTAATTTAAATTCTATATGATACACTGAAAATTTAACAAAAATATATTTTGCCGAATTAAAAATAAAGATAAAAAATTAAGCATAAAAAATAAAAATAATTTTTTTTAAAAAAAAAAGCTGAACAATTTAAAAACATAAAAAATTGAAAATAAAAAATAAAACTTATTGGTCACGAACAGCAAAAAAGACGTTTTCAGCTAAACATTTTTCATGTGTGTACTTAGTTCACTAAGTATATAATTTAATTAAAAAATGGAAATACGGTGGTATTTTTTTCTTGCTAGGTTGTAGCATATGATAGTTGAAATAAACTAAACAAATGACAGATAATTTGAAGAATTGAGAGAACCTAGTTGGATATTAATGATGTCTAGAGACAATTGCTTACATTACATTTACTAAGCAATATTTAGGGGAGTTATTTCATAGTTATAAGTACTCTGATTATTTAATTAATTTAAAGTATAATTGCACAATACTTATCGATGTAAATAAATTTGATCAACTATTTTCAATTAATTAATTAATTAATTATCAATATAATTTTCTCAGCTGAAATTTGACTTGCTTCACTATACAAATCTGTAGTATCAACATTTATATATTTCAAGTAAATGTAACGTCATTTATGAAAAATATATCATCGAAGCTTCAATATGCACTAAGAATTAATGCTTTACCGAATGTCTTATTATGTGTTTCACAGTTATAATTTTTTTTAATTAAAGTTGCCAAATGTTCATGTCTTCAATCTTAATTAAAAGGAGAATGAATTCAGAAAAGAGGGGGAAAAAATCAGAACTGTTTTTCTCTTTGTTTTGCTCTTTCTCGTAACAACTTCATACTATCAGTCACATTTAAGTATAGTTGTTTCCCTCAGCGTTACATCACGTTTTCGACACAATGTCTAAAACATCCTAAGCTCTGCCCTACCCCTATAAACAGGGTGACACCTAACATATATTGGTGAAGCGATTTCGGAATACATTCGAAGGCTCAACACGTCCCCTGTTTCTGATTTGCCACCAGATCTCGTGTTTTGGAAAGGATAAGGTTCGGAGATTAAACACGTTCTCGGAACATTCGCAATCACACCCACCCACACAAAAACTGGTTGCAGCCTTCCCTGGAACCAGGAAACAATAGGATGGAGACGTATTTTGATATTCCAAACTTGTTTTTGTTCATGGGACTTTTTTTTGGAGGGGAGTCGTTTTTTCACTTGTGCTTCGAATTGTTTCGTGTAATTTGAGCCTTGTATTGGATTTTGATGTGCATTTGGTGTCGTGTTCGAAGACGAGAGAGATTTAGGGTGCATTTCAATTCGTGGATTGGAGGAGAGGAGGTAATGCATTAATGCGTTGTTTTTCAATAAAGACCATACATCGGGGAAGTATTTCAGGAGGCTCATTTCTAATACAGCTACTAATCTGTAGAGAGGAATTACAATCAAAGGGTTGCTTTTTTCATAGATAATTCCATACAAAACATGAAGCTCAGTTTTTCAGTTTGAGTTTAGAAATCTCTCTCTCTCAAGATACTTTAAAATCCTTTAAACTACTTGTGTTTTACTCAATAAATTTTAAAGTTTAATCGAATTCCTTTTTTCCCCTCTTTTTTGTTTTTTCAAATTTAACTTTCGATTTTCAATTTGATTCTAATACATATTTTATGATTTTTGATTTTTTTGTGCAAGTATTATCTATCTCTATTCATAAAATCTTTTGCCTTTACACGCTTGTATAAAAAAGAGTATTCCATTAATTTTCTCTTAAAAAAGGCGTTTTTGTGTAGCTGGTTTAAGCGTGACCTTTCAAGAGTTGATATTGCTTTCTTTTCTATCATACGTAATGACTTTTATATTGCTGACAACGTTTATTTCAATAAGTTTTAACCATTCATGAAAAATAAAAGAACATATCTTTGAATTAAATGTAGTATTTTGTTGCTGATATTAAGTAGTATATATATATATATATATATATATATATATGAAATGTATTAAAATGGTCGACATTTTCTTCCATTCAGAGAGAGCAATTCAAAGACAACCTTTTAGTAGCACTTTTATCTGCTTTCTTTTGTGTCGGATGTCACTGTCGATACCTTACGATCAGGAGACTTGTGGCCCTTTGTCACCTTCTCCTCTTGCATCAAAAAATCCAAGAGCAAATTTTCTTTACTATTTTTGTTTTCTTTGATGCTTATTCTTGTTAATTTAGCGCCTCCTAACTTGGACTTCGAGTGATCCAGTTCTACAACTGTCGCCTCGTTTTAAAACTCTTTGTCTCAAATGTGTTTCAGACTCTTTTAAAAGTTCCATCTGATAAATTTTGCTTCATTGCTGCGTTTCCTCTAAGGTTAGAGAAAGGTTTCGTTTTCTGTATCTCTCTTTCTGACTCAGGTCGCTGCTCGTCTATTTTTTGATGTTTTTTAAGGTTTCTCTTCTTCCATTTCTTTTGTTTATCTGCTTCTTTTAGTTTATATTTAGTAAAAGGTTCCTACTCTTCCCTCGCGCTTCTTTTCTACTCGTTTTTAGGTGCACAAATAACATTTGACGTTTCTCTCCCATTTTTCTGATTTCTCTCATTCAGAATATAAGTTTGCTATAGCAAGTTGGAACTCCATGACATGTTCAACCCATGATATACAAATGGAATGAAACAGCATATTAAGGTATTCCCTTAATAGAAAGTCCTGACGTCATCTCAAAAAAGATGAATTTGAATCTCATGAAAGACAGGAGCCATTATAATTCGGAGTAAGATTGTATTCTAAAATGGTAGATTTCTCGAAAATGGTAGAATGTTTCGTAATCATTAGATGTTTCGATGTAATTATCAACAAATAAAAAGAAATTCAATAGGCTAAAAATATTTTGTATTTAATAAGAATTTTATTTCAATCCATCGGTGGCATTTTAAGATCAATGCTATTTTACAACCAAAATATTTTAAGTACAAGAGTATTGTAATTGCAAATTTTTGCATATTTTAGAGATGTGGTCTTCCTCAAGCATTCAGTCCCTGACAAAACTAAGCAAATTTTTTATTCTTAAATATGTTCACCTCAGTTGACCATGCCAAGGAACATTTAGGGTGTTAAAAATACTTTCCGATATGAGGTGAAGACTAATTAATAATCAAAGAGAAAAAAACCAACTTTTTTAAAAACAACGTTTTCATATGGTGGCAAAGTTTATTAAAAAAATTATTAAAATATTAGTTAAAACTGGTCGCAAATATCTAAATATTGCATTGTTAGGCAAATAAGAACGGTTCCCAAAATTTCAGAGCTCTAACTTGATGGGAAGTTGGTTAAATTAACAATAGACAATTTGATGACACACTGATACACATACATACAGACACACACCAAGTGAAATACATAACAACGTTAAAACTAACTAAAATTAATTAATCAGTAGATTAAATGGTTGGAAATACAGTTTAGTCAAACCACCTTTGGGAACAGGAATTATGCTGTATATTTTTTGCCAAATGTTCTAAATTGGTGATCAAGACGACTTAACATCACGACAAAAAAAAAAAAAAAAAAAAAAAAATCGCCAAGTTTGGCAATTATTCAAATTGCGCCAAGTGATTGGGCTAAACTGCATTATTTAAAAAAATATGAGTTAAAACTTGTCGCAAACGTCTAAATATTGCATTGTTAAGCAAGTACGAACAATTCCCAAAATTTCAAAGCTCTAGCTTGATGGGAAGTTGGTTAAATTAACGATCGAAAATTTGATGACACACACACGCACACCAAGTGAAATTCAGAAAAACGTTGTAAAAAAGAAAGTCATTTTTGAACAAAAAAGTCGAAATCGGACATTGTAAGAATGAAACAAATGACATATTAACGGAAAACGATATAGAACAAGTTTTCTGCACAGATAGATGCATTAAAAGTTTTGTTCTAATTAGCGAAAAAAAAGTTCAATAATCTATTTTATTATATTATAGAGATAGGGTTTGGTTTTTATTAACGTCGCACAGAAGCAACACGAGGGCTATGGTTTCCGGAACTCGCAATTCTGAACATCAGTCAAGTGACGAGGACGACACATGAGCTGGCACCTCTCTCCTAACTTCCACACCACACCAACTGGAGGACTTTGATCCCCGGTAGATTTAAAGAGTATCAGCTCCAGTTAGTGGCGTCAAGGCTCGTACCCAAGAAACAACCACTAGGCTACCGCGGGCATTACGGAGATCAGGGAAAATGAAATAGGATTGATTTCTTATTTTATTAAAACTCACTTAGTAACAACATGAGTCCAATCAAAGAAACTACATTTACAATTTGAGTACGTTAACGTAGTTGCGTAATCGTCGAGTCGGTCTTGGCTCTCATTCCACAAAAGACCCACCGTATAATGGGGTTGAGCACGTTAAATCTAGTCGAGGTCCCAAGTTCTCCCTCTGCATGGTGTAGAAATTTCGAGAGGGGGATGTCAGTTCTGTTTCAGTCCTCGTCACTTGACAGAGGCTTAAAATTTGAGGTCCGTTGCCAACAGCCCTCGAGTTGCTTCTCAGAGTGACGTTAATAAGCAATCTCATCACAAGGTATGAAAGCGAAATCAAGTTAAAGTAATGCAATTGGTGATTAACAAATAATGGGCTATCAGTTAATCTTAGTAAAGTTTCAGTGGAAGTTAACTTTTTGAGATAAAAATCTTGCTGGTAGTTAAATTAACTGCATTAGAAATCACAGTATTAGTAATAAACGTTATGTAAGAGGAAATCTGTTATTGGAAATATACATGCCGAAGATTAAACAAAATCTTGTCATAAAGAAAATATGAAACTGTAAAAATAAACATGTAATGACAAACTATGTTTTTTTTTCTCATTTTGTTTCATTAATAATAATAATAATAATATATATATATATATATACATATATATATATATACTTTTCTCAAAAATGTAATAAAAGTAAGCAATCTATGAAATAATTCATTTCTCGGAATGGAAATGAATATTAGAATCGTGAGAAAAAATATTTATTTATAGAAATATTTTCTATAAAAACGTCTGAAAAGTGAAGGGATAGAAATATTATCGCATGAGAGAGGATAGAAATATTCAATAATAAAAGGAATTACATTGCTTATTTTATGTATTTTTCGCTTTTAAACTTGAAATATTTTTCACAGAAAAATATCGGCATAACATTTAAAACTGATTTCAAAAGTTTATTTTTTATGCTCCTCATTTTCTAGTTTTACATAAAGAAATGCAAATATTTCGAAATCGATTGTTACTATCTTTTCAATAATTATTGCAAATATTTCAGTTTTGAATGAAGTTGATGAAAAGACTTAAATAAACAAAGAACTTAAAAGAATGAAACTATACATCAAACGAAATGTTTTTAAATAAGAAAAAAAGTTTTCTGAAGTTGAATGGAATTTACAAGTGTTCGATCTGATGTTTTAGTTTATGTTAAGTTTTTTAGGAGAAAAAAATTATTTTAGCTTTGAGATTTTGATCTGAAAAATATTTCACGCATACGTAATTGAAGTCATTCATCTGAATAAAACAGTTCAAATATTATGCTTTAGAAAAAGCCTTGATTATCACGAAAAAAAAGAAACAAAAACAACTTTCTAACATAAAATAAACAAAAACTCTAGTTATGTGTTTATTGAGTTTAGCATTTTATTACAGTCACTGAAAAAAATGTAACATCGGAAAAATAGATGACAAGATAAGAAATATAAATAATATTTTTATGAAATGTAAGGATATTTCATGACTAAATCAAATTACAAAAATACATTTACGTTTTTTATATTATGTAACATTTTAAAAGAAATTAGAGAAATGACCGTTGTAATTTAATAGTTTTTAAGTGATGTAGGAACTACTTTTTTCTATTAATTACATTAATCGTCGACCCAGACAGAGAATGGAAGAGTTCGGGGTCAATGATGTTCCAGCAACTTTTAATGCCAGATCAGAATTTTTGCTATACTGTCACCCATTCTTGTAATCATCACTAGATAGAATGTAATAAAGATTTTAAATTGTATTCAAGTTGTGATTGTTGTGTTATAACTATCACGATTAATGAGAAAACAGTTATCTATAGCCATCGATCTTCCAATTCTTTGTGCAATTTCAGCACCACTGCTAGCATAATCTTAAATAGTTTATATTTTGCCTTGTTCATTGTTTGATAAGTGTTATTCTTTTCGCATTGCTTTAAAATAAATATATACAAATATAATCCTGCATCTACAACACTAATTGTTTCCAGAATCGAAAAGCAATGCGTTCTCAGATTATTTATTCTTTCACATGATGTAATCCGCAGAAGACGTTACAATTTCTCAAGCTACCATCCTATTGATTTTGATAATTTAATTATAATACGAAAAATGTATGGGATGCTTACAAATTTATTTAAATTTTTATTATTAAATTCCTACTATTAGCTCACACTCTCTCTATATATATCTTGTTCCAATTTTAAATAGTTAATAAAATACTTTTTATTCATCCACTCAAGTTTAAATACATTTTTCTAAACTTGTAGTGGATGATACATGATGTTAATACAGTTTTTTCAAATATTAATTCATTTAATTAAATTTAATCGATGAAAATGTAGTTTAGCCCAACTACTTGGTGTGATTTCAAAAATGACCAAACTAGGCGATTTGTTTTGGCTTCAAATTTTTTCCATTATTATTTTCTTAAAAAAATGTTTAATATAGTTCATTATTTCAGCTTTGTATAAGGTATGTGTAATATATCATAAATACATTGAGACAACTTAAATCGAAACATTAAAAAAATTACACGATGTTTATTATTTCTTTATTTAGTTAATTAATCATAAGGATAAGATTACAATTTGAGATGAGTTAATTTTAAATATTTTTTTCAAAAATATTTAACATAATTCATTATTTAAAGTTCGTTTAAGGTATTTTAAGTATTTGAATTTTTCTGTTCAGAGCCTTAAGCATTAATCGAATGAACTCACTAGAAAATGTTTTAAATATTTTACTGTATGTTATTTTACTTATTAAATTTTCGGAATTTTAATTTCATTTCCAAAATATTATAGCGTAAGTAAAATTTTATTTTTCATTTATAATTACGTAATCGAAACAGCTAAAATATAATTTAAGGAAAAGATTCCGAAAAGTATTTATTATATCCTTTAAAAATTGTTATACTTTTAATGAATATATAGTATTAGCTATTAAAAACTGGTATTTGAATATCAGAAACTTTTGGTATTGTTATCATTCGTTTGTAGAAGACGCTTTATAAGAGAAAAGTGTGTAAGATGTTTACTTATGCTACTCCCCATTGAGAGAGAAACACTCCAGAGAGAGAGAGAGAGATCTAATTCACATCGCAGGTGAAGTATACGCTGAAAGTAAGCAGCATATTAATCGAAGTAAAGCGATAAAAATTTAAAGCCTAATAAATTATTATTGTTAACTACGTTCCTTTACTTTGTCTGAAGTTTTGTGACAAAAAGGTAATTAAGAGTAAAAGTGAGACTAAAAATTAAGAAATGAGTAAAAGTGAAAGGATTGAATTATTTGCTAACATAGTAGAAAAAGAAAGTGAAAGGAAAGTTTAGAAAGCAAAAGTGGACGCGAAATATGAGTAGTAAAAAGAAGTATGTGAAAGTTGCCAAGAAGAGGCTATCATAAAATCCATCTGGAATGGTGTGGAGAACTAGTGATGAGCTAAGTCAGGTGTCATCATCATCACCTGATAGAATTTCAGAATTACGTTATCTAATACCAATACCTTTCGTGTTACACCAGAAAATATATTTTTTCTTACCAAACAAAAACATTTTACAGATAATAATTTCATGGTCATTATTATTTTTTAAACACATAAATATAAACTTTAGTTGATTAATTGATTGACTGTACATTAAAGTTGCAATATCGCAGAAACAATACCAGGCATGTTAGTGACGGATTTCGAAATTTCGAGCCATGGTCAAATGAAGAAGATGCATTCTGAGAGGACACCTTCACATATCCTTACTTCTATACCAAGCTAACGGTAGTGTAGGCCGGGTTGATTATTAAATAACGAAACTTATTAAGATTATGCATAAAATAAAGAAGTAAATCTGAATTTTTTCCGCATTTTCTTGACTTTGTAAAAAGGCTACATGTCTTTCGAAAACATCGATGCGACTATGAAAATAATAATTTGAATGCTTTGAAACAAATAATGATTCGTTTTATGAATGATACGAAATGTATCGAAGAAGAAAAAAGTTGCAATTGATTGATTATTAACGTCGTATTTAGGAGCAATACGAGAGTTATTGACGACTGCAACTTTGAGTCACGGTCAAATGAAAAGGACAGCAACTAAGCTAGCATCCCACACTTCCAACTTCCACACTTTGCCAGCGTGATGCCTTCGAGCCTCGGCAGATTTGAAGTGGAAATAGGACGAACATTTGGCTTAACTTGAGTATTAAGGGTCAAGCCAACATTATTACTCATCTTCCGGGTTCATAAAATCTACGAGATAAGTGTTTGCCGCACTTACCGTCCATAGTTCAAGATTACCAGGCTTGTTGCCAATAACCCTCGAGTGCTTCTAAATGCGATGTTAATAAACAAATCAATCAATCGATGTTGTGCTCTTCGGTATATTTCTTACCATAAAAACTTTTTCTGTCAAAGAGCGGTAATTGCTCTTTTCCTAGTCACATCACTGCATACGGAAAACATGCATCCATTGCATTAGCGTTAATTTCATTACGATAATGAAGGAACTCATTCTTTATTATAACCAAAGTTTAATAATTTTAGCTATTAAATTATTAACACAGTGTAGACGGTTAAGCATCTTGTAAAAAGGAAAAAAAAATTGTAACAATTTAATCCAAGTGTTCCAATACGTAATAATGTCTAAATAAATAAGTAATAATATAAGCAATTAAAAAAGCGGAAATATTACGTACAAATTTGTTGTAAAACTTTATTACAAATTTTATGTTTGCTATTGAATACTTAGCTAAAGTGTTTGAGAATAATTAATCAGACTCGAACTCGCGACCATAGCCGCTCGGTTTCCATGGACCCCATGTAGAGTGAGAAGTTAGTTAAGTTTAAAATAACTTCGCACTAGAAACAACACGAGGGCTATCAGCGACGGACTTCGTAATTTTGAGCCTCGGTCATGTGATGAGGACGACACCTGAGAAGGCACCTCACTCTCCTAATTTCCACACCACACCAACGGGAGAACTTTGGGCCCCGAACAGTTTTAACGTGCATCAGCCCCGGCTACACGGCGGATCTTCAACAGCCAAGGCTCGAATCCGCAACTGAACGAAAACCGCCGGCCACGAATCCAAAGCTAGGACCTAGGCTCGGTGAGAAATTCGTTTAACATTACAATATAGGAGATAAAATATGAAACATATTTAAAACCGGAAAAATCAATTGATTTAGATATAATAAAACATACGCTCTTCTTTGTGGGATTCCAAAATCAGAATATGCCGTTAATTTTGGAATAATTTTTCTCTTAAAAAAAAAAGAAATTTGTATTTTAAAATATTAATTTCTGTAGAACACCAAAATTTGTGCACATATTTTGTAACAGTTACATTCTTGTTTCTCTATACAGAATTTATTATTACTTGAAATTGATAAAAAATCATTAATATCATGGAATATGAAAATTACTCCCAAAGTTAAAAGTAAAAGAGAAAATATTTCTTCACGGTTTTTAACTTAGAAGCGAAAGTTAAATGAAACGAAATACTTTCATTATGAAATTAATCGTAGAAAATATATCTTCAAAACATTTCTTGATAACAGGAGTGTTATGTTCGCAAAAGAGTAATTTTTGGACAAAAATAAATAAATTAAAGAAAATCTCTTAAAGAAAGATGATCTCATTACCTCGGAGAGCCATAAATTCGATATCAACAAAAGTTATATCTCCGTTAAAGCGAGAAAAAACAATGCCCCTCACAGCATAAGAGAACAGGAAAGATACATAGATCAAAAGAAAACGAGAATGTAATAGTATTTATGATGATGCATGGATTTACTTAAATGTTTCTAATGAATAAAAGACCTATTTATCAATGGAAAAGAAGGAGACAGTAAATGTCAAATTGGTGCCAACAATTCATATAAATATTTCACAGAAGAACTAATAATCATGGCTATTTCCTCTGAAAAATAAAAAACAAAATTTTAAAAGTTTTGCAGGCAAAAATATTCATAAATTAATATAAGATTATTCGTATATTTTAAATAGTACAGTAATTTTTAGTAAATAAGTCCTTATTATACAATAGACAAACTTAATTAAGGGGGACAAAGCAATGGGATCTCCCATAATGTTTTCTACTTAATATTGTCTATCCTAACTGAACAGCGAATGTCTTAATTTCTCCAAAATATCGCAAAACCTTGAAAAAAAAAGAGATTAAAACCATGTAACTAACTCTTCACGAAACTCAATCTAAAACCTTCAAAAGTATTTTTCTAGAAAATAATTATGCTTCCGAAAAATTTCTTTTTAAATTAGTCAAACTTAAAATAACAATATATTGAAGGAAAAGAAACAAACCAAGAAATTATGTATTTTAAGATAATTAAGTTTTGAATTTGTTTTAGAGTTTTGTATTAAGAATTTTTAAAAATTTCAAATGATTTCAAAGTATATTGGTCTTACCAGACATACTTAAATTTTTATGGGAATATCTTTTTCTCAATTTTTTCTCAACCTGTGTTTTTTCTCTTAAGTTATCAATGGTCAAACATTCTCCGAATGTGCTTTAAACGAACAGATTTAACTAGAAAATAGAAATCATTTATTACGAATGGAATGAAAAGCATTTCTTAAAGAAAGAACATTTTAAAATATATTAAGCATTTGATATTTGAAATGTTTCTCAACAGGTTATACATGTACTGTTTGATACGCCCAAATAACAATGTTCACCAGTGAAAATTTTACAAAGCTGAAAATATATATATTGTGTCATTGAATACAAAAAAAAATTATAATTAAAAATGCCTACTGGCTCAGATTTCTGAGTTATTTCACTGTTTGTATTTTACATTTAACTCTATAAGAATATAACAGTACAAAAAAAATAGCAGTTAACAAACTGTCATTTTTAGCACATCGTCTTTTTGCCTATCGGTTGCAGATAAAGAGCAGAACATCTTTGAAGCCTCACCCAACAGAAATCCACCAACATTGAAAAATTACCACATTCATTAATGATATTTTTTTATTGCAGAAATTTCCTAATGGAATCTCTTTCCTTCTTCGTTAATAAAAGCTCTACAATTAGCTGAGAAGGCATCAATATGAGAATGTTAAAAGTGCTCTTTTAATGATAACTTGCGTCCAATTTGCTCATAAGCATATACAATTTCTTCCACTAGGTCCTTGTAATTTTTATCACGACGGGTTGCACAAAATATCTGTAATAACATTCCGGAAACAATGACAGGGATTTAGCTCATCAGAATTGAGATTGGATTCAAATTACTTGTCACGCAAAGGTTTACGCATCTGGGAGCCTGTCACCATCTCCATTGTTTTAGTTTGTCATATTTAGATGGAAACTTTTGGAATAATTTTTTTGAAGGCCTTCGAAAATGTCTACATAAATCCCAGTTTTATGAGCAATAATGGTAAGCTAATACTGTCAGGGTTTGCTAGTTTCGTATATGTTTCCATTGCTAATTATCAAAGCTAATTGTGAAGGACATTTCTTCTGTTTGTGATGGGCATGTCTTGTGCGTCTATCTCATCGACATATACAGCAATGATATTTGTGTACCCACCTTACACACCTAGTACAATTGCTATTAATTTGAAATCCCCCCCTCCATAGTTATCACTTAAGTTCCTTATAATTTATAAGATCCAGAAGTCGTCGATATATGACATAACTTTCTTTACCTAGGACTGTAGGTAAAGAAATTTATTTTCCTTTCTTTTCTTTACCTTAGAAGGTAACTTATGTTGAGAAGGTACTCTAATATATAATAGCATCGCTTTCAAATTTATTTTTGAGGCACCTGTAAACAGATTCTAAACTGCTTTGTATGGAATGTTGATATCAGCTTTATAGAACGACGGTGCCTATTTCATTTCTCTTCCCTTTTTTTATTTAACGTATTATAGTTATATCATTCCATACCCTTTATATCTAAAATATAAACAGTGAAAATATTCAAGACTCTGAATCAGGAGAAATTTTTTTAGTGATTTTCTAGTTTTCAGGGATCCAAAATTTGTAAAAGGTGTATACTTTCATTTTGGTACAAAAAAAAGTTGTTGAACAGTGTAAATATAAAAACATAATAAATGACTCCTTCTTCCACACATTAACTTTTTTACGCATTAAAACTGTTATCTGTATTGGACTACACATATCCTTTGTTTACGTGTGACACAGTGTTAGTATTACGCATACAAGTACAAATTAATGTTTTACATTCCACCTTTGAAAACAGGGTATCAAGTTCTACAAATATAATAGTTAATAATTAACTAAATATCTTTTTACGATATGGAAATATTTTTATTTTTATAATCTTTATTCCTTCTTTTTGGATGCCCAAACACTCTATTATTACTTTTTTAAAGACCTTTGCAATGGAATGTTTTAACCGGTTAAATTAGTGTTCTTCCGCATGAAATTTAGATTAGATTCAACATTTATTTTACTTTCACAGTCATTATTCCAGTCACCTCTTAACAGTTCATTTATTAAAAATAAAATAAACCGCCATACATAATTACTATTTCCTTTTTGCTTTTATATGTAGAATGGAATGAATTCAAATACACTTAACTCTATTTTTACACGGCAGACACGTTCCTTCAAAACTGAGCTTAAATAATTCGTGTAAAAAATACATGCGACACATGGTAAATTTGGAGAAATGTTGCACACATTTAAAAAATTGTGTAAAATGAAAAAACTCTAAATATTTTCCAAAAAAACCGAGCAAAAATATAATAATGAAATCCATATTACATATTTATAAAACAAAATAAAAAACAAAAAAAAAAATCATTCTTATAATTTTTTTTAATTAGTGTACAGTGAAAATTCAATCTATTGGTATACACAACATATAAAAATTCATATTGAAATTAGGAGTAAAACTACTAACTAACAACTATTCATCGCTACTTAAGGCTCCCGTCTAGCCGCCATTTTGATTTCGTGAACTTAATGTTAATCTTATGGAATTTCGACTTTAATTCTCACATCTTTATTATTTGGTCTATTTGAATGCAATAAAATGCATTTGAAAGAGCAAAAAATAATCTATGCTTCTGTTGAATTACTTTTTTCCTCCAATTTTTAAAAGTATTTGAAAATATTCTTTAAAGACCGGAAAACTCAAAAACGAATAACTAAAATAAGAATAAAAATATTTTTAAAAATCTTAGGAAAAAAGTAATTCCACAGAAGCATAGATTATTTTTTGCTCTTTCAAATGCACTTTATTGCATTCAAATAGATCAAATAATAAAGATGTGAGAATTAAAGTCAAAATTCCATAGGATTAACATTAAGCTGATGAAATCAAAATGGCGGGTAGACGGGAGCCTTAATAACAAGCGTGCACGTTAATTACAAACTGGTTCAAAAATGCTATCATCAGCAGATGTGTCAGATACGTCTAGCGCAACTGTCGGCTTTGATTCAAACGAAGAATTTCGTTCGTTATCCAAGGCTTCAGTTTCTTTCTTTCTTTTTTTTTTTTTTTACAAAGTGTTTGATGACAAAAGAAGCATGTGTAATACAATCCAAAATCGCAGGCTTTCTCCATGCTACCACAACAGACAAATTTCTTTCTTCCACCGAGTTTAAAATATATTTAAACGTTTGCTTTATGTAATACATTTTAAATACTATTATAATACTTTTATCGAGTGACTGCATCAAAGAGGTGTTATTTGGCGATAAAAATAGCATTTGAATATATGGAATTTTTTTGGGGGGAGGGGGGATTTGTGTTAGGAAAAAAAATTCGTGTAAAAAAGATTATTGGTGAATGTGTTATTTCAAAATCGGGTAAAACAAGAGATGGGTGTATGTAATACATGTACTAAATAACTGGCCCATTTAAGGAAAATATAATTTTCATTATGAATATTTATAAAGCAAGAATATATTTTTGAAGACTCTCATGAGATCGTATAAATTGAAAAAATTAATTATTATTCGAGATTAACTTTACTATTCTGAAAAAGGTTTAATAGTTTTGGATTTTAAGACATTTAAGAAGAATTCTTTTTTATATGCATGTGGTTGTTAATTATTTTTAAAATATCCAGAGTTTAAGAGATGATTTAAGCATTGGGCAGCATTAGTTTAAGCTATTGAATGTTTTGCTTTCTAGAAATATGTGAATTAAGTTACAAAGTAAATAGCCTCTTTTATTTTACATGTAACAACATATCTCTTTTCTGTTTGACTAACTACATTCTCTTATGCACATCTCTACATCTAGCGTTGACACTTATTACGAAATTATGTAAATAAAAGAAATCATCCACATCAACGCTAAATTTTGATTAAAAAATTTTAAAATGGAATATTTTCTTCCTATAAACTCCTTTCAATAATAGAAGAACAGAAATATCGAAATTGATGATGATAAATGTAACAATTCTTTGAACACTAAATGGACAAAAGCATCAAAAATATACGCAGAAATTCAACTAACGAAAGATCAAATATGCTGCAAAATAATTTTTTTTAAAACTAAAATTACATAAATAATAGAAGAACAAAAATATGGAAATTGATAATGACACATTAATAATGCATTTAAGAAAAGAAGGGAAAAGTATACTCGAATGTGGAATTACGAAAACACTTTTCTTATGATAAAACAAATATTATAAAACTAATTTTTAAAAACAAATTAAAGAAAGTCATAAGCAAAGCTTTGCAAAAATCAGATTTAACCACCCAAGATCCTCTTTTTTTATAACTATTATTAAATTACTCAGTTAAATATAAGAATTAAAGTAAACTATGCAATATCGAGAAATGGACAATAGTAAACTTTTCCGATATTAAAATTAAAGGAAGCGATAAATTATTAAATTGAATATTATATCAGCTACATGTAATTAAAATTAAAGTAATCGATACATTATTAAATTGAATATGTTTAAGCTAAATGTAATTAAAATTGAAGCAAACTTTAAAAAAATTGAAAATTTATCCGGTACGCCAAAAGTCATCCAACTAAAATAGCCCCATGGTGAATAAATGAACATTGATATAATGTAAATATATTGTAAATGAACATTGTCATATGTAAGTATTATTTAAGAAATACAAAAATAAAGTAAATAGACGTAGTTATGTATATTAAGGAATTATAATAGAAATACAAACATACTATAAATTAACATAAGTATTTGAAACTTTTTCCCCAAAGAATAGAAGAATAAAGATCATCGAATAACAATGAATTATTTAAATTGTTGATAGTCATTTTAATTCCTCCATCTTCATTATTTGTTATTACTATTAATATGAAAAACCAGGAATAGAATCAGATTAAGAAAGAAATGTATTATATTGAAGATTATTTCCGCCTCAAAGTAATTATTATTTGGCCTGTATGAAGAAGATTTTAAAAACTTTTGAAACTTCTTTTTCTAAATAAAATAGCCATCTAAAATTTCGGAAAAAATGATATTACTTAAGTACTTCAATTTTGTTAATTTAATTTTATTGTTATTATTCTACTTATAATTTTACATTCATCAAAGTTTACACCATAAGAATCGTATATCTTGAAACATCCTCGCAAATGGTGGAGTTATAATGATGAATACATTACATTTTTAAAAACAAATCTCTCTCAATTTAATTATTTATTTAAAGACATTCTTCAAATATGTGCAATATTATCAATATTATCCTTCCATTTCAAGGCATTTCTAAGCCTACTGTCCAAATAGTGTCAGGATTCATCATCAGATTCCACATTGCATTCATTTTCAACTTCAACGATGTTTCTTATCTCAGAAGCAATATTTGGTATTGCAAGAAAAGAGAGGGTTATTTATTTGATTTCCTCATCAGTCATATCCATTTCGGATTAAACTGTCACATTTTCTAAAGAGTTAATCTGAAGTTGAGATAGTGATACGACTTATCTTTTGGATATTCAGGATAAAAAAAAGTTTGCTCTTTTCTTTCAGTTATCCGAAGATAACGCTTTTGAAATATTTTCGATCAAATTTTTGTGACTTCGATAACAATTTTTTTAAAAAAAATACCATTTGTGTCGAATATTTGGAATTTCTGTTTAAAAATTAACTCTCTGTATGATGTGGTTTTAATATAATACATGAAACTATATGTATATGAGTAAATGTTCATTTCTGAAATTCATTGAAAAACTAAAGCAATGTGTACAAAATTTCTGCGTTTATATTGTTATATCATCCCTTGATAACTATCGATCATCTAATTAAGTAATTTGATCATACAATAAAATTATATTTGATACTTTTTTTTTAATTAAACACTATTTAGTAGATTAAAATCTAGTTCGAAAGAGAAGTTATACTTTTAGCATAGTTAACTTAAATCTTGAGGATCTCTAATTTCTCTTCTTATGAATTCCAAAGAACTTTTAAAAATATATTCAATGTAGCAAATTAAAGCAAAACGAACAATAATAATAATTTAATCTTATAAATTTTAGTTGTTGAGCAATATTAGCAAAAATCCTGAACATTGTTGCATCTGATATTACGTAGATGTTTTCATTCGAACGTTAACAAGAAACTTGGATCATGCATCTCCAAGGCGGTGCCGTACAATTTATATATAAGAAATATGGAAAAGATAAAAGATTTTCCCTGAACTTAGAATAATGCAAAATGAATAGAAATGTACGAGTAAATATGTAAGGAACTAAATGAATAATTTATACTCATGATGTTAAAATATCAAAACTAGTATACGAGAGAATACAGAGGAAACATTGTGCGACGTTATGCTATTGTATACATAAAGGTATGGTAAAGGTTTAATTATTACAAAAAAATAATCAAGATGTGTGTATAAAATTTAATGTTCACATTAATTTATTCTTACGTACACAATGTAAATTACAGTTAGAAATAATGATTTGTTTCGTTTCAGGAAGCCGTAGATTGAAGTAACCCCCTAAATGCAGAAGATAACGGTTCATAATTTGCTGAATTCTATAATAATGGCCATTGAAGGGCCAAAAATGCTGGAAGAAATATATAATTCTGGATTGTGATTATATGTATGTACAGAGAAGTCTTAATAATAAACCAAAATTAAGTTTCTATCTCGATTAGTTTTAGTAATAATTAAAATTTTCAATACTGCGGGCTACTTCAGTTTACAGTTTTCTGAAAGCAAACAAATTAACATTAACAGGTTTAATTTACAATATGATGTACATGAATATCAAATAATACGCAGAATAAATTTTATCCTGATATTTCGATTACTATCAGGTAACCGAGTTACCAGCTTAATTAAAAATAGTTAAAACTTTATGATACCTTCTCATATGCATTACGTGTCTGCTAATAGTTTTAAAATGCAAGATTAAAATCAATGCAAATCGAAATTATTTCAGAAGTATTTTTTACTTTCTTAGAAAAAATATTTAATTTTTCCTTCTTCTTTAAGATTCAAGAAGGATTAATTACAGTTTTATAATATAAATCAATTTTCTTGAATAAAAAATGCCTTAAAATCCCAATAAGAATGTTATTTACTCTTCATCCTGATCTTATTCGATTTTCTTTCAAACCAAAAAATAAAAAGATAAATTAAAAAGAATTGAAAAAACTTTCTATACGAAACTATATGAAATGCTAAGACTTTTGTTTATTTTGATACATGATGAGTTTTCTTGGAACATTTATAATTTCTGAACTTCATTTTACTAAATCTATAAATAAAGCATATTTTACTTGGGGAGACGTCATGTTCCTTTCAACTCCAAATATTAATTCAAGATTCTTCGTTTGAGTAAATAAAGCGTCCTAATAAAAGATATCATCTATATGTCAAATTCATAGACATGTTATGAAAAGTCCTGGTCCGACATTAATCAAGAGTTTCCGAGAATAAGGTATGAGCATATCTACAATGCTCTGTATCAAAAATAAGAAAATAATGACGAATATGAGACTTCCAGCCGAAGATTGGCCAGCAAATTCAAGTTCCATGAGTTTAGAATCATACCACCATATTCTAAAAATATACTTTTAATACAAAGTTCTTGTGCCAAGATTGCATAAAATCGCTGCGAGCGATAAACGAGCCAACTTTAGTAACTTACCAATATCGATGAGCTACTTGGCCAAAAGCAGTTATTAACATTAAAACTATATCCTTTTAATAACTCAGTATGAAGAAAGGCAATTTCATATCAAATTACTTTTTTTTTCTCCAGATTGTCTTCATAGAATGTGATACTTCTTTCAATATTGAAATCCATGTTTTAAGAAAAATATTTGTACCATTAAAACGAAACACAGGTTTTCAAACAAAAATTTGTCTTTAATCCTGTGTCTTTGAAACATTGACTTTTCCTCAGTCTGTTTAATCTAGCATGTCTTGAAAATGGCAAAATCAAAGATAAAATTTTACTTCTCAAGATAAGATATGAGTTCTATTCCCAGTTTTTCATTTGCCGAGGATCTCTCAACAGTAAAAATCCGAAAACTCATAGATGCACTGTGGAATATGAAATAAATTATTTCAGTAGAAGCACACATTTTAACTATTGATCTGATTAGGCAGGTTGAGTTAGACAAATGGATACCATATCACTGTTCATATCAATCTATTTATAATTTTTTGTAAATACGTATCTTAATTATAACTAAATGATTATTGCTTGTTGCACTTAACATTTGCAATGCCAAATTGTTTTTTTTTTTATAAAATTGGTTGCATAAATTTATGACACTGAATCCTCATAGAATATATTGTGCCAAACATACAAGGTAAATATACTACTGGTTTAATACATAGAACAAATTAAAAACCAACCTCAGTGTAACATATAGGAAAAAGTCAAATTGTGAAATTTTTATATGTGTGGAGCAAAACCAATGTATTGCAAAAATTTAAAATATTTGGTTTAGGATTTTCCACACATGTAACCACAAGTTAATTAAAGACAGATTAAATGATTTAAAAGGCTTGAAATATGAGCAAAGTCAAATTCAGGTTGAATTAGGACGTGTCTCACAATTAAAGGATAAACATTGTACATTGAGGGATTTTCTCCTCATAAAAGATATCTATATGTCAAATTCATACACATGTTATCAAAACGTCCTGGTTTCTGTATTAAAATGAATTCCAATAGGGGGTGATGAGTTTTACATGATGCAATTTATTATCGGATTACAGATTTTATTCGTCCTTCCCATGGTCAAGAAAAAATGATTTAATGTATTTTAAAATATCACAGAACGGAATGATGGAAGATATTGTACTGGATACAGATTTAGTTTTATTGCAGATTGTCTCGTTGTCCTCAGCATCCACGTGGGGAGGTATCCAACTAAAATCAATTAGATATTTTCAAATTTAGGTTAGAAATTTTATAAGAAGTTGTTGCATTCTAGAGTAGCTAATTTATACAAATAATAAGGGCCATATACAAGTTGGTTCCCACGAACGCTTATTAGACTATCTTTTCTTTTCATCTTGAATTTTTTAAGGGAAGTGAGTTTAGCCGCGCCTATTCAAAACTACACTAAGCAATATTTTCTGTTTAATACCAATAGATGAAATAATAATCTCAAATATTGGTTCCTGGATGCTTCGACTAGGATCAGAAATAACACATACAGTTTCAAAATATCTGGAGTGGGATAAGTTTCTGGTTTCTGGAATTGCAACTTTCGTAAAGAAAAATATTTATCTTAACCTCAAAGTTTATACCCTTCAAGAATGTAACATAGTCCTTCTCAAAGAGCCCTGCTGCTCTTTAACTTCCTCTTTGTTGGAACGTAAGGACTCCACGAACGAAACTAGTTGTTTACGTGTGGCCACCACACAAAATATAAAGGATGTTGGTTATTTCCCATACCTTGAAATTATACTTAATGTATTCTTAAAACAAAGCTAAAAAGGACTTCAGCTGATGTGAATTTTATCTACAGTTCAAAGATAACAAACTACTTTCTATAACTTTGGATAGGCCCCATGGTTGATACATATTTGAAAGAAATCTGAAAATATATTTGATACGATATTCATTTAATTTATATTTGCGGTTAATTAGTTTACTTCTATTATATTGATATAATCTTAATGCCAAATATTTAAAATGCAGTACTGTTCAAAATTAAACTCACTCATTAAAGCCTTTTTTCAATTGGAAAAAGTCTGAAAAATTGTACGGGTTGAATATCTAATAGTTTTATATAATCTGTAGAAATCCAGGAATCCATGTAATTTATATCCAGGAAATAAAAGAACGAAAATAAGGAAGGGAGGTCTCTTGATATTAATTTAAGTTTTAATTAGTTAACTAGAAAAAGCATTGCAGAAATATACTAGGATTTCCAATACGAATTTTCGATTTTATTCAGTGAAAGATGCCCTATCAAACAGACCAGTTTTACAGTATACGAAAAGAATATTCAATAAAGTCAATCTACCTTCTGAGCAGTACCTTCATTCTACCTTCTGTACAAAAAAGCAATCATCCTGAAGGTAGTACTCGTGTGAACTGCTAGATTTTTGGTTTGTTTTGAATTAACGTCCAAGGGGTCAAAAAATCTCTATTTGTATATATTATATTTTTATATATGTCACATATAATTTACAAATATATAATATTGAAAATACGAGGGATTAAAAATATTTTATTTTTCTCAAATAACGAGATAATTAGAGTTTATTTTAATTAGAGCTTGATTTTTTTTCTTTCAAAAGTATTAAGAAAAACTCATTTTTATCTGAATTACCTATAACTTTTAGAATTCATAAATCTCATAAATATTTCACTTATTATTACTTTTTTCTTCACTTTTCACTTATAACTCAGTTTCACTTATCTTTCTCACATTTTTAGTTAATAGTAAACTTATTCTTTACTGATAACCTCTTTTGACACTTATAATTTCTTACAAGCGATTATTCCTAACTTTTCTTAGTAATAACTTTTTACCTAACAATACCTTGATTGTTATTTACTTTAACTTACTTATCTATTAACTTAACTATCACTCTAATCTTTAAACTTCATATGAAATTAAACACATTGAAAAATAAGGCCAAGGTACTGCAAAAGAAACGATAGCAAAACAGGTCTCAGGATGTCGTCGGCCTACCGCTGTGACCATCAGATTGAGAATCGCTTCTTATATGCACCTTCCAATGCGCTACACACATTGGAAGGTGTGCTTCAATGTGCTACCAATGTGCTACACACATTGGAAAATGCTACCAATGCCTATGTGCTGCACTTCCATTGTGCTACATACAGCACATTGGAAGGTGTATATAAGAAGCGTTTAGAGAAGGTGTATATAAGAAGCGTTATTCATTCATTGGACACCAAATTTTAATCATTTGCATTTTCGGTTTAAATGTCTTTAAATAAGAAATTTCATTACAATTGGGCAACTGCTTCTTGGTGCGTCGTTTTTTTTGTTATATATATATATATATATATATATATATATATATATATATATATATATATCGTTTTACGATTTCATCCAGTATTCGAGAAATGATACATTTAAATTTTAAATTTCATCTGTAGCAATAATTTTTTCTTCCATAAGAAATATAGGAATATCTCTGCGTATAGAGCGAAATCAAGAATTTCAGCATGGAATATTATTCGATTGCTTGAATCAGAAATATTATTCATTCCCTGCTCTACTGCGTTAATATTATCGTTTTACATTGATACATAATATTTTAGCATCACACTAAAAAGCATTTCAAGTGCTATCGGCAATGGAATTCGTAATTTTGAACCATGATCATGTGACAAAAATGACACCTAAATTGTAAACTTCACTCCAAACTTCCACATCATGTCAAACGAGAACTTGAATCAGATTTAACATGAATGAGCCCTTCTATACAACAAGTCTAAAGTAGAATTACGACTAGACAGAAACAACGCCGGTCATAATCTCACGACCACGACTGTTAGGTTATTACAATTCTATACATTTTATATTTGTCATTTTATGAAAACAAAAAAAAAAAAAAAAAACTTAAAGATCCCTTACAAAAGTATCAAAGGAGCCTCTTTTTCAACAAATGAAAATATTTAATTCAACTTAATCAAACTTATTTAGAAAATGGAAAATAAATGTTTAAACTTTGACCAGAACACTTCCAATTTTTTGAAAATTTAGTGTTACGCATAAAAAGCCATGAAAGAGAAATTAACATTTAAAAATTGACTAATTAAGAGAATATAATACATAATGTAGATTCAAAGCAGTATACAATCCGTTTTGCTCAAAACATGCCGAGATGAAAGCTAAATCAAAAATGAATACATATTAACACGTTGCGTGCTATTTGCCCACAAGTGGTCATTTTCGGTTTCTGTATTTGGAAACGACTGTTGGATATATTGTATCTGTTTTTTTCTGCGTTGTGTTCTCGCTCGTGGACACGTTTTATGAGGTTTTTTCATATGCTTATCGATAGTTTAATCTCATGTCGCAATTCATTCCTTGATGCGGACTTGGCAGAAGAAATGTTTTTCTATTTTTGTATCTATTAAACCTATCCCTCCGTGGGTACGAAGAAAAAGAATTTAATATACAAAATATGTTTCAACCAACAAAAGAATAATCGATACAAACCGATTTTAACAAAAATCTTGAAAAAAGAAATTAGTACCACAGGTGAGGGCATAGGTACCTAGTGGTCATGGTCGTAGGTTCCATCCCTGATTCTATTTAAGACTCGCAGTATAATGGTGCTCATGATGTTGAATCTGGTAAAATTTTTAAGTCCTCCTATTGATGTGGTGTGGAGGTTTGGAGAGGGAGGTGCCCACTCAGGTGTTGCCCTCATCACTTGACCGAAGTTTAAAACTACGAGGTCCGTCGCCAGTAGCCCTCGTGTTGCTTCTCAGTGCGACTTCATAAAAATCAATACGTCTCTCATTGGTGAGATTTGCGCAGTAAGTGTGTGTTTTAACGTGTTAAGCGATAAAGAAATACATGCTATATTTACTAAAGAAAATATTTAAAAATGCGTAGTACAATATATAAAAAGAGAGACATAAAGAAATTTTAATTATATTCACGCGCATTATTATTTCTTATCTACCGAGACAGAAAAAAGAAAAAAAACGAGTAGAAGGAATGTAGTTTCTGGAGTTTTCTGTGGTGAATTCAGGCCCTACTCCCGTCACAAGTTATGAATAAACTGAAACAGAGAAATTGTCAGTTCAATTCCGTAAACTACAACGAAATTGTAAATCCGAAACGCAAGTATCAGCAACATTCTACTGCCATTCACCCCACGCGCAACAGGAAAGAAATCTATACAAACAATACAACATAAGAATGTCACAAACATTTTATGCTTGTGTATAAGAAAAGACTTAGTATTTCTTTACGCCTTGCTATATTCAGCGTGTGTTAAGAATAAAGTTCTGTACTTTGCTCTTTTCCTCAACAAATAATCTCGTATAAGCTGAAAAAAGGTGGAAAGATTTCTAACTATTTTACGGAAAAAAGAATTAATGTTTATTTGTTGTATGTAAGTTTTGCATATATTTTCTCACAGTTTTATCACATCGTAAAAAGAATTTTTTTTCCTTCTATGTTGAAAACGCTGAAAACAACTACATTGCCCCTTTTCTTCCGGTAAAGGACTCTGATTGCTTTACAAAAAAAACTTGTATAAGCTGAGAAAACGTGAAAACAATTCTAACAATTTTATGGAAAAAAGAATTAATGTATATTTTTGTAGTATCTCACTGTTTTATCACATCGTGAAATGGATTTTTTTCTTATATGTTAAAAACACTGAAAACTATTAGATCACCCCTTTATTTTTTATGATAAAGGACTGTGATTGGGAGTGTTTTGGGGCGTCACACTGAGAAGAAATACGAAGAATATTGGTGAGTGACCTCATAGTTTGGTCATGTGACGAGAACGACACCATAGGACCTCCCTTTCGAAACTTCCAAGCCACGCCAATGGTAGTATTTGGGATCTCGACCAAATTTAACGTGCATCAGCCCCGCTACACGGCGGGTCTTTAGTGACATTAGGACTTCAACCCATAATCCGACGAAATATAGGTAGCCGCGAGTCCGCTACTATGGCCACTAGGCTACAGCGGGCATTTAAGGTAAAGGGTATCTGTGTATTGTAAATGGAAGCCTTTGAGAAACACCCAAAAATTTGTAGATTTATCACTGTTTTATGAATGAAACAAACCTTTTTAAGAAACTTATTGAAGAATCTGGGGTGAAATTTAAGGGCTCATACGACTTTTCAATGCTATAAGTCAAGCATGTTTTCCTCTCATTCTTAGAGAATCTTCCTATGTTTTTAAAATTTCGATTAAGTGATACAATATCTTTTGTAAGGAATAATTTACAATTAATACTTTATCAATTCATTTTAAATATTCAAAAAAAAAAAAAAAATTAAATAATTAAAAAGTAATGCTTAAAATGATCGCGCCCTTTATTTTTACATTTTTTATTGGTATATGGATTCACGAGCACAATAAAAACTATTTTGCTTCAGAATATATAATTTTTATTTTCCAATACACAATCGAATGCTTAGAAATACAATTAAACTAAAATATTAAGCATTCAATGTAGTTTTCTATTTTTAAGACTTGTTATAGATGGCATTAAAATATTTCATATTTTAATAAGTATATATATACCCTTGAATAGATATTAAGAAGTGTACGAAACAGAATATTTTTCTTTCAAATTACACCAAATAATATAACTGTATGATTTTCATATGATTATCTGAAATGTGTTTTAAAATACCTTGCACAAAATGATGAAAAATCACATTTTGAGAAAATGAGTCTTAAGGTTTTTACATTTAAGTTAACCGAAAGTAAGCGTGTACATTTTTAATCATGTCTATAGAAATAATTGGAATTTTCAGGGGGATTTGATTTAAATAATTCAGGAAAACCTGTATGTTAATATTTTTGTTTTTTAAAAAAATCGAAGACCCCTTAAAGCTTGTCATTATCCTTGAATGTAATCAGTTTTTATCTGGAATTCACCATGAATGGTAGCTACCACAAAAATTATAATAACCAGTTTATGCATAATATTATAAAACCATAGACAGATATAAAACCATAGACAGAAGTATGGGACATTCATAAAAATTGTTATTTCAAATTGGAATATTTCCGTCAATATAACATATTTTAAACAATGGTTGTAAATTGAGATAACCAGAGTTGTCTTCGCTTAAAAGCAAAGAACATTTTTAGAAGATGGATAGCATTCTAATTATGTACAATTCACTCTTATTTTTTGCTACTTTATTTTGTATGTAGAATTGATTCTGTTCTGTGGATTCTTCATTTCCAAGACAAGATCGGTCTTGAAGTGTAAAAGGCTATAATAACTGATTTTAATAACCGCGGTAACCTAGTGGTCATGGTCACGAACTTGCGGCCGGCGTTCTTTTCGTTGATTGCAAGTTTCGAGTCCGGATGTCACTAAAGACCCGCCATGTAGCATGGTAGATACACGTTCAATATTCCCAGACTCTTCATGTCGAAGGTTCCATGTCAAATTGGCGCCCAACTCCTCCAATCTGCCGAAGTCCTCCTATTGGCATAGAGTGGAAATCTAGAGAGGGATGTGCTAGCTTAGGCATTGTCCTCGTCGCTTGACTGAGGCTCAACAAATTTCGTGGACCGTCGCCAATAGCCTTTGTGAATTGCACTATTTTCTAAAGTGAAATATCGTCGACTACCATTGTAGTTAGTACATGAATTTAAATTGGAACATAGTGATTTTGAACACAAGATAATTCCCAATTTCATAATAATTTAGTTGCAACTAGTGCAGTTTTGCCTTTTTCTGTGTAAATTGATTACTTATTTTGTTGATGCTTACCTTTATTTTATTTCCAAGAGTAAGAGTCTTGTAACATTCTTCATTCAATAAACTAACTTTACTTCAGTTCTTAATACATCTTATATGATATTGATTAATATTGAAATGTGGATTTACATAAATGATTCGAAATAATATCTCAGAAACCTAAGACATTCATAAAGAGATGACACTTAATAAACTAAGATGGTTCAAAAAATAAATGTTTTTGAAGACGGATGGTGTTGTTAAATTTGTAATATTGTGTACTACCAGCTGTTAATCGGCTCCAATTTGGCATAGAATATTCAATTAGTTTTGATTTGGCATGCATTTGCTGCCAAGTCAGAATTTAATTGATGCAGTTTCGAGTTCATGTTATCATTTTTAGTTGAGTTGTCTCCTTGAATGAGATCTGAATTTATCATGATGCAGGAAAACTAGTAACTATTAAACTTTAAAATAATGTTTGCTTCCAGAAGATCTGCATCAAAGAAAGCGATGACGATCTCATCAGCCGGCAAAGGTACGGCGTCAGTTTTTTGAAACGCAAATGGTGTCAAAATCACCGATTTCATACAAAAAAAAAAAAAAAAAAAAAAAAAAGCGACTGGTGGAATAATGTAGAGATCAACCAATTTCGTTTTCCCATTCCCGATATGGGTACGTTTTGAAATGTCCTTGTACATTCATAAAGATAGAACACAAATGCCCATTTATGATAATGCGTCGTTGATATTTAGAGTGATTCACTTTTTCTTTTATTAAACAGACAATTTTTTTCTTTAACAAATAAAATTAGAATGGTATTCGTTTTATCGGTATTAATAAAATCAGTTTTAGATAAAAAAAATACTAAAACATTTCTTCGATCGAAAAAAAAGCACTATGGTCCGATTTGGGTCATAGCGCTTAAAACATCAAATAAAAATATTAAGGCTCAAACAAATCGAACTGTAAAAATACGCCCAATTGGTGCAATTGAAAAAGAACAAAACCTCGAAGTTACACCTTCATTCAAAATTGAAAAAAATGTAAATTAACCTACACAAGAATTATCGTAACAGTATTTATATTTATTTTAAAACGTCTTGGTGTTTAAATTATAACCGACGATATTAACTGCTTTACTGAAGCACAGAATACAGGGAATGGCGCAGGAAAAAAGAATTTGATCAATTACTGAAAAAACGAAGTGCATAAATCTAATTTTCTTCGTAATGAATGTGCGTAATTGAGGAACTTGACTTAAAGAGCATCTAACAAGCTCTTGGCCTAAATTTGCACCCGCCATTTGAACTATTGAATGACTCAGTAGTTACATTCTTTCTGTATTGGATGGAATCCAGATTTCTCCTTATATCACGATATCAATTTAAAATACATGGAAACACGTTATGCATTTTTTTGAATCGTCATTTATCTTATATGTCGACAGAAACATTTAGTTATTTCATTCGAGTTCAGCAATACATTGTTTTTTTTTAAATAAGCTTATTCTTAAAAATGATTATGAATTTTTTTACTTGCCATTATATGCTTAAAACAAAATTTTACACATCCTGTATATAACTAGAGAGGGGTCTATTTTTTTACAAGAAGTGGATAAAAAAGACTTATGAAGCTAAATGAAAATAAATTGATATCATATATAGGTTCTAGTAGTTTTACAGAAAGAAAGAGAAAATAGTTTGTGTCGGATAAAAATTGAATATTAAAAATATTTATTTAGTAATTCAATTGAAGATGGTCTTTGCTTAAAATTAGACTCATTAACAAGAATTGAACGTTTTAAAATTAGAAATATAAAAAGGTGTTTTAATTTTGAAGACTACGTGAACACACCATAAGAAATGATGATTCTATATCGTTTTCTGGAGTCAAGTAAGAAATAAAAAAAAATGCGTACTGCACAATTTACTTTTGTAAATCACTGGAAAATAAGTTATTTGGCTCATTAATAATGATATAGTGATAATGCCCTCGTAATTTTCAAACTACCACCAAGGTCAAATAATCACGATGATCTCTAAACTGTAATTGTTCTCTTCTAACTTATGCATTTTACTATTAAGGCCCATTTCAATAGAAGTGACTCTTCATTATTAGCAAACGTCTTTGGAAACTACTTTCATTGTACGTGTGGGAAATTTCTTAAGCAATATTTCGTGTTATGAAAAAAGTTATAAATTCATAAATTCATTTTTATCTCTTATAATTTACAAATTTAATTACATGCAAATTTAAAAAAAAATCAATGAAATAAATTTAAAATTAAATAAGAAGGAAGTTTATTGGTCTCATCTTTACTTCCTTAAACTTCTATGGTCTCCCTAAATTCAGTTGTACTTAACGCGTTGCAATTCTATTATTGAACACGACTATTTACCAAAGAAATAACTCTCAAATCACGTCTCAAAGCTTAGCCGGTACGTAATAAGTTACGAAGTAATTAGTAATTCAGCAACTTCCATTCAGAAACTGAAATTAGACTGATTGCTTATTAACTCACTCTTAGAAGTGGAACGAGAACAATTGGCAATGAATCTCTCAATTTTGATCCACATTCAAGTAACGAGGACGACACTTGAGCTGTTATCTTACTTTACGAGCTTCCACATCAACCTAAAATGAAGACATTGAACTTTAACAGATTTAAAGTGTATTAGTGTATTATTCCCGCTACTCAACGAGTAGTTATAACATCGGGAGATAAACCCAAGACTCGACGGAAAGGGATTTTAGTGATATCAAAACGCAAATGAATGAAATTTGAGGCTTATGATGTTTAAGACAAAGGTAGATATACTGTACCAAGCGATGTTTAAGTTATCTAGTCATTAGGGGGAAGGGGAGAAAAAACGGGTAAGGATTGATTGACAAGCAAAGGAGTCGAAAGTGCAGAAAAATCTATAAAGTGACTTTGGGGCATGTCAGTCGTGTTTACCAAAGGTAGTAGATCCCATGGAAAGTCACCAGGGTGTCTCGAGGTCATGATGACCTAGGGGTAAGTTCCTTAGGGGTTAGTGGAATCAGGACTCGCACTCACGACTCGACTGAAAAAACGTTGGTCGTGAGTTGCGCGACAATGAGCACAAGGCTAACATATTCATTTTTAAACAATATTTTTTTGATCAATTGATTGTTTGACACACAGACGCAACATGAGCGCTATTGGCGATAGGTCTCGCGGGATAATACAAGGTTGATTCATAAAGTACTTGTATTTGAAGACATCATTAAGGTAAATTGTTGTTACCATTGGATGCTGCCTTCTTTTAAACGGAGCCGAAACAAATTTGACATTTATTCATAAGATAGTTTTAATTTGGCTGTCATTTGCTGCCAAATCAAAATTTTATTGCTGCCACAAGGAGTAGTCGACGTCATTTTGCGTCGAGTTGTATCCGTCAGTAAGGCCTGGATTCAAGAGAAATTCAAAACGTTGGTTTGCTTCTGGTGAACATTTTCCAAAAAAAAAAAAAAAAAAAAAAAAAAATTGAAGATGGTTTCATCTGTAGGAAAAGATATGACAAAGAATTTATAAGGTGTGAAAGCGTCATGATCACAAATGCGAATAAATACAAAATTAGACAGCTGTGAGTCATGATGCTTACTAAAAAAAACCCATTTTAGATGCTACGAGCACCATCTCCAAGAATTTCAACGGATTTTTTAAATGATACCCGTACCTCAATTGCTGTCTTTGTCACTTAACCGTATTTAAAAAATTATGAGAACCATCACCAAAAGCCTTTGTGCTGTTTCTTAATGAGACGTAACAAAAAATCAATTCCATTAGAAACCACAGCGGGATTTTTGCTTTCATAACAATGTATGATTAACTAAATGACCATAAAATGAACACACGCACTTAGATGGATTTTATAAGTAAAACCTATCAGGCTCAGTACAAGAATAGCGAATTTCCAGCGCATCTATTTCTTTAGATCGATCGTTATCATTTACTTTTCATTTAGAAGCAACACGAATGCTATTGGAGATAGACCTCGTAATTGCGAACTTCAGTCAAATAAAGAGTACGGTACCTGAACTGGAACCTCCATCTACAAGCTTCCACTCCACTCTAGTGAGAGAACTTGGCGCTTCAATAGATTTAACGTGCATCAGTCACCTCCACTATACAGTAGATCTGTTTTTAATGAGTTACACAGTGTTTTTAATGAGACTGTAAAGGTATACTTTCAGCCCCTAGCTTTTAACAAAATTATTTTGCAATATTTCCCTTCTTCGCAATCTCTCTCTCTCTCTCAGTAAGATAACTTAATTATTAAGACCATAAATACATTATATTCTCCTGTTTTTAAATTCAGATGTCTGATTCATATGTCGCAATAAAATATGGTCTGAGATCTCAATATTCGAAAATATTTTATAGCATTAACTCTGTTCTTACTTTGTCTCCATTGGAAATTTTTTTTAAAAGCCATTTTCTGTTTGTTTAAGGGATTAAGTTCTAATTAAAGCTTTTGATTATTTGTTTAAGTCTGGAATCACTCCCAAAGGTATGTATTGAAACAAATTCATTTCGCAAAACTTTTAAATGCAATTGAAACACGAAGAAAAAGACCTTTTGAGCTTCCATACTGAAATTAACAATGTCAATTTAAAATAGGTTTATTCAAGAAAATTCGACAGTGATACCCCCCAGGATTACTCATTTATTGAATATTTATCTCTCGATCTCAGGGCAGATTAAATTCTAACTAATGTACATCGCAAGCTCAATTGCCTCTCAAAAATTAGTTCATAATAATGGTAATCACATTTTAAGTCTTTTAATAAGCTCTTTTCAACCATAATAATACACAAACAAGATTATATTTGGACGAAATATTATGCATTGAAAATAGATTTGCATTTTACGTAAAAATATGAAATAAAAGAAAGTCTTATTTTGATGAAACTTTTTATTGTGTATGATAAGAGCAAGCATTTAATAATTTGTATTATTTATAGAAAAACAAAAGATTGTTGTTTTGTTTATTTGATCTTTAGTAATGTCCCATTTACAAACTTCAGGATCTTAAATGCCATGCCACATTAATGCAAGTGCTGCAAATTTAACGTACATCCACTTTTTCTTATGAAGTACGAAATAGTTATGATACATAAAAACAATTATAGGTTAAAGTAAAATGTTCCGATCAATATCTTAAATATAATATTAAAATCCAATTTTATATTAAAACGCAAACCAAATGTGGTGGTCATTTTCCACTGCTGTGTCTGAGAAGTTTAAGAGTGTGAATTAAAAGATGTATAGCAAACATTATATATGAAACACTAGATAATCAATTAAACTGTGATAAACAATGTGTAAGAGACATACCAGGAAGGAACTCGGAAACATTACCGCCAAATAAAAGATATTTGTGCGTAAGGCGAGTACGATATATCTAATGTGAAGGCCGGTCAACTTGGCATTCTCTCTTCGCATTGGAACATCAAGCCATGTTCCAACAATGGTTTTCAACGTTTTTAGTTTGTATGAGTCTAGAGGCTCCACGTTTCGAACCATGGCATTTTAATGACTTTTAAAATGACGAAATATAATGTCATGCAGAGGGGCTGCTAACTGCAGAGGATTCGTAGCGAATACTGCGTCACATTCTGCGAATTCATTGCCTAGAGTACCTACAGGGCCAGGTATACAAAACTTAAAACTTGCTATACAATCAGCATACGATATTTGCTTACGGTTTGAATAATTCCTGTTTTCGATCGGAATTTTGGGGGAAGGCGGTAAAGAAGTTTTGCATGATATATCGCACAAATCTTCACACACACATCTAACAAAAAAGTGTAATGACAGCTTTGACGATATATACCTTCTGTATCATAATGTATTCTAATGCTATAACAATTAAATAAGCAGAAATGCAGTGTCACATCATCTCTGAAACATCAAACATATTGTATGATTCATTAAAATCATTCAATCTCTATAACATCAAACATATTGTGTGATTCAGTAAAATCGTTCAATCTCTATAACATCAAACATATTGCGTGATTCAGTAAATCGTTCAATCTCTATAATATCAAACATATTGTGTGATTCAGTAAAATAACAATTTCATTATACCGCACACCACCCCATTTGAATGATTTAATAATTTTTATGATAACTTAGATGTGAAAAATATAAAAGATCTTTTTATATACACAACGCTCCAAAAATACGAACAATAAATTATATAAATGTAGAAAATTCTTGCTCTTTAATTTTTGCATTAAGTATGTTATGAAGAAAAATTAATAATACTGTTATTGTTTAAATTACAGGAACTTTAACTTGCAGTTAAAACCCTCCAATGCTACCAAAATTGATTAGAAATTTTGCGAGGATTTGTTTTTTTTTAATGCTGTTGCAAGTTATTTCGTAACATTTATTTTGATTGTTTTTTTTATTAAAAAACATTTGTATGAAATAGAAAAGAAAAATTGGCAGTTTCAAGTTGATCGCGTGTTTAGTAAATGGCTTATGCCTTATAATAAATCATCATTATTTCAACTTGTTCCTTTGTATATTTTTTCGTGTTCTACATGGATGTGAGTTTCTAAGTGAAATAGTATGTCGTAATTCAGTTTGCTATTCATTTCAAGATGCCATTGATATTGCAGGTGTCATGATTATCTGTTTCAATGCATTTTACAATATCGTTGTATGGAATGGGAGGAGAGATTACACGAGATGCGAAAACATCACGTTTCCAATTTGACCACCAAAATACTACAACTTTGTAAGCCAGTCAGTACATTTTCTGTCAAAATATTTTTTTTATTATGAGCATTGTAATCAGTTATTTGCATGAAAGGAAATATTTCTTTATTATTAACTAAATTAAGTTCAGCTAAAAATTTCATTGTCATTTATATATACCTAGATACATTATTTAGGTCTTTTATAGCCATAAGTCTCTTCAACTGTATCTTTATCTCCTTTACACACACAGGCACACACACACGCACGCACGCGCGCGCACACACACACACACACACACATATATATATATATATATATATATTCCTCCATAACTATTTGATATTTAAATCAAATAGAAAAATCAATTAAAAAACAAATAAATCTAGGCACAAACAAATGCAAAAAAGAGCTTTTTGATTAAAATGAAAACAGCAAGAATATGTAACAGATAATAATTAATAAATATCAAAATTGTCTTGAGTAATAAAACTGAAAAAAGGTAACTGAGAGATAAAGTAAAATATGTACTTATGACAAGTTAAATAAAACTACAAAATATAAAAACACAATTGTAAAATTTAAAGATTATAATCAAAGAAAATTCATTTATCTGGTTTCATTACTTAAATTACTTTAATTTTTAAAACAAGGGCTTCTAATATTATAAGCCAGGAACTTTTATAAAGTGGGTTTAGAATATTAAAATGTTTAACAACAACATTAAAGCTTAGAAAAATCTTTATTAATGAGAACCTTAATATCATTATTTATACCTTAAAAAATTCCTTATCTTTAAAAGTGTGTCACTTTTCCCAATGTCTCAAGATTCTTTTCGTTCTTTACTTCCATTTATGCTTTTTACCAAGATAGAATAGTCTCTTCAAATATATATTCCGCTCCCTATTCTTTTATGACCGCTTTTGAATGTATAAATGAAATGCTTCCTAAACTTTCTGAGATAAAAAAAAAATAACTTAGAAAGAAAGTTGCAAAGCCGTAATGTAGAAAAATGTAGTCTCAAAAAGCTTCAGACTCCTTTTTAAATTGTACTCTGACCTTCTAGTCATTGAGTATCATGCAAAAAGTAAAAAAGTTCAGATAAGGCTAGATAAATGATGTCTATCGAAAAGTTTTCCAAAAAAAAAAAAAAAAAAAGGAGAGAGAGAGAGAGAAATATAAGATTGCGAAATCTTTTTGAATAGTGTCGAGAGCAGAAAAGAAAAAAAAATGGAGTATTTGACATGAAAGACGCAAGACTTAAAAAGAAGGACAGAAATCATGTACACATCAAGGCATATAAATATTCCTCCGCCTTACGCATGGCTAAGCTCCGTCATATTTTTCTTTCTCCAATAGCGAAAAACGAAATCGAAACAAAACGACTACAAGGGAGGGAAAGGATTTTTGAACATTTACTTTTATTGGAAGGAAAATTTGCTTTCTGTGACAAATCGGATGTACGCGAATTTTGAATGAAATTTTTCGGTAAGCGTTATTCTTTGAATATCTTTCTAAACTCGGGGAAGTTTAAGCGTCGTATTTTCTTAAAATCTGTATCTTTCTCAGTTAAGAAGGAGTGTATTGATAAATTGAATAAGAATAGTTTTGTAGTGTTCTGTTCACTTGATAACATTCGAATTAGAGAGAAATCATTGGATTTCCAAAAGACTAGTTTTTAAATGTTGCAATATCAAACAATTTTATTTTTAAACTCATTCGTTTTTTACCCAGTAGGCGCATTGCATTAAAAAAAACATGTATATGGATAAGGATTTTTGTTTCTCTTCTTCATGTCATGTTACTCATATACTCTTTTATAATATATTAACTAGAGAATAAAGATGTGGAATGTATCTTCTCTTTTTCCTACGTAATTATTTTTTGCACAGAAGACAAACATTTCTAATAAGATTTTCATAAAATCCAGTCGTGACCATTCACCGCTGGAGTTACTTCAACAAGGTATCTAAGAAGACTTCTACAAAGAAAAATAAACTTATTTTATGCCAAGTTTTAACAATCCTCATTTTTAAAATTAATAGAAATGGTAGTCACTTTTAAGCATACAGATACCTTCATACTTATGTTTCTGTTTATGAAAAGAAAATCAACTTCATAACATGAATGAACATGCATTACCAATCACCGTATTAGCCGTATGTAACGCGACACAAAAACTTTTTTAAGGATAGAGAAAATGATGAATTTAATGCGATCATTCATTTCTACATATGAATTCAAAGAAAATATAATTAGGTTAGGGTAATTATACTGAATACATTGAATATACTAAAGATAATTATAATTGCAAAAAATTAAATTTATCAATATTTAAAAGACTTTAAATTTTATTATTCAAATTTCCCAATCTTTTGTATAACTATTGCGTTATACTTAAAATTTGTGAGACTTCATAAGAAAAATATTATATTCACTGCATAGGAAATAATCTTATTTTAAAATGTTCAATTTCTCATTAGTATTTATGAAGCAGATTTTGAGGAAAGTGTACCAGAGAGAGATTTCTTAAAAACCTCAGTTTGAGAAAAATGTGCAAACATGGATGTTTTTTTTTCTTCTATGGCGTAGGACATTTAATTGTAATTTTTAAAATTCAATTTTTGAATGCTCTATTTAACAAATTCTCATAAATAATACATCAACGGAATTAACAAAGTGTCTCATTTTTTCACAACAAAATCAAAAATTTCAAAAGTTTGAACCCTTTTAATATCTCAGTTACCTTACGTTAATGAAATGGCCAAACTTTGTATAATATGCAAACTCTAAATAATAATATCTCAATAAAAATAAAATTACTACCCACACTAAGCAATAAAATAAGACTGCCAATGATATGCCTGCGACTCAGTTTGATAAAAGTATTTAACTACAACGACAAAAATTCTGGAAGAGTTAAAGATAAACAAGTGTCTAACAAATCATTTGTACTTTCCGATTATCATCATACCCAGCAAAATTCCTCAGTTCCCAGACGATTTCTTGATACAGCAGATAAAAACCTGTTCTCTCCATAAGCATTAATTTTGAAGAGAAAGTTCCATTTCAATCTTCCTTTGCCAGACAAAAAATACAAGCAAAAAGCAGTGCTAAAAAATACTACTCACTTCAAATTAGTTTTCAATATGCTTTCGGCTTAAAGTTTTTAATATTTGATTTCCACAAAGTTTGGTCGATTTGGATTGCTTCATATTTTATAAACGTCGCACTTAAAAGCAACACGAGTGCTATTGGCTACGGACTTCAGAATTTCGAGCAATTTTCGAGTGATGTAGACGACTTCTGATCCAGAATCTCCCTCTCCTAACTTCTAAAACACACGAAAGTAATTAAGCCTAGACGTGGGCAATAGAACTTAGCTTTCGACTCGACTGAAGAAACTGAAGTATTATCCCACACAAAAGTGTTTTATGTATGCAGAACAAGAATACACCGCTCGACAAGAGTTCTTGAACATAAGACCCCATTGGGGGGGGGGGTAGGAGACTTTATCATATTTCTAAAGAAATTTAGATTTTATGATTTCTTTAGAGAAATCTCAAACCCAATGACATTCTTTGTGACAAAAAAAAAAATTGACCAATTCGAAAATGTGTCTACAACATGTTACTGCTGTCAAGTGTTTAAACATTCATAATGGAATAATTTTGAAGAATTTCCGTTCATTCAACAGACGAGTCACTGGATGATGTCATTACCTAGTTTAACTCTAGACCTATTCAGAAGGTTACCTGGGATATGTATAAATAAAACTTCGAATAAAGTAAAGACATTTTTACGCGAAAACTTTCCTTACAAGTTAACACGTATTTTCAATTTTTTGCCATTACAGAACGCAAATATTTTCAATTTACATGCACTTTAAAGTTACTTTAATAAAAATGCTGCAGATATACATGAAACGAAAATTTATCTTTTAAAGACCTCGCTAAACTAATAAATTTGCGTACAAAATTAAACTTCTTTTGAGAAGACAAAGTGAAATTTAACGTTATATGAAATCGAAATCAATTTCATTAATATATATAAAAACTAATGTATAAGGTAATATCTTTTAAGCATTTAGTAAGAAGGTAACATTATTAAAACAAATAAAATATTTCTTCATCATGCTATTAGAAAACCCCAATAAACAGCAAAGAGAAAAAAAATTCCATCTGCATTGCAAATAAGTAAAATCACCGTTAAGCAAGTGATTGATGTTTTAAACTCGTTGAGTTAACGCCAGCTGTGCAAGTCGATTAGTCAACATCGACATTCGCTTGGCAAAAAGTATTAAATTTAAGCACTGGAAATTTATAGAATCATTCAGAGGAGTGCTTTTCATTTTCAGAATTTTACCCTCTTCTACCACACCTCATTTATTACAGGATAAAAATGATTTTCTTCACGAGTCTAAGATATCCTAATGTTTAATTACTTCTATGGAATATTAATAGAAATTAAATAATTCTGGAAATAAGCAGGGTATAATACAGAGGTCGCCAAAGTTTTTTGATCATCGACACCCAAAAATTTTAAAATTCTCTTATCGGCTCCCTCTATAAAAGGAAGAAAAAAAAATTCTGTTTCTTAAATAAATTAAATTATTTAAGAAACTGTTAAGTTTTTCTTTCGCTTTTGAATTTGACAAAGTCTTATAATCGCCTCGGAGCTCCATATTCCCTTTATTTCTCTTCTTCATTAAATTAGAATCAACATGACTCAAACCAGATTTAATCGTACTTGAGCTTATGAATGCAATTAAAAAGGGAAATGCCATATTACAAGTTTTGGATATTTTTGCGTAGTATTTATGTTCGTACAAAATTAATTCATAGTTAAATTATTAAAAAGCCTCTTTGCTTCAAGATCAACTAATAATTCATTAACTTCATCTTGCAAATGACTGCAAATGTCTCCAAAGCATAATTTAAAATCAAATAATTTTTGGAGATGGTTTGTACGTATTTCCAATTCTACGTTTATAATACCCAAATCTTGGAAATTACAAAATTGTTGTAAATCTTTAAGTAACTATGAAGACTTAAACAAGTTTAATTTGACTTGAAAGCTTAAAATAATTGTTCGCGTTTGAATTAATTATCTTTTCTAGGTGACGTGTTTGAATATCATTGAACCTTGAAAATACAACGGCCAAGCAAGAAATATTGTTTTTATTTTTTGCAATTTGTCACTTAAAGCTGGATTAATTTCAGTAAAAAATTCTGTAACTGTTTAAGCAATTTAACAAGTTTTTGTAAACATGCACCTCATGAGAACTCTCGTATTTCGGTATGAAATAATAATTGGTTTGATAGCTCATCATTTTCCTCACAAAGCAAACAGTCGTGATTAAAGAGGCTGTGCTCTAATTTGGGCCATCTCGCAACAAAACGGAGCAAGAATCAGTTCTCACAAGTCTGAGAATGAGAACTCATCAAGAAACACGCTTTACTTTAAACGGTAAAAAAGATAAATAATTTTGTAAAAAACATGCAGGAATGAGAAATTAAATAAGCTATAATCTATTATAAAAACTTTACTTACTGTATTGTAATAACAAATGGCATTCCAAACGAAAACTGTATATATTTTGTTGCTATCAATAAATTTGGGATTGAATAGCAATGGTATTCATTCATCGACCTCTAATCGACTCCCTAGATCGGATCGCCCTCTAATTATAATATATCGAGCCCCGGAGGTTGTTATCGATCATTCTGTCGACCCCCTGGTATAATCTAATGCTTATTTTAAGATCAGTCTTTCAACTGAGAAAAAATAATCCCGCTTTCGAGAACAATATAAGCTTTTATACCAAAAAATGTATTAAAATAATATTGCATAATTTATATTTCATTTTACAGTATTTATAAATAAACTCTGTATAGATATCTATTAACTGTCGAACGGTTTTATAAAAGAAAATATTTCTCGTTTTCAATTGATACTATTATGAATAAAGATCTGGAAAAAATTGATCCATGCAAAGATTTGCAAAGAACATATTTAATCACTAAAATGTTAACTTATTTTTTCAATAATTATTAAATAAATTAATTAAATAATAGAATTAAGGAGACGATAACATGACAATGGAATATAAATTGGATTGATAACTGATTGATTAATTAGTTGATTGAATGATTAGGGATTGTCCAGAAAAGATATTCAGAAAACACTTTATTTTGATTAGTGTTCGGTTGACCATTTTGTGATTAACTAAAACAATAACCCTTTGGTTGGATAGTTAAAAAAACTACTCATTTATTACTATTTATTTATCATTGTTTATTATCGGCATATAAATGCTGACTTTATAATCCTGTTGGCAAAATATGGTGATATTTTTTGCTTTAGATGAATAAAGATATAAAAGCAAGAAACTATTTACCACTTTATATGCATAAGTGACATCTTCTTCGGTATCATTTGAATTTTAATTACTTTTTTCAAAAAATTATTTTAAATGTATTTCTGTTTTATTCTCTTTTGATGGAAATCTTACATCATTATGTATTTAAGAACATATTCTTCGAATTTATATTTCATCCGTTTTTTTCAGTTTCTTTCCGAAAATGTTTTCTTTTTCCATTCTTGACTCCAAATGAATTCAATTAGATATGATCCAACATTGCATCCGACAATTTTCTCTATTTTGCTGGCCATTGTAATTTACGAATATATGCATATTAATGAAAGAACCATGCTCTAAACCAGGCCTGTCCAACCCACAAGACTTTATAGGCCGCATATATATATATATATATATATATATATATATATATATATATATACTTTTCAAGTCGTGGGAAGCGACTAATCTTTTCGAACTTCATTATACAAATCAAGGACATTATGCAATAAATTAAAAGAGATTATTTTATTTAATTAAAATACATTTGCACACAAATTACGATTTGAAAAACTGTCCTGCAGTTACAACAAAGCGCTGACGCTGAATTATTAACGATCAAAAGACACCGAGCAGTCAGTCTGTCAGGTACAATATGCTTCTGCGTCAAATATATCAGGCTTGCTACAGACGTAATGGCTGCAGCTTTTTCGTGCAGCATTTCCTCTCCGCGTCTTGTGATGCCCACCTGCTCTCATCAATAGGTTTGGTGGTTAGGTACACAAAGTGTATCACCTATTTCATGTAAGATGGACCTTGCGCTTTTGAAAAAGAGCTTTGTAATTGTTTCTGAACATAAATTAAAGAAAAATTGTAATGATAGTTGAATCAGGTAGCGAGATATTCCCATAGTAATGGGATATGATACGAAAGACTTATGGTGAATGTTTTTTTACATTTTAATGTACAGTAAAAGTTTAAATCTTTATTCAGATGACCCAGCTCCGCACCGCGGGTGGGCAAATGTGCTCTAAACGAGTTATTTTCAATTTCTTTTTTTTTTTATTTAATCAATCAATCAATCCTTTTTACGAGTGAACCCGCCGTCGCATTAAATTATACTCCTCTGCTTTACAGATTCTTTACAATTTTTATGTCCTCATTTTTAGAAATTCAAATTACAGATAAAAGGTGGAAGAAAGCAAAATATATGTTTCGAAAAATGGGAAAGCAAATGTTTACGAAAATGGCGACGTCATTTCCAAAAAACTCTAACACCAAGCTATTGGAATTTAGCACATTACATAATTTTGGCGACTACCACCAACCTGGTTGCAATAACACGAAAGTGTTTAAAACTCATATTCCAAGAAACCGATAGTAATTAAAAGCACTGTTGTGACATCTTTTCCAAGAAACTCTTGCCCCAGGATATCGGAATTTGGCGCATTCCATAGTTTGGGCGACTTTCACCAATATGGTTGGGATGGCTTTCACCAATATATTACACACGTGCCCAAAAATCATATTCTAGCAAATGTTTACAAAAGGCACTGTTCTAGACATATATTTTCGAACTTTTACCAACAATAAGGAGGGAAAAACATGTAAATTATATATGTACTAGTTAAATTAATAGATTAATGCAAAAAAATATTGTTGTTTTTTTTTGCATTAAACTAAAAATTTAAATGGCATAGGCAATGTTCGAACATTGCCTATGGGAAATAAAATATATTTCGTTGAAATTTCAGATACTTGAACGAGTATTCGTCCGGAATTCTTGTGTTGGGAAATTGAACACATTTAGTTAGATATTTCACTGAGAAATATATCAATCCTTTTAAAGGATTAGTCGCAAATCTTAGAGAAAATACTCTCTTACTTTTGAGTAGTTTCAAAAGTATCAATTTCCCATTCGATTCTAAAAACATTTTTACGCTTTTAGAGAACTTGTAACCGAAACATAAATTCGTCGATATAGCTATATATTATTTCAGCCCAGTTCTATAAACACTCGGAGTTAAGGAAGCGCTAGTCTAAAAACATTTTTGAAAAACTTATTTAAATATATTGCTACAAATAACTTTTATCGACGATTAATAGTTTCAAACAATACATACTCACACGCACACACAAACACATACACACACAAACACATACACACACAAATACATACACACACACAAATACACACATACACAAACACATACACACACAAATACATATATACACACACAAACACATACACACACAAACACTTACCACACATAGTCGATGTATTAATCAAACAGTTCTTAGGAAATATATTTCGTTTATCATGATATATACTGTGACGTAAAAGCCAAATCTGGCTACGCTGCGTCAAACGGTGTAACGCTGTTCTAGATTAATAATGCTGTTCTAAATTAGAAAAAAAATACAAAAAAATTGAAAATGCTTAAACAATTCAAAAAGAAGTGCACACGATAAACATTCATTGTCATACACTTCTGTCAATAAATTATAAGTTTCAGTAGCTGGTCTTATAAGTTCCATGTAAAATTTCACAACATTTTGGTGGTATATTGTTGCATTTATCATTTTTCCTGCAAAACAACAAAAAAAAAAAAAAAAAAAGAATAACTAATGCAAACGATGGTTACAGCTATACGGATTTGTTTACAGAAATGAGATTCTCAGCGTTCGTTAGAAAAGCTTCACACTAAACAGCTTGGAGCATGCATCCTTCTTCTGAAGCAGCGTCAATCTCGTTATTTAATATCCACACTCTTAAGTCCAGTGTCCTAGCCAAGAACTCAAACTACGAGTTTTCTAATTAACAGTCAACATCTTAATTTGTAGCAACCATATCATTTTCTCATAGTGGTAAAGTTATGGTTTCAAGCCGTTTTGAACACCCCTGGCACCCGTAATTACTAGTCTAACGAGGTAGTCAATTGAAATTTTTATTTTATTCTACCAAAATGATACTGAAAGTATTGTTTTTTTTCTTTATTTGTGTACTAAAGTACAGCTTCATCCGGCAGTCGTAATATTGCAATGATTGACTTCATTAACCTTCCTAATCAAGTCTTTCCTAGGAAACTACAACTTATCAATTGTTTTACGTTCCTTTCGCATTCAACGCTTTTTAAAAACCAAGCTTTCTGGTTACATAAACAACGTTTTAGTGATGTCAATCATCACAGTACTGAGACGGCTCAGCTTTATGAGGGAACCACAGCTTAAGCTAAACCTTTCACCATGGCATCATTTTAAACCATGATCAGGTGATGAGAACGACATATGAACTTATAACTCATTTTCTACTCGCATTACGAATGGACTTAACCATTGTCCTGAATGAGAAGCTGTAACCCAGAATTTAAAAGAGCTCTCGTTAACACTATGCTACAACAAATCCCCCAGCATAATTTTAAGTTGTCGTCAGGTGATGAGAACAATATATGAATTTGCACCTCACACCCGTTATTTCCATGTAGCAATTAAGGATGGGCTTTGAGACTCGTTGCTTTGAGAACAACAGCCCTCATTAACGATACACTTCAGCAGTTCATCTGGCATAATATTCGTCCATAGTCAGAAGAGGAGGACACATTGAATTTTGCACTTCACAATAGGAATGGACTTAGACACCCATTTCTTTTGAAGACAACAAACTACATTAACGATGTACTACAGCAATTCAACTGACATAATATCAAATTATAATCTAGTGTTAAGGATGATATAAGATCTTGAACCTCACTTGTCTAACTTCTCCATAAAACTATACAATGGCGATTTTGAATTCATTGATTGCTAGAAAATAATTCTTTTAAAAAGAAAAGATATGCAATAAGTACAAAAGTAAAACCAGAAAAGCGTTGCCAGAATCCACAATAATGGAGAAACATATTCAGACATCGAATATGTGTTTTAAGACCCAGTTTCATTTATTTCACAACAACCCCCCTTTATTCCTGATGAAAAGAACTTAGTTGAAAGTATACAGGTTTACAATCAAAATGGTTCATTCCATTTAAAAATTCCATGTTTTCAAAACTAAACAATACGGAATGATTAGTAATACATGAATATAAAGGAAAATCAAGGAAGTTTTATACTGAGATCCATATATTGCACTCGTGTGTTCTCCACGAACACACGAGTGCAATATTTCGTGAAAGCTGTTTCAGATGCTTTCATATGGAGTTACCTTGCAGTTGATTCGGTCCACTGGACCAGATGACTGGATGTTACACAGCTGGCCGCCTAAGTCACTTGAAATGGCCCCTTGCGATTTCTTCCTTTGGAGTTTTGTAAAGGATAAAATGCATGCACCACCATTATCGACAAATTTATTTGAACATAAACTGCGGATTTCTGTTTCTGTACAATCAATTACTACTAACATTTTACGACGTGTTTGGCAGGAATTTGTACTACACGTGTAAGAAAAGGAAGTTAATAGAACACGTGTGAAAAAAATTGTCTATATTTTTCCTTCAAATTCATATACTTCTCTCATTCTGTGTTATTTATTTACAAAAATATAGAATTTTGAAAAACCCTGTAGAATTCAAAAACGTAACTCAATTTGAATCTCACCAGCCATGACTTCTCTTCGACAACTGTAGGCTCGGAATGAAAATGAAGTATCACTTTAAAAATGAAAATCATTTCATGGTATTTAACTTTAAACTGAATCATGTATTAATTATATAAATAAGGTTTTATAAAAACAAATCCTATTTCATCGACACCGATTGCGTTTTATTTGAATAAATAAAACACACGATTCAATATATATATATATATATATATATATATGATTCAAAGAATTGAATTCAAGATTTCATTGATATATATTCAAATGCAATTTCATAAGGTTTTCTGATAATATACGATTGAACAGAATCAAATAAAACAGTATGGTTTTTCCATTAAAAGCAATAGAAAAGTAATACAATCCATAGCACGCTTGTATTTAGAGTTTTATTTCGTTTGCATTTATTGAATTCGATGTCTGTGCTTTCCAATAAACAACACCGAGATATACATTTATTGCAACTTGCGAAAGAAGTAAAGTCCATTCAGATTTGTACAGTAGAAACAAATACACTCGCCTTCAGAAAGGCATATTTGCTTCTTCGAAAAAAGCAATACGTGTCCCATTTTTTTAACCCAAAAATGAAATACGCAAAAATACAGAGAAGAGATACCTGAAACCATTCTGCCGTCCCAAAAGAAGGAGGATATTTCAAATATTTCATTTACTCGGGGCACTTTTCAACACCTGCTTTCTCCCACCGAACAGCGTTATTTTCTTCTCGCGCAATTTTCCAATAAAAGATACCATTTTCTTCACTCCTCGTGTCGTTTTGAGCCATCAAACGGCCGTTGTGAAATGAGATGCTTGAGATATTTCCTACATCCCATAGCCGTATTACTTGGTTAGCTGATTTTTTTAATGCAGAGGAAAAGTCCATGCAGTCAACTTTGTTGTTCCGTTTTCCGGAGAAAGGTATTACATTTCCCGAAAAGGCATTCGAATGGCATTAAAAGTAATTTCAGGCTTTTATTGAAACATGTACGAAATGAAAGAGAAAATATCTATTATTATATGCGATGAATGTGAAGCAAGAATCTAATATCTACCTTTTTCGTCTAATTTTTTCTGAATTTATTTTTAAAGTTCAAAGTAATACAATTTCCGATTTACAAAAGAGTTACATGAAATGACCCAGATGTGTAGCTGAGAGAGAGAGAGAGAGAGAAAGTTGCATCTCATATTAGAACAATGTTCTTTGAACGAGAATTATTTCTTTATGCTATTTTATTGATTCCTGTTTGGTTTTGAATTAAATTTGTTCTTTTCGCTTTCGAGTCTTGATTTCCCTAAGCCCCTGTCTGATGGAATAATGGGAGCGAGGTTTCAAAGTCTTTTTTCTGCTGTGGAAGTTAGAAAGATAAAGTTGTCTATGGCTTATAATTACGGGTCTCGTCTCAAAAATCTTCATGTTCCTTATTCGGACTTTAATTCAAAAATTATATTTACAAGCTAAATGAGTAATAATTGATAAAGTGAAAGAAGACCAAGTAACGAGAACCATACCCTGAATTGGTATCTTCATCTCCAAATTTTCTCACTACAAAATTAATTTTCCCTAGTGGAGGGCGGAAAGTAAAATAAAATTGAAAATTCATAAACTGCATGTTTATATAAAACTTGTATAAAATCCACTTTGTTTTATATCTTTTTCTACTTTCTATTTTTAAAAGAAAGCAAAGTGTTTAATCCATATACAGTAGAGGCCGCGGAAGCCTAGTGGTCCTGTTTGCGGACTTGTGGCCGGCATTTCGTCGAGTCGTGGTTTTGAATTCAGAGACCACTAAAGACTCGCCGTGTAGCGGGGGGTGATGCACATTAAATTTTTCGAGGTACCAAATTCTATCGTTGGTATGGTATGGTCTTTTGGAGAGGGTGGACTCAGGTACCGTCCTCGTCACTTGACCGAAGTTCAAAATTACGAGATTCGTCACTAATCGCCCTCGTGTTGCTTTTCAATGCGACATGAATAAACAATCATATCACTCCATATACCGTATGATTATGAACCGATAGAATTTTGGATATGACGAATTAACAAGAAAAATATGAAATATCGACGCTTTTCAGAGCTATTTACCAAAACTCGCTAAGATTTTGCTACCAGTTTATATGCCAAAACTCAGAAAATTCGGATATCTTAAAAGGTGAAAATATCTGACATTTGTTTCGAGTATAAGGACACAAAGCATATAAAAATACGCAAAATTCGACTGAACAATGAAGAAAAATATCTGTTTTAGCCCAGACGCACGGAATTTGGTACGTAGAAACTATGGATGATGGTGGTGCATAACATGGATATTTTTTAAAATTTTATTAAACGATATCCATTTTATGCACCACCATCATCCATAGTTTCTGCGTACCAAATTCTGTGCGTTTGTTTTTCTTTGTGCTAGATGTTTTTCTTCATTGTTCAGGCGAATTTTGCATTTGATAAGTTTTTTTTTTATTAAATAAGTTCTCTTTAAAAAGTTTTTCGATATTCTTTATAATATTTTGTTTAGTGGTATATGGAAGCTACTTTAACTTAAAAAACAAAATATTTAAATCAAAGATTTCTTATAAATATACATCTATAAATAATTTTAACCAGAATGAAAAACTAAAATTTGTGTGTGGGGGGGGAGAGAATTACAGAACAAAGGATGAATTATAATTATTACGCATCAAAACCATCTTTGTTTCTTTCAAACGTATAGAACCCGGTGTTGTCTTAAAACAGTCACTTTATATATATATTTATATATATAACATTTGATAATCTTATTAAATGCGTCGTAATTATACCAATTAAAGATTAGTTATTAAACGTAAATAATCAAATAAAATGTTTGAAAATTTTCTTAATATTCATCAGTATTAGTTAATATCCTTCACATATTGTTGAAATAGTACAACTCTTTGAGCATCAAAAACTGGAGTTACTTTACAGTTGTTGAAAAAGAATAACTTGATAATATCTATAAGTCTCATGAATTATTTGAAATACCACTGGAGTTTGGAATTATTGTTCGAATTGATTAGTTTAAACTTGAATTATAACTTAATATAAAAGGCGTAGGATATTTATAACATTCTCCTGAAAACATATTCAAATCGACATAATCATAAAAGAGGATACAAATTAGAAATAGTCATACAATAAATATTTGTTCCTTATAATCAGAATCGTTAATTTTCTCAATTTCACAAATATCTGTTGTAATCATAGTCACTATTTACAAAATAAGCATGAAATGTATTAATTGTTTTCGATAAATGGAAAGTAAACTTGAATGATTTTTGTTAGATTAGTAATGGAGCCTAACAATAGATTAAGAATGGATCTTTATGCCTCCGTTCATAAATTGGCTCTCAATTTATCACTGAAACATCTAGAAAAGAGTGAAATAAAAAAAAAAAAATGAGACGACTTATTTGATTGACTGGTAGTTTTTTTTAACATTACACTGGGAAGGAAAAAAAGGGGCTTCTGGTGACAGTCTTCATAATTTTGAGTAACGATCACGTGACGTTTTTGACACTGGAATAGCGCCCCACGCTCCATATCTGCTCCACTCCAAGTGAAGACTTTGAAAGTCGACAGATGTTACATCAGCGTCGCTACACAAAGGGTATTGAATAGAGCATGTGAGTGTCTGTAGGACTTAATGGCCCTACAGTCAAATCTGGATAATTTGCACCAAGTATTTGTCAAAAATATTTCAAGTTTTTTTAAAACAATATAAACATACAATTATTGATGAAATACGATGTAAAATGATGGGGTTAAAATCTTAAATGTGGTACAAAAGCCAATTTTGTACATTATGTTTTTTTATTTTGTTTCAATATGCTCGATGGTATTATTATTCGGTCACCAGCACAATTACGAGCAAACGTTTTCAGTGGAGGTTGTTCACTTTGAATTATATTAGGGGAAATTTGATCTGCCTATGTTCGATCCCACAGATATGTTCCTTTTGTTGCGACTTTAACGATTTAGACAGAAATTCTCTTCCGTATCAATTATTAGATGCTTTTATTCGTGTTACTGCTAATTGCGATAAGAGAGAGAGAGTCACCGTGAACATTCATCCAAGGAGAAGAAAAAGTCTTTTTTTATTACTGATGGACTCTGAAAAATACTCCGTGAAAGTTATTTTTTCCTGTCATGACTGCAATTGATATACGTATATTCCCTATTGTAATGAATGACATTTGAAATGCATTCCGTTAACATCACCGACAGTCACTATTTGAGAAGATAATTCTATATGAAGTAACCGTTTTTATATCACTAGTCGTAATTTATGTGTGGGGTATCATAATTAGACACACTGGGACTATATTTGAGACAGGAGTATATTCAACCAGTAGTGCTTTACTGAAATGTACCACAATCTAAATGTCCGAAATCTAGGTCACAACTTAGGATAAATGTCGACGAATCTTCGTGGGTTTGTGGCAGATTTGCTCTGTTAATTTCCAAATCCACAGACGAGCGTTAGGCTGTGTTTTAGACAGACAACTGGGCAAAGGCGGAATTCACTTGGAAGGCCAGGTATTAGGCACTTTTACTCAATCTTTGGTAGCTGTGACATGTAGGAGATAACCCCTGTTCTCTTTTTGATACAAGTTAACAATTCAAGCCATGTGTATACTTAACAGTTTTCTTATATTTTTAAAGTCCTATAGATCTTATAATTTATAAGGAGAAAAAGTTTAATGAATAAGAATTGTCAGTATCACGGCTGGCGATGAATGAATAGAGTTTTGGTTTGAGTCTTCATTCCTTTCGAGACTACTAAGCGGATTTATTGGAGATATGGTGTTAATTTAAATATGCTTGAAGGTCCTTAAGTTGGTTTATTGAGGAAAGGGAAGAAGTAGTTCTTGCGTCATCAAAGCCATTAGCCATTTATCGAAATTACGCAGCCCGCTACCAATTCTCTTAACACAGCTGTAGATCGATTTAAACCGAGTCTTTCACGACTGCCAAGCTTCTTCGGAACATATTCTTCAGTGCTTGAATCTCACAAAATAGCAAGAACCTACTTTATAAGAACCTGCTATTGGCTATTGACTTTCTGAGAGTGAACGATATCATGGACTTGATCTAGCTTGGCTAGACACGGAGAAAAGCAACAACAACAACAACAAACCGACACTTGTTATTCCACAAGATAAAATAGGAAATCATGATCTTTTAACCGAAAATAAAGACTGTTCCAAGCCAAATACGTTATTGATTAGGAGGGAGAAAATCAAAGAAACAATATTTTTTTTATCTATATACTATTATCATCATCATTTTAGTGTTTATTACTGCGCCTAACGTTTTCTGTCATGATCTACTTTATAGAAGGCATAACAGAAGGAAGTCATTATTTTGATGAGCTGATGTTTTTGATCCCTGATTACGCAAGCGAATGTCACATCATTTACGCAGTTACAGGCAATCGCAGAATAATTTATTTTTTTGCTTTACTGCTGTGTCGGCGCTTTTAATATGAATAACAAAAGAAAATAAGAAAAATTCTTATGTAGTACATAATTTTAACAAAAAAAAAATTTAGCTTCCTAAGTGATTTGACTACTCAAGTACTATGAGAATTCACCAATCTGTGATGGTTGTTACTAAAATGATACATTCGAATACGAAAAATAATAAAAATATAAAAATAGATACTTTCTTAGGAATTTAAATTAAAAAAAAATATTTTCATCCAAGAAAGAAAATAATTCACACATTCTGTTTATTTTTATACCCAAGGAATCATTATTCACCATATAGAGCTCTACATTTCCTTTTTGAAATTGACCATTTAATGTTTCAATTCAATTTGCTTTGGCATGAAATTAAACATAAGAACTTCAGAATAAATGGTATTCTACACCTGATACTTCCTACAATTTTAGTTGCGAAAATTATTTGGCTTCGATAAATTTGAGACTAATTTGAGTTTCATTAGTAGGGAACCTGAATTTCGTTACCACAAGATAATATATCTAAAATGCACGCTACATTCAGCCTTATTTGAAGTTATCTGGTGAAATTTTTGCAAATGATGTATTAAAAGAGGACTTTAGTGATTTGTCTGTTAATTTTTTGAATAACATATAAGACAATTCAAAAGACCAAAGTCTCATAACTTAAAATCTGGACTAGCTAAAATATTCGCCCGGTCATAACACAGGGTGAAAAGACTTCATTTGAGAGAGAAACCTTTTTTTGACCAGTTATTTCATTGTGTTTTTATAAAATTTTCAAAAGTATTGTAGTGCCCTTTGTGATTTTGACTATCAGGTGAGTAAAGTCTGTAGAGTGAAAATGTTTTGATTTATATAAACCATGAAATTTGATATTCGATAACTTTGGTATTTTGCTATTAGTGATTGTTGTTTTACACCAAATTTCTTAATTTTCATTATCGAATTAGTATCCTCAGTTATTAAATTTCTCTTATGGTGGTAATATATATCCCTTTTTGAGTAGTTATGTCGGCATATTATTTTTATTCTAGATTCCGAAAAAAGAGAACAGAAAGTTAACTTCTCAGTTGAATTTCTTTTCAAGGGTAAAACCAAAAACTAGTATGGGGGCGACCGAAGCAATCCAGAACAGAGGTGTAGGTAATCATAGAACTAGCATAGTACAGACTTTATTTATAAGTCTAAAATTACACGAGGAACACAAAAATGCAATTCCTCTGAAATTCATTAAAGATAGTACAGACCCCGTGAATGCAAAGGTAGGTTTACAGGCGACAGAATTCTGTAATTTTGAACGGCCAAGTGACGAATATGACATCTCTATCTAACACCATACTATCCGAGTTTTCACAACATTTAGACTTTAAATCCCGATATATTAAACGTGCATCAGTCTCGACACACTATGGTCTTTTGTAGAATCAGGACTCAATCACTAATTCAAAAGGTAGAAATTGAGTAATTGACAAAATTGGATACAATTAAATTATTCAATTCTGTGCCTCTGCAATACAATTTTATATAAATTTTGATTTGATTCATCTTAATTCTGAGATTCTTACTTATTCTCATGTATTTTTTATCATTCATATTTACAACAAATTTAATTTTGTCTCCGCACATTGTAAAGATTCGCAAAGGGAATGTCTTATAAATTTTCCGCCAATGGATTCTAATATTTTAATTAGTATTTAGGTCGACGATCGATGGTCGTGTTTGCCTTTGTTTTGTGGTTATACTTACCATATAATTAATCACAAAGCGTTTGTTTGGAGTTTTAAATATAGCTTATTCTAAATGTTCTTCAGTTTTTATTTAACATCATTTTTAAGACCAAACAGGGATATTTCGAGACGGCCATCATTAACTTCTGCCACGGCCATAATACGAAGACAACTTTTAATCTAATGCACCTCAATCTCTTAATTTTTTAAACCACATCAAGTGAAGAAGTTAAGGTCAAATTAAACCAAGCCCCATTACACCATGTGACGTTCTTCGGTAGAATAAGATTCTAACCATCGATGATTTGAACTTCACTGGTTTTGTAACTAGAGATAAGCATTATTGAACCGCCCCATCCAAAAAATGTTTAGAAACATTCCAAGACTGAAACAATATTTATCCCTTTCTAAATTATTGACTCGCAAAATATTTACAATTTTTGCTTCGAATTTATTTATAGTTTCATTTCTTCGCTTAAGTTTTCGCATGGTATTTAATTTTTATAGATGTGATACAAACATTGCTTCGGTTTTCGAACGTTTAAGATTTCAAAAATTCATTTGGTATATATATATAATAATTATTGCAAGTTTAAAGCATACATTCATAATGGAAAGTAAATAACTAGGTTAATAGCTCCTTATAATTATTCAATTACTACTGTATTGATTGATTGATGCTATTGTTCACTAACGTCAAAGCAACACGAAGGCTATTGATGACGGACCTCATAATTTTCAACCTAGGTGAAGTAAAAAGGATGATACCTTAGCTGGCACCTCCCTCTCCAAAACTCCATATCATGCCTACAATCGAGCTTTGAACCCCAACAGATTTAACATACACAAGCCTCATTACTTAGAAATTTTATAACTCAAGCCTGGTTGAATCAACGCTGGCCATGAGTTCACGACTGTGGCCGATTGGCTGCAGTGACATAAGTGTTAATGAATAATACCAAAGAACGAAACTTACTGGGCATTCTGATCGTGCTTCTGTAAAAATCTTCCACAGTCGGCTTATATGTTATGACAAAGAAGCCCTCAATGATCTGTAACACCAAAGATGTCTTGCCAACTCCACCAGGACCAAGGACAACGAGTTTATTGTCGCCTGTGCTGTCCATTTCAAGAGACGGGAGGACGCGGGTTTGAGAGCCACGTCTCTCTCGAGTCATACACAAACAGAAACAGCTGAATGCAGCTTTGAGTAGTTCACCACACAGCGAAAGATCAGGTAGATCTAGCTCTTCAGTGCTGCTTAAGGCTTCTCCAACTGAAGTGGGTCTTCTTATCAAATGGTTTTGCGTCAGGAAAGCAGATGGTTCTCCGGGTCTGAAAAAAAAAACACAACATATATATTTTAACATTGAAATTATCAACAAATGAGCTCTTTGAAACCTTGTGCTGGAAAAATGAGTAGAGGCTTTGTAGCCTGAGATTCTCCAGAAGAATCTAGGTTTGATGTGAATTAACATTGCTGTGAAGCTAGACGAGGGTTATTGGAGCAGGATCTCATACTTCTGAGTCTTTATCGAGTGACGCAGATGGCATAACTGAACAGGAAGCTTAAAAGATGCATGTAAATGATATTGATGTGTTAAGCCAAACAACGTTATTACATTACGAGTTGAAGAAATCACCCAGAAAAGAAGAAAAATGTGATGGATTAATATTTAACTCTTTATTGATAACGTATTGGTTGACATTAACCTCGAATTCATACACAACATAGGGGCTATAAGCGACGGAGTCAAAAGGTGACTGTGACTTCCAATTACTTTTAATGGTTCCGTTTCTTCATATTTCTGTTATATACAATATGAGTAAGGGGTTAGAAACTTACTGCGAATAAAGGAAGTTGGAAAGAAATTTTACCAATGTAGAACTTTGATATATATATATATATATATATATATATATATATATATATATAATGTATGAAAATAATGTAGCTATTCGCTGCTTAAACCTGGTGCAACGAGTTGTGCCCATTGATAAGACCTAGACTCCTGAAATCAAGCAACAATTAATAAATTGCTTTGCATCCAATGAATATGCTTCAAAGAAGGTGAAGATGGTCTCATAAAAGGTAAATGTGATATGGGTGATGGTTATGATAATTTTTGGGATGTGATCGAAGTGTGAAAAACTTGTGGTCTTCTTGGGAAAAACACAAAGGCGCAATGTTACAGGGCATTACTCAATTTCTCATTCCCAATACTCTGTTTCTTGTTCTTAACATGGGTACTTTTCGAACCATATTCGACTCTATCTCTAACAATGCTGAACTCAGATTTAGGAGTTCTTTTAATTTTAAATCTATCTAAGCATAATAAGAAATATATATGTTTAGTTAGATATTTTGCTAGCTATTTTTCTACCTAATATTAATTTTATTAACTAAGCTTGATTTTCAGTGTTAAAAGATATGCCATTATAAGTGAAATCATACAGTCATGGAGAATTTATACTTGAAGCATGCAGTTACTAGGAAGGGTTATGATTTCGAGTTGAGCCTTCACCTAAAAGACCTTTGTGTGCCGTTTCGATGCAGTAAATATTCATAAGTTTGTTATTTTGAAACATGTTTCCTTTAATTTTATTCAAGTAGCATGATTTATTCTTTATATCCGTTATAAATTCTATGGAAGATATTTACTAAATAAATAGCAATTATTTTTATATTGTTATAAGTAGAATGACAGCCGTATTTGATTTGTCGTTGATAATATTGTAAGCATTTAAAGAGCAAGTAGTTTGAAGCCGTTAGATTAATCAGGATAAATTAATTATAAAGCTAAGTAGACCAAAGGAGGCTTGGTGAGATGTGGCCTGCAATTATATTGCTAGGTATTACAAGGGGGATTACAAGCCTTACATCAAACCGTAGGAATAAAACAGCTCGCAAACTCAGTTGTTCAGTTTGTAGATGGAATACCAAGATTCTAAAAGAAGATTATGAGTATTATAACCGCATAACAACTATTTTGGAATCCCTTAAATACTACCGATTAATGAAATTTATGTTATTGAATGCTAATGAATGTTATGCTAGTTATGCCTTCATGCTAATGAAGTTATGCCTTCCTTTTCCATCGAATCGTGCTGTAAAGAGAAGTCTGTATTATACTCCAAAAAATGCTGCTAAGAATTCAATTTTTTCCATAGGACTAAAATCGAGACTAATTAGCATCTTACTCTTCCAGAACGTTGCTGCATACTAATTTTACCATAATCAAATGTTTTAAATCTTTACTAGTTCTTTTAAGGCTTTGTATAAAAATCGCCGAATAAAATGTGAAGTCTCTAATTAATAAGCGTAATAATATGCCCTTAAAGTAAACTTAAAGTTTTCTTCAAGTATTATAATAATACAGTATTTGCGTAATTTTTGCTATCGCTAATTAGCCTTTCTTACACAATATTTTGTATTCAAATCTCAATATAGTCTCTCTTTTTATATAAAGAAGGATATGTCGAAGGAAAAGTGGTTACAGCTAATTGCTTAAATTGCAGAAATTCACCATAAAATATTGTGAAATACCGATAACTATTCTGAGGCAAAAATGTGTCGTAATTTACTAGTAATGCACTCCCTAATTAACTGTTACGCCATCATTTCCCACTTTTCTACGAAGCAATATTGATGCAGTCCCCTCCCCCCGAGACCGTTTCTTCATAATGGCTGCAATTGGAGCCTCAGAATTAATGGATTTTAAGCCTTTCACTCGAAAGGAAGCGAGCGATTTAATTAACATTTGACTAACTTTATTGTTCTTGTGTAATGTCTTTTACAGCTCATAATTTAATATTGCGCATTACATGCTTTTAACAACAGACACCGGGTTTTTAGTCCTTATTTTATATTTATAGAATGAGAATGTACTTTTTCATAATGTTGTACAAGAAATCTTGTATAATTTCCTGAAAAGGATTACAATGTTTATTTGCGTAAAATATATTTTCAAATTTTTCCATCCTCCGTCGTTCAAAAGGCCTATAATGCATTTAAATTAATGGTTTAATATGTTTTCCCTTAAAACAATAAAAATAAAATCTTAAAGCATAATATTGAGATTTAACAACATTAAAACTCATTTCCTATAAATACTACCATATTTATTTAAAAATGCTTGTTTATTTCATAAATCACTATATAGATATATTTTAAAAAATATTAACAATCAATTAGTAGTTATTACTATGACTCGAACATGAATTCAAAAAACAAACAAACTTCAAAACGAATTTCTGTTAACTCTGGAAAATTGAGGAAAAAAAAAACCATTTTAGAAATAGGTTTCTCATTTTCTATTAAAAATCCCGCAATCGATTCAAATTTTGAAAAGTAAATCATTTTTTCGAGATTGCAATTTGGTTAGCACCGTAAAAGAATTTGGATAGAATATCACTCTTTCAGAGAAGTATATATTTCAGTTATTTCAAATTGCATTTTTAAAATATTTTTTCAGATCTATTTGAAACGAATGAAATTACTTACAATTTTACACATACTTACTTTTAAAAATGTAATTTAAAAGTTGGCGAATGCCGAGAAATAAACTTGATATTTTCTACAAGTCACTTTAAAACAATGTATTTTTCTGCATAGAAATAATAATTCACATCTATCAAAATTCAAATATAAGATGGAAAAAAATTATTTCCCCAATTCAAGATTAAAAATTACATTCTAAATATTCGGAATCCATTTAAGAACTCGTCCATTTTCAAGAAAATTATATATATATATATATATATATATATATATATATATATATGTAACGATCCTGTCGACTAAATGTAACGTATTTATTTTAACGTTTGTCAATAGTAATGAATCATTCCATACATGGCCAAAATACTTTTATTTCCATTCCATATTGTAGCAGACTTTAGTCGGGCTCCGGTCACCAATGGCCGAAGCGAAATTACCATACAATTTTCAAATGATTGTTAGAGAGAGAGGACGTTCGTAAGGTAATGAGAGGAGTAATAATAAGAAGAGCAATAAGAAGAGAGCGTATTTCGCTGTGTTTTGCTATTTATATGAGGGAAAATTCAATTAAACGTCAGCGTCCAAACTGTCTGAATGGAGGGATTTCCAGGGAAGATAAGTATAGACCCAAAGTCTGGTAGGGATCATCCCTACAGGTCTGTTCCAATTTGAAGAGAGCATTATCAGCAAATTTTTTAGAACGCGTGATTGAATTAATTAAAAAGAATAGGAACTGTATCAGGAAATACGAATGAACATTACTTTTAAAGGAGAGAATGGACAAATTTAGTAAATTAAATTATTTAAGTGAGAAATTAATGGGAGTTAAGTTAAATCATTACGTATATATATATATATGTGTGTGTGTGTGTGTGTGTGTGTGTGAGCGGCGTATGCACTGCTAAAAATAATTAAGGGATATTGTAAGTACGGTATGAAACACCTATATAAACACCAACTTTTTTAACAGAACTGAAAAAGAGGTGCAAAAGGAAATTTATAATGTTTATAAAGTTGGGAATATGCAACTTTTTTTCTGTGACGTAGAAGACTACGCATTTTAGATTAAGAGTGAACAGTGACACTCTGCATTCCTTCGGAAAGAGGAGATTAAAAACAATTGATACATGTTGAATGTTTTGTAACAGTGAATACTATGTCTCAGCAACAAAACTTAGATGAATCGGTAACTAGGAGGGCTATCGGTAGTTTAGAGGCGGGCCAAGCTCAAACCGTTGTAGCGCATGCGTTAAGAATTTCTCAAAGTGTGATTTCGATAATGTGGAACATTTTTTTTTTTTTTTTTTTTGGAAACTGGAAGTGTTCACTAAAGAGCAGGACAATGTTGTACGTCTTGCGACAACTCAAAATGAAGATCGATATGTAACATTAATGGCCAGGAGAAACCGCACCATGAATGCCACTTTATTGCAACAGCACCTTCAGAGTGCTATTGGTATCCGAGTTTCGACTCAGCTATTTGAAAGTGACTCCGGAATGTGGTTTTGTATGCTCGCAGAGCTATGGTTTGTGTTTCATTAAAAGTGGCCCACAGTAGGTGGACAAAGGAACTTCTCAGGTGGGGCAAGATGAGTGGAACAATGTACTCTTTACGGAAGAGTCCCGTTTTTGTGTACTGTGTGACAATAGGCAGATTCTCATATGGAGAGAACCTAAAACTTGGAATAATCCTGCATTTGTGCATGAAAGTGTCAGATTTCGTTGAGCAGAGTGATAGTCTGACTCTGTATTTATATCAATGGCCGCACCTACCTGTGCATTATCGGGAACGGAGTGTTAACGGTTCAGCGTGGATAAGACCCTCATACATGTTGTGGTCATTTACGCTGCCGCAATCGGGAATGAATTCATTCTCGAGGATGATAATGCAAAGCCTCATCATGCTCAGCTGGTTGACAATTTCTTTTGCGACGAAGGAATTCTTCGAATGGATTGGCCAGCATTTTCCTCAGATATGAACACAATAGAACATATTTGGGACATTCTGGGGAGAAGGGTTGCTAATCGCTCATTTACTCTGGAAAAAATACAGCAGTTGGAAAGCTTTCAGCTTTCTTCTACAGGAATGGATGAGAATACCCCAGTCCTTATTGACAACCTCATTGAATCGATGCCTGGTAGGTGTTCGACATTGCTTTCAGTCAGGGGGAATATATATATGTATATATATAAATTCATAAATGAATGAAATAATTTCCCTAAGAAAGAAAGATTATAAATTTAAAAGAATGTAGATTAAAAGTTAAACCAAAAGTCAGAAATATCAGTAAATATGTGAATATTCATATATATATATATATATATATATATATATATATAAAGTCATTTTCTTTGAAAAACAGAAAAATAAAAAGAATGATATATTTATTGTTATAATAGTCTTTAGACTGTTAAGCTGAGTTATTCGAGAATTTTTGGCCAACTCTCCCCAAAATATATTATTTGAAACAACAAAATATATTATTCAAAAATGGTAAAAAAAAACCAAAATAAAAAACGATGAGAATCTGAAAGTTAAATCCTGAAAATCAAATTAAAAATGAAAAGTGTGCAAGAAGACAAAACAAAATTTGTAAAAAAACTGCTAAAATAACTTTAAAAAAAGCTATTTAAAACCCAAGAGATAAAACAAAAAGTTCCACATTTTGCATGCACTACTAACTATATTTATGAAACTGTAGCTACGATATATATGGTTCACAAAGAAATAAACACAAATTTGGAAATTTTCATTTCAGGAGCAATTTAAATTAAGAATAAGGATTTACTCACTCGTAAATCTCTCATAAGTGCTATATCTTAAGTCATAAAAAATTTGAAAGAACAGAAAAATAGTCAAAATAAAATTGAAGCCTAGGAGAAAATTTTTTAACTTGAAATACAATTTTTAACCGTTGTTAAAATTCCCTCACTAAACTCAATAATGAACCAGTCACTTGTCAAATACTCACAAAGCTTACATGGAATAATAAAATTAAAAAATACTAATAAATAACAAAAGCAAAAATTTAATAAGTCAAAACAGCAAAAAAAGTTACAAAATCAAAACATTATAAAAATAAATCCTAAAAGACCAAACTTATTAAATATAAAATTTGAAAATGCAAAGAATCAATGTAAAGAAACTTCAACTAGCAAACTAATTCATAATTAAACAGAAAAATAGAAAAAAAAAGTTAGAAGAAATCATTTTAAAAAATAAAATAATAATAAAAAAACTTTAATAAACTTAAGGTTTTCCTAAAGAATGAAATAAAAAATGAAAGCAACTTTTAAAAAAATTATTAAATAATAATAATAATAATAAATTTTTAAAAAAATAATACAGTATTAATTTAACTTTAACTTTTGTCATACACATCTATGACATAGGTTAATGCAATGAACTGAAATCTAAGAAATATATTTAAATCTGGAGTAGTTATAGCTCATTGTGATAATTTAAATTAATTTTTTAACAAACCTACCAATACAATCTAACAAAAACACATTTAAACTAAATAATGTCAATTTCAAAACCAAATCCTTAGTTCACAGGATTAATTGAATTTTGAAGACAATATATTGTTCACATTTTACATTGATATCTCAACTACAGTTTGTAAAACTGAAATCGCACTCACAACACAATTAAACGATGAGTAGCCATGACGTTACCTCGTTCATTGGAGAGACACCCTACATTCCACAAATTTACTAGCTGATATTTGTATTGTAGTAAGTGTTTCTTCATCCATGTTCACTGAGCATTTAGCTACAAATGCAGCAGCATGAAGATTATTTTTTCTTGTTGTCTAAAAGAAGTGCTTGACATAAAGGGAATATTTAAATTTGCAGCAATTTTTTTCCCAGGTGAAAATACCCTTTTCCAATGAGTCGAAGTCCATACACAAATAAAGTATTTACTTCATTGTTTATTATTCTCTCTTTAGATGTGCAAAATCCAAAAGAAAAAAGGAAATTTTCGCAATGTAAAAAGATATGTGAAGAGAGACCAAATTTGGAATCTTCAACCAATTTCTAGGACTTGATGGGCACGATAAAGTGGAAAAGCACTGATAAGTAAACTTAAACTATTATACGCTAGCCAGACATTGTTTCCCCCTTCATATGGTCATCATCTTTCAAATGTTGTCCAGTTTTTAAAGTTTTTAGCACTTAATGTGTATCAGTATTTTCTGCCTCAGAGTGAAATGTCGAACAATCAATCTGTTAGACGACATCCGGAAGGTTTTACCCGTGGTCGAGTCATTGAAAAGATAGAGGAAAGTAGAAGTGTAACAAGAGTGGCTGCGGAGTTCGGGATTTCTCACAGTATCTTTTCGCGAATTTGGAGAGAATTTCAAACTACAGGAACAGCTGCCCGACGGTTCAGCAGTGATCGTCCACGAGCAACCATACCAGTGGACAATCGGTATACAACCCTACAGGCCTAAAAGGCAAGGGGGGGCAGTTGGAAGGAAAAACTGATAGACACAGGCGATTGGACGACCGATTTCACGTTTTACTTTGGCAGGAGTCTGCACAGTGGCAATCAATTTGCACGGCGAATTCTACAGTATGTACCTTCAACGCCTGCTCGTTGGAGAAGGCGATTTCTGTGATGCCTTGAACACCAGAATTGAATGCGTAATCAATGGGATCAAGTACTCTTTAAGCTTGAAAGCAGGTTTAGTCTGAGCAGCTATTCTAACTTATACACATTTGGAGAGAGCGGGGAACCCGCAATAACCCTTCCAAAAGCATCGAAAGAGACCGGTTTGGAGGTCACGATGTTCTCGTTTGAGGAGAGATCATGTTTAGTTGACGTACTGAACTTCATATCTTCGAAGGAGGTTCAGTCACTGTCACCATCTATTATAACGAGATTTTCCTTCCGTATGTGCTTCATTTTAGAGACGCTATGAATTCGCAGTTCCTTTTCATGGATAACAATATGCCATCTCATCGCATGGTAACTGTCGAGGAGCTGTTGGACAGCGAGGATTTTGAACTCAGGGATTGGTCGACAAGGTCTCCCATCAAGCATGTCTAAAGGTCTAAATCCCATCAAGCATGTATGGGACTTTTCAGGGAGACGCTTGGCAGCACATAACTTACCTCTGAACATTACTAACTTACCTTTACTTTTCCCAAAATTTGCACATACAAAGAAGAATAAAATTAAAGTTAATTATTACTATATAATTCACTTAGATGTTTAATGTATGTTTTATTAATAATCACTGAAAGAAATATAAGATTAAGGTGTTTTAAGTACAGACACTTTATATTCATATCCAATGTAAAAATTGCAAACGGAGTGCTAACATGAACATCAAGCAGCAAGTGAAAATTTTGTGAAAAATTATATAATAAATTAACAAAGAATAATAAATAAATAAATTACTTACAGAACTTAAAAAGTTAATAAATAAAATCTTTTCGCTTTTACAGATCCATTTTCTCTTGATATAATAAAATGCATTTCATGTTATTTCATTCAATCTGCGTTTTTCCAATGCATATTTTTTTTTCAAAATTTACAATGAAAAATCCAATATTTAAAAAAATCTTTTTTTTGCATGTATCAGTTTTTATGTTCTTAGGTTTTTCATTTCTTTTTCACCGGTTAGTAGCTTGCGTCACTTTCTGTTGAACATAAGAGCTAAAGCGAAATGAAATTGTGTTATTATAAGAATTCTTAGCATTCCTTCGGCCTTTTTCAAAAAAAAAAAAAAGAAAAAGGGTTTGTGAAACACAAACAGACTGAAAAGGTATATGTTAAGGTAAAGAAATAAATAAGTACAAAAACTGAGTTACAGAGAGATGGAAGACTTAAATAATGGAACAAGTTGTTTTCGAAGATTCAAATTCCCTTTACCAAGTAATGACGATTTAGCAATAACATCTTGAAAATGTTTTTCAATTAGAGAAAGCAAGCATGGCTCAAATATCCTTCAAATAAGCTACATCTTTTAAAAATTATGCTAAAATGTTTTTCTCCATAAAAGTTATTTTTATAACTCTATACAAATTGTAATTTCAATGTAAGAAAGAAAAGAAAACGTAAAGTAAATCAATAAACAAAGTTTTTTTTTACTAAACCTTTGAAATTTCGTTAGCTAAAGGATACATTTTTTTAGAAAAATGTATATTCAAAACATTTTTTCAAATGAAATAAACATTACATACATTTTCAAGAGGAAAATATACATTAAAAAGCTGATAGAATTTTCTGGAGACAAATGGAATATCTCTTCTAGAAAACAAGAAAGATGCAATTCGTATATTTAGAATAACTTTTACATAGATAACTGAAGTTTATTTGTAACCCTATATCATTTTAAAAAGGACTAAATGTTATAAATTTTTTATAGATTATCTTTACACATTTATTTCTTGGTTTAATTTTCTTATAGCCTCTATTCATGCAATATCTTAACATTTATATAAAAGAAACATTTGAACGCATTAAAAACTTACTCACAATATATTATATATTTCCATTAAAGTTTTTAAACATATTTCTTTTTAGGGAACACAAATGCATTGATTATACTGAATAAAACTAATAAAAATATTTTTGATATTTTTCCTTCACGTAATAAAAATAAAATTTATTACGGGAATATATATGAAAAATATTTTTCCTTCACGTAATAAAAACTGTATCAGTCTTGCTACTATTTATTAATATCCATCACATCTAAAAATATTTTTAATAGCCCTGGACTGATTTTTAAATTAGACAGAAAAACAGGTTTGATTCTTAAATTTAAAAGGTCCGACTTCTGCACTGTGACATCCTACCTACCTACCGAGGAAGAATCACATTTTAAACAAAGATTAAGGGAAAATTGATTAATTGTTAATTAACGTCGCACTTGGAAGAAACAGGAGGGTTAAAGGCGATGGACTTCCTAATTTTGAACCTCGGTCAAGCGACGAGGACCATACCTGAGCCGGCATGTACTCTCCAAACTTCATCTCTGAAAAACTTGGAACCACGACAGATTTAATGTGTACCAATGCCGCTACACATCGGGTCTTCAATAGCATTAAGCCTGAACCCTAAACTCGACGGAAACAATGCCGGTCGCGAATTCTTAACCGTGACCATGAGGTACCGCAGCCCTAGGTCAAGTGACGAATTTGACATCATTGCGGATGATAACAGTTAAATAACACGCATGTATAGTTTGCTCGCCAAAAATATTTATATAAAAATTAAATATTTATTTATAAATATATAAAATTTAATATTCGCATGACTCAAAAATGATAACAAATAGCAGGAAGTAAAGGATGTACGAAGTTTTGTAAATACTCGGACAGTTAATTATGACTTTAACATGGAAATAAAAGCATTAATGGTATGTAATCTGTAATTATTGTATGTCTCAAACGTCATCTATCAAACAACAGTTTGAAACTCAAAATAAAGAAATTGCTGAACAAATGTTGGGAAAAGAAAAAAAAATTCTCAGCTGTTAAAAATAAGTAGAAGTCAACATAATTTATTATCACAATTTGTGAAACCCAGTAACAATATTACGGAAGCTAGTTTTGAAACTTTTCTCAAATGATCAGATGGAGAGTTTATACAAACAGTTATGTTACAAAAACTGCTTCCAGTTTGATATCAAGATTTCAATAATAAAAAGGAAAGATTATTCAAAAAATTAAAAATAATTGCTAGTAAGTAGAAATACAATTAATGATAGGATTTTAAAAATAAGTGCCAATCTTTCTGAAGAACTTTATAACGATGGTAATAGTTCTGACTATATCTCAATTTGTTTCGATGAAACATCTGATATAAAGTGATCTGCCAGATTGGCAATTATTGCACGTTTAGCCAAAGAAAATAAAATGCGCGAGGAAATTTCAAAGTTAGCAAATATACCAGATATAACTAGATGTTTTGATGTTTATGAAGTTGAAGTGAATGAATAGAAAATACACAAATTAGAGTTAAAAAAAAATTTCCGTTACTACAGATGGGGCTATTAATATGACTGAACCAGAAACATATTTTGTTACATTATTTCAAAACGAAGTTGATCATCCAATAACAAGTTCTCACTGATTTATTCACCAACAAGTGCTATGTACAATATTCGGAGCTAGCGATTTCAAAGAAATATCAGGAATTAATCATATCATAAATTTTATAGCTGCACATGACATGCATAATAGATAATTCTAAAATTTTTTAAATGATGTTGATTTCCAATATCATACTCTTTTAATGTGCACGCTATCAAAGTCGGGGTAAATCTTTGGATATGCTTGCGAATTTCCCGAAAGAAATATTACGTCTTGTTTTAGATAATTAGAACAAGGAGAATTTACAGAACTGCATAATAAATAATGGTTGACAGAATTATTGCTTTTTTACGGACAAAACAATACATTTAAATAATCTTAATACTCGCAAGACCATGACAAGAAATTTAGGCTCCGTTTGGACTTATAAAGGGGTTTGAATGTAAATTAGATATTTTTGATCGTGAGACATTGAATCTGGAAAACTTAATAATTTTCCTAAATAGAAATGTTTTTCGATGAATCGACAATTCTAAAAAAATAGAATTTTAAACATGAGTTTTCAATAATTATCTATTCTGTGAAGGAATAGTTTTAAAACAGATTTTAAAAAATGAAAAATAATTCAGAGGTTAAGGAAAATTCTAAATTACCCGGAATTTTTTTCGACAAAAAGTATTTCGATAACAATTTCATTAATTGGATGGAAATAGACAATTTATAAATCCAGACTATAGACCTGCTATGTAATCCCATTTAGAAACAAATAAGTTGTGGGTATGCGAAAACATCGAAAAAAATGGAACGATATCGAATGTGAGAAGAAGCAGAGTCTAAATCCCGTAGTGAAAATTCAATTCTAGAAGTGTAGAATAATATATCAGATGCCTTTACTTCTGTTAGAAAACTAAAGATTGTACTGTTAATCATTTTCTCGTCCTGTTACTCGCGTGAAAAAACTTTTTTCGGGTATTACGACGTTACGAACTGTCAAAGATTAAAAGCAGGTGAGCAGAGGATAATTCAACGGCGTTATCATGACCGGTTATTAATGTCGCACTGTGAAGCAAAACGAGGTCTACTGGCGGCGGATATCATGATTTTGATCAATTATGTGAAAAGAACATCACCTGACATGACATCTCCCACTCCAAACTTCCACATCATGCCACGGGAGGACTTGAAACTTCGACAGATTTAACGCGCATCGATTCCGGTACACGGGGTTTTTTTAGAGGCTTCAAGACACAAACCCACTGCTCTACGACCATGAGCCTAACAATTAGGCTACCGCAATCATAACTCAACGGTATGTATTATCTTGGAATCGAAAACATATCATCTTGATATCAAAATTCTTGCAAAGTAACATAAAACAAAAAGCTTGTCACAAATTTCAATTTACTTTAATTCTGGTACTTTAAAAAATCTTATTTGCCCTCAACTGCCATAGTTAGTAACAACTAGGCTTTACACTTTACCCTTTTATATCATATAAAGATTTATGGTAGAGTTGAATTTTTAATGTAATGCTGCTCACACACTGTTCCTCAAAATAGCCCATGATAAAATTAAAACTAGATGCTATCCCACAAATGGAGAGGCTGGCGGTATTTTGCAATTGGGATACTAACAATATAAAATTCCTATTTAAAAGATAGTGAGCGAGAAATAGTAGGGGTGTGTTGCAAGAGTTTGAAATTATTAAAAATATTTTTTTTAAAAAAAATTAATATTTTTTCTTATTTTGGAAAAGTCTAAAATATTTTTAAGAAAAGATTTCAATCTATGTTTCATCGGAGGATGTATGGTGACGAATTTTGTTATTTTAAATGTGACGAGGATGATACTAGACCTTGTGTTTTTCACTTTTGATTTCGAAACCGATAAGGTGAGAACACGTCTTGGGAAATTCAGTCTGAGTTGGGACTAGGAGATTTGCTGTATACTTGAATGGTGTCCACTTATGAAAGTATTTAGGGGCGCTAGTTAACCAATTCCAAAAAAGGAGCTTTATATTTTAAGCGCAGCTTACACATTAATTTTTAAGTTGGAACAACCACGGCACAACAAAATCGGTAGAACGTTTGTTTGTCAACCGGTTGGTCTGTATTTGATTATGCCTATGCATGTTTTTTTTTCTAAATGCTTACCAGAAGTGTTTTTAAAATAGAAATTAAAATTTTAATTTATTTTCATTAATTAAACATTAGAATTTATTTAATTATTTTGAAATGAAATATTTTGAATTTAAATTTCCTTAGTTTGTAATAGTTGTTTTATGATTAAAATCTTATTTATGATTGCATTCACAAAATATTTGTCACTTATGTCAAAAATTTTATAATTTTTAAATCAGTTGAGAAAAAATGTACTCAAAGGTGGTATAGAATCCACAACTCCGGCTGGCAGTCAAGCGTGCTATTGACTTCGTGGTTGATGGGACCTGTTGGAACATAAATGTGTAAGCTTCGTATCAGGCTTTAAACTAATTTTTCTCCGAATTGCCTGGCTAGTTCTCTTTACTAAATTCAAAAGAAGATATCCTCCAAGTGTTCTACAAACTTATCAAGTCCCATCAAATACTATTCCCAAGTTATGCCCTCTCCTTATAAGCCAAATGAAGGCCTATTAGCCTTCTATTAGAGAGAAGCAACTCCTCATCGTTTCGTACAGAGGATATTTAATAGAACCAGGACTCGAACAAACTGCATAACTTGAAACGGCATGAAACATACAACCATGATCATTCCGTTACGAATTGATTGATTGCTTATTAGGATCACAATTAGAATCTATGTAAAGACTAATGATGACGGACTTATTAATTTTGAAACCTGGTCAAGTGACGAGGACGACATCTGAACATGCATTCGACTCTCCTAACATCCACACCCCTCCACGGGAGAACTTAGGACTTGACAGATTTAACCTGCATCATCTCCGGCTACACGCAGGCTCTTTTGTGGCATCAAGGCTCGAGTCCATGATCATGACTACTAGGCTACCGCGGCCACCTTTGAGTATGAGATTTCAGTCACAAGGGATTGGAAATACTTTAAGTACAAATCCCTTAGCAAGCTATTCAGAATATTTACTCTAAAGAGCTTCAACAAACCGACATAAAAAAATCAAAATGCCTTTCCACAGTTCAATTTATTACACTAATTTCGATCTCATTAACATTACATATATATAATCCCTCCATTACATTATCCATTAAATAAATATATATAAACCGACTGCACTATTTTCATTCTGTCTTTCTATAAGCGACCCTCTACTCTCGTTAATCGACTTTCCACGCTTCACTGATCCTTTATTACCCGGAATCGAACCAATAATCGCTGCTTTAGACGAGGCTTTATCGCCTAAAGGACCGAGGTGCGTGTCATAGGATTTGATAAATACTATTGAAGCAGTGCATCTTTCAAAGGAAGGAAGTTATTAACAGAACATAACTATACTTGTTCTCTCCATGGAGTTCGGTGTGGGAAGAGGATAAAGGCGAGTTAGAAATTAATCAATATGCGGAAACTTAGGAGTTCGTTCGTAATGTCCTTTTCATTGAACGATCAGGATAATTAATTCTCGGAGTAAATCATGACCTCGCAGTCCCGTAAAGATGGAAAATTGAATCAGAGCAATAATGTAGCCACTAAAGGTTTATTTACATATTTATTACATTTTATGTGTGATCTATTTGCAAGATAGACCGGCTAAGAAATTTTCTATGAGAGCTGTGAAATAGCTGGTTTGTTATTAATGACGTTAATTTGTTATTAATCAGGGGGTTGGTTTATTATTAATGACGTTGGTTAAAAGGTCTGTTAGTAACATGCGATCTCGAATCTCAATTATATGGAAAGGACGCCATCAGAGTTGGTGCCCCACTTTTACTTCCACATCACGCCACTGGAAGACATGAAACCACAATAAATTTCCGATACACAATATTTATTTTGAAAGAACAAGACCAGAACCAGCTAACGTATAGATTATAAGTCTGTTATTTTCCAACTAAGTTAAAACTTCTCGAGATCATGTGATTATAAATGTCTAAAAAATTATTCTAAGTTCGGAATTTTCTGAAAATATTGCTTTATTTTTTTCTTATATTGCTCTTATTTTTCTTCATTATTTGAAGAGCTGTGACTTTTAAATGTGTCATATCTAAGTGACTTGAATGACTTTGAGTTTATATGCATCACTCCACGTAAGAATTTTAAGGAATTAATACAGGCAACCCTACTATTTCTTTCTCCTGCCATTGTTCTTAAATTTATTTAAACCATTTCAATAAGTAGAAAGTCATACAGTGATAACAACAAAGTAGTTTCATTCCAATCTATGAATTATTATCCCTACTCTACTCTATCTTTGGCGCAGGTCTATACGGTAATACGCGTGTGCACAAGTGCTTCAAGTACATATGAGACTAATATCTATAATTACAAAGTATAGATATCTTACCGAACCATCGGATTTGAATCCTCAGAAGCTGTATAGATGAGAGTCCGATTCACTGAGTTCTAGTAGATCTTTTCTAGCTCTGCTCTGATAACTTCTCACGCTTGGTGAAACGATCACTATTCCTTCGCTTTTATAGTTTCATCACCAGTCTCTACTACTAACTTCCTATCATCATATTAAATGCTTCATTGCAAACAAATACATCTTCACAATTCTGTTCATTGCACAACAATAACTCTAAACCAATCTACAAAAGTCACGCTTCATATTTCAATTCAAACAATGTCACATGAAAGTCTCAAAGTGTTAATTGAAGAGAAAAAAGTGATTGAATCTAAGTTATAAACCCAACTGATTTCTTTTGCTTTATTTTCGCAAAAGCCTTTTTTGACCAATCTGTGCCAAATGCACTTTGATTCAGGAAAAAAAAGTTTATCATCTTTGATTTGAGAAAAATTTTGTTCAATCAAAAATTGTCCATTGATGGGCATCAAAGGTACAATTTGATTTGGCAACCGCTTGTTGTCAAATCAAAATTTAATTGCTGCAGCATCGAGTTATTGTCACTTTCTCGCGAATCGTCACCGTCGATTAGATTTGTATTCATCACTATACAGCGACGACTTTTTGCGATGCAAAGAGTGTCATATGAACTTCTTAGAAAAAGGAAGAACTGTGAATACATAATACTAGAGCATGTCTTCAAAATCCCGTTTTTAATAAGGGATCCCCTTGTACGATGAGTCTACACATTTGATACACTGTCTTTCACTTTATTCTTATCTAACGAACTTACTTTTGTTTGAATTTATTAGCTTTCTACATGAAGAAATATTTTCATTCCAACAAAAATTGCGAAAATTAGTAAGAACGCCCCAATTTTTGATGACCACATTATAACGACAAATTTGTAAATTAAAATAAAAAAAAAAACTTTAAGAAATCTATAAATTATAAAGATGCTATCTATAAATTATGGTTGGTTTATTAACGTCACACTAGAAACTACAAGAGAGCTATTGGCGACAAACCTCGCAATTATGTACTCCGGTCAAGTGACGAGAACGGCACCTGAGCTGGCACTTCCTTCTCCCAATTTCTACACCACACCAACACTTTAAATTATAAGCTCTTTGTTATGAACAAAAAATTTTAAAACGAACTTTGTTAATACGAATTTTTTAAGCTCTCTGTTATAAACGACACGATATTACACAATTGCAAAATTTATAAAATCTTATTTAGCTTGCTTTTATATGTAATAAAATAATTACAGAAGTAATTATTTATAAATGAATAATAATAAAGTGTATTCAGCCCGCGCTAGTTATTCAAATCCTGTTATGCTTACTAGTTAGTTAAGCCCTTCGGATGATCTCGTCACTTGTATCATTCAAGCGATATCTTAATCTTCCGACTGTCTCACATACCGGAATTTCTCCAGCAGAAAAAAATTCATAACCGTGAGCTTAAATCATGTAGTTTGAGTGTTCAACTTGGGTTGATTGTGATGTTAATTAACGTCGCACTTGAAGCAACACGAGAGTTTTCGGCGAAGGACCTCGTAATTTTGCTTCTTGGTCAAATGACAAGGATGATACCTGTGCTAACACCTCTTCTTCAAACTTCCACTCCTCGAAAACTGGAGAATTTGGGGGCTTCGACCAAATTTAATGGGTATAATCCCTACAACACGGTGGGTCTTAAGTGGTGCCTAGGCTAAGACCTACAATTTAATGAAAACACCGTCCGTGACCATGAGCCCTAGGCTACCGAGGCCATATATAAGTACTTTTAGAATATTGATATATTTTGTGTTTGTAGAGTAGAAGTGCAACCCCCTCCCCCCAATTATGTTAACTAAACTAATCCATATTTTAGATGAAACAAAAGTTTTTCGTCTTAAATATGAACTGAAAATTATTCCTGATGCTAGCCAAAACCAAAATTTAAATTCTTATGGAAGAGTGCCCAGTGAGGCCAATAAGTATACTAAGTACGGATTTTATAGTAATAGCTTATCCTTTTTATGAACCTTCATGACAATCTTATAAATTCAACAAAACATTTCCTTTCATTCTTTTCAGAAGGTAAACATTTATTTATTTCCGAAACATTTTATTCCTTCTTAGTTCATCGATGCAGCAATACAAAATATATTTTTAAGATTATGCAAGTAAAATAAATATACCCAGACCGCTATTGGAGTTAATTCCTTTAATGTAGTCGGAATAATTTTTCGTTCATACCAAACATTTTTGATTACATAAGCGCCATTCCGTATTTTAGGACATTTCACAAACACATGTTTATGAAAATTAAAATATTTTTTTGTATAGCTTTGGCACACTTTGTTGAATTGCTCATCGCTCTAGAGTAATCAATTTTGATCGCTTGTCAGTAAGATATTACGCAAGAAAATCACAAACATTTTTCAAAATCATTAATAAGTTACTTTCAAAACGAAAGTAACAAATTGTGTATAAATTAAAAAAATATCATACACTTTATATGAGAGAATATGTATAATTTACAAGTAAGCACATGCATATATATATATATATATATATATATTGTCACAAAAATAATGCGCATGAAATAAAAGAAAATGCAATTATCAGAACTAAATCATCGTTAGAGCATTTTTAATATAATTAATTACTAAAAATAATAATTACATTGTAAATAATTTTACTTAATTACAATTTATAATACAAATTTACAAAAATTTTCTGCTTGGGTTTGGTCATATTTATATAAGCACTGGTGGACAATTGTTAAGGACAGATCTCAAAATGCATTGAACGGTAGTAAAATTTGACCGTAGTTGAAGGCCCAACATTATAAAATATTTTCCGATCTTATGAACAAATATCATTTAATGTTCTGGAAAATACAGGTTACGAAAATCATTAAAGAAAAAGTGTTCATTAGATGACGTGTTTGTAAAAATGGAAAATAAAATGCTTATAAACGACAATGATCTTTGAGAATGTTTTCAGTACGAGATATGCTCTCTGTGTAGAACAAAGCAATATTCCACACGTCGTTTCATGCTTTACGAAAACATTATTAAGCAGCTGTCGAGGTAATTGATCCCTCTCCTCTGTCAGAATAAGCATGATATTGTTCTGGTTTGTTAAATGATATTTTCGACAAGCAATTCGCCTAACCAAAGCATCTGAAATATTTTCAATGGTGTTTAGGTTTGGAGAAAGTACGGGTCGTACGATGCATTAAACACCCTAGTGCTTTAGATATTCCTTAATAGTGACTTATCAATGGCATGGTGCACTGTCGTTCATGAAAACAAATTTATTACTGACATCACCAGAGAAAAGGTAAATATGAGACAATACGACTTCATCAATGTAGTTTGTCGTTCATATTCCTAGATGCGAGCACACGTAGGGGCGTTTAGCAATTGATCTTGACACCAGCTCATACCAAGATACTACTTGCCGGATTGTGAATTCTCCTTTCTACGCGATGGATACTTATTTGAAGTAGGATTCGAACAGATGACTGAATGGAAACACCAGCCATGAGCTCCCGACCAAGACCCCTCGCCCACCGCTATCTTGCATTTTCAATGACTTTCTGGCAATTTTGAGTCCTGGATAGAAGGCCATCATGCCACCTGTGTTGGTAACCCGCAATTACTTCCACACCACGTCAACGGGAAGTCGTGGAGCCTCGACAGTTTAACGCTCATCAGTTCGGTTATATCAAAACTTTTTAAAGATCTCCCGCACATCTTTTAGTAGCATCCGAACTCGAACTCATAACTCGATGGTACAATTACGGTAAGTCAAGTTTGCGTAGGTGAAACCTTGATTTACTTTTTACTTAATTATATGGTCTTTTAACAGATTTCTACATAAATTGCTTACTGGGGGGTAGTAAAAGGTCACAGTAGCTCTCAGATTCGATATCTCAAAGGTAAAAAGTCATAGGTTCAAGTTCTGGTATTCCGCAAGACCCGTCATACAGGCTGTTTCGAAACTCAAGGGCAAAAATTTAAGGAGTGATAGAAAATATCTAAAAATGCTATTTTCACCACACAATGCACATGTGGGGAGCAAGCGATGAACCGCTAGAAGGCGCTGTAATGGAATGCATAAAGCGAGATTTTTCTTTCACATCGTCATCTCCACCGTGGATTTCAGGAGACATGGCCTTTTCCTGAAAACTATACGTCACCATGCTTCCGAAAACCCCCGGTAAAAACGACGATGTGTTAGAAAACTCGCGCTTTGTTCTTTCCATTACAGAGCCTCTTGCGGTTCTCTGCGCTTGCTCTCCACCTTTGCATTGCATGATGAAAATTGCTTGTTTAGATATTTTCCATCACTCCTTAAATTTTTGCCCATGAGTTTCAAAACACCCAGTGTAAGCGAGAAATAAATTCAAATGACCTAAATAATTATTAATAGATCCCTTAAATAATTATTTAACCTAGACAAGTGTGTGTGGAATCTAAAATAATTTTTTCCCAAAATATTTTTTTAATGGTTGTTTTGTTCAAAATTATAGGTGACTGAAGAGTCTATCAGTTATGTTTCTAGTGTCTTTATTCTTAAGAATTGACAAATAGATTTCATGCATTTATTAATTTATAATATTTTTATTGAGAAAAATATTCCTGTATAAGTGTTACTTATAATTTGTTATATGCAATAATTTTGAATTTTGTTTACTTAATTTATTTTGAGAATAAATTTACAAGTACTTTTATCATAATGTACAAGAATTAAATCAATTACCTCATTAATAAAAACTTATTTTTTATCTCAGTTTAAGGAATTCCCGATAGTGTGCCAAAGTACCGGTTTAATTTGAAACTTTACTGTATTATCGATAGTAGAAAAATCACTATCGTGTGAGTGAGTGATTGCGTGGGAGCGGCTGGACGTCAATGTGGGTGGTGGCTGGGTTCCGATTGCAGAGAAATCGTAGGACTCCTATTAGTGCCAGTTATGACTAGGTGTCAAATAGGTTCAGTAAAAGTGACCCGTTAGTGTAACATTATTTTATTAGATAGAATAGGTTACACAATGACATAAGGAAATATAATTACAAAAGTTTAAGACACTAAAGGGATAGAGCGTTTCAGCACTCACACTCCTACCCCTCTTTGGCCTATACTGAGGTGTTTTTCCTCGTACCGCCTGATCACTAGAGGGGATCAGTTGCTAGGCGCGGGCAGTATACAGTTCAGTTAATGAGGATGGTCACAATAGCATTTTGTAGCGGCATAAGAGCCATATGAGGCAATGCTGCACCAAATAAAGTGAAGATGTGATCCAAACGTGTGAAAAATATTAAAAAGTTAAAAATTGACAGATAAGAAGGAAGTTTGAAAATTGAGAAAGATCGCTAGGGTATTCTGGGGGCGCATCGTCAGTTTATAAAAAAGACAGTAAGTGAGTGAATATATAGTTTATTGGCGCAAGAGCCAGATGTGGCCATACTGCGCCAAATAAGATAAATCTGTGATCTAGACGTTAAACAATGACAAAAAGCTTGATTGACAAGAAGTTCAAGTGAGAAAGTAAAGTGTATTGGGCAAGAGCCAAATATGGCAATGCTGCGCCAAACAAAATTTAACTCTGGTCTAGACGAGAAGAAATTGAAAAAAATACACAAATTGGTCGACAAGAAGGAGGGTCGAAAATAGAGAAGTATCGCTAAGGTATCCCGGGGGTGCGTCACCCTTATTTACCAAAAACGGTAAACCCCATGGGAAAGAAAAAATCACTAGGGTGCCTCGGGGTCATAATGCCTGCACTTATCTAAAGAAGGCAACTCCTTGAGGTCCCCTAATATAGTCCTTAGTGCCCGGCTATACCCCCAGACGCTGGGTACCCATTTTAGTCGCCTCTTATGACATGCATGAACTACAGTGGGACTATTCTGTCATTCTCGGTCACTACACGGGTCACAAAAGACAGTAAGTCCCATGGGAAAGAAAGAGCTATCGAGGATGCCTCTGGGTCATGACGCCGTACCTACCTAAAGAAGACAAGTCCCTGAAGTCTCCCAACATGGAGGACCAGTCCCCGATATAATACCCAAGGGAAGGGTGCCCGGCTATACCTTCAGACCCCGAATACCCATTTTAGTCACCACTTAACTTACATTGGAACTATTCTTTCAAACCCGTTCACCACATGGGTGTACAATCACTATCAGTAACAAACAGCAATTATGTGTCAACTCAGGTCTCGTTCTCGTCGTTTCACCAAGGTTCAAAATTACGAGATGCCCTTATGTTGCTTCTAAGTGTGAAGTCAGTCAATCATTCATCAAAAACATAATTGACTCAACAACCCCGAGTGGGACAAGGCCTTCTTTTCGAGATTCCAGTCAATCATTCAAAGACGTTAATAAAAAAAATCACTCAGTCCTTAAATATATTTCCCAATCAAATATCTTTCGTTATTAAATTTTAACTAAAGCTACAAATATTTAATTCAAAATTTTCTATTAGTGATAGAAGATTAATTCTGTTCTGTATATAATATTAATCGGAGAATGTGTGTGTATGTTACATTGCGATCAATCTTCCCATGAATGCCTTTTTTTTGCTTAAAATATAAGCAAATTTAATTTTCCTTGGCAAAAAATAATTCTAGTTCAGAATATATTGCAGTTTTTATCAGAATCATACAAAGCGGATGAATTTATCTTAACTAGTCTAGTCTAAAAAGTCTGAAGTACATAAATTCTCGAACCAAATATGAACGAAAAACGGAAATTTTCATTAACCGCTGGGATTCTTATGAACATAAAGTAACACTATAAAACATTTCACAAAAAAAAAGTACTTTCGTACTGTTATCATCAGGAATGAGACAGCATAAAAGAAGAATAAGTGATTTAGAACGTGACTATTACCGTCACTTCTCTGCAACTCTTAAAAAATAAAAAAAGTATGATAATATATTATATTTTAAATGGGATTTTGCACTTTAAGCTACTCAGCGAAAAATAATTTCGGTAAATTTCTATTTATGTGAGGATATAATTTAGTAATAAATTTTGTTGAATCTTGTTTCAAATTTATTCAGTGACCTTTTCAAACATTTGAAATTAACCAAATCACAGGACATTTTATTTCTGGAATAATTTTCCACTATCATTTTTTAAATTCTGAATTAACATCCTTCAAATGCAAGAAAAGGTTTGTACAAGTATGACATTCTCTTCATTGTTTTCTCATTACACCACGCGAGTAAGATTTATGTATAATTTAAGTATAATTTAAGATTCAGTATATTGTTTCCACTATTTCGCATGTATAATCTTTTATGGAATGAAGATTCGAACATGCACATAAACGTGAAGTTCAAGACCATGATCCCTCAGCTTCCGAGGTAGCATTTCGTACTAGAAACACCACCAAACAACAGCATATTTACTATAGAAGCCCACTTGAACTGTAATGTGAAATGCATTTCTAGAGGATCTTTAATAGATATAATGGATATCTACAAGAAATCACAAAATCTTAATTTCGATCGACTGATTGATAATTTATTAACATCATAATTTGAAGCAATAAAGAGCTATTCGCGATGGATTCTTTGGAATTTGATCCATGGTCAAGTGACGAGGACGCTCCATGAGCTTGGGTCCCACTACCCTAACTTCCCTACCACGCCATCGTAGGGCATTAAATCACCGACAGATTTAAAAAATATAATGGCAGGTCTGTACAATCAGAAATGAAACCTGCGTCGTCGACTAAAATACGGCTAGCCAGGAGCTCAATTCCATGGCCACTAGGTTTGCTTCTGAATTTCGAATCACGCTCTTTTTATAAGAATATTTGTTTGTTTGTTTGGTTTCATTAACGTCATACTAGAAACAACACGGGCTATGGGTGATGAACCTCGTAATTTTGAACCTCGGTGAAGTGACGAGGATGATGCCTGAGCTGGCACCCTCTCTCCTAACTTCCACACCACGCCAATGGGAGGACTTTGGACCCCAACAGATTAAACGTGAATCAACCCCGGCTACAAGGAGAGTCTTAAGTGGCATCAAGGATCGAACTCCCGACTCGACGGAAACCACCAACCAAGAGTCCGTTATAACGGTAACAATTCACTTCTACAACATTCATGATGAAGCTGATTGATTGAATATTTATTAACGTTGTACTAAGAAAAAATGCGGAGACAGACTCGTAATTTTGGGCCTCGTTCAAGTCACGAGGAAGACTTCTGAACTGGCCCTATATCTCCTATTTTCGTTATCTTCTCAACGAGAAGACCAAGAGTCTTTATAGATTTAACTCGCATAAACTCCATCAAAAGAATCTTATGTGACATCTGTGAGCTCAACATCAATCAGTTTCATCCTCTCCGTGACTCTATGCAAATAGTGTCGGACATGGACTGTAACCACTTGGCTACTAAGGCTGCTGAAGAGAAAATGACCGGGCAAAGTCAAGAACGTACTACACTTAATAAGATTTCTTTGCTTCTTTCATTTTTGTTCGAACTTTGCCTACTTTATTAAGCAGACACTTTTGAAGCTCCAGATATATATAATATAACTGAAGAATGTTATATAAATCCTAATAAAAACATGTATTTAATCAGAATTACTTGAGGATGGAACACGAGATTAAAATCTTTTTCACTAAACGTGAATTGTCGTAATAATTTTAATTGTTTTTTAATGTCCCACTGAGAAGCAACCCAAGTGCTATTGGCGACAGACCTCGTAAATTTGAACCTTGGTTAAGTAACGAGGACGACACCTGAACTGGCAACTCTCTCTCCAAACTTCCACACCTTGCATGTCAATTCAAGCATTTGTAGATAATAGAATAATTCGTTCGCATTTTTCTAATGACAACCATTAGAAATTTAGATACATCACAACTTGCTATAGTTGAAAGAATTTGTTTTTCCTTCGCACGGATAATCACGATTGTACTGTTGTCAATAACATATGTCTAAATTTTGAATAATTGAAGAATATGTTTATTAAAAATCAAAATTAGTAAAAATATTTAGATATCAGATGATTTTTTCGAACAATAGAGCTTTAAAATCACGTAATGATCAACGTATATCGAGTTTGTCGATTTGAAACAAGTTCAAACAACAAGGACTAAGTCTAAGTCTTACTTTCTTCTCTTAACTTCCAGATCACGCGACACAAGGTCAATAAAGCCTAATTCTTCTAATAACGCACAGTTGTCAAAAAAAAATGAGACATCCTTAATAGCTTCCTTAATTCTCAGGACAGCTGAATAAAAATCACATCGATGTTAATGGTTCAAAGAGAACTACAACGTGTTCGTAGATTAATTAAGTTATAAAACAAAGTTTTTCCAATATTGAATTCAAACTTTTCGAGGTAACGTTTTCTCATAAAAAAAATACCTTAAACTTCAGATTTTGTTTTGCACGCAAGTTTCATATGGTATTTCTAAAAAATGGATCTTCTACTCTTAAATGAGTCAGTCTAATATATAACTGACGGTAAAAGAGGTTTTAGAAGAGTTTGTCCCACAATCGATACGTATTTTCCCCCCAAATCTAAAAATTAGTTAAATATACTATGAAAAACACGAATTAATAAAAGAAAATAAAACGTTCTATACAAAGTTTCTTAGAGACCAGATGTAGCCACCCAAGGTGCGCTTTTTTATAATTATTATTAAATTACTCAATTAAATATAAGAATTAAAGGAAACGATGTCATTAAATTGAATACATTTAAGCTAAATGTATTTTTAAAATCAAGCAAAGGATAAAATATTAAACTGAATATATGTAAGCTAAATATAACTAAAATTAAAGCAAACTATAAGAAATTGAAAAATGACCTGGTACGCCAAAAGTGATTCACCTAAAAAATAGCCCATTGGATGGCTAATAAATATAAATACGAAAAAAGAATTGTAACATGCCAAAATATTTACCTGTTTAGATTTACAAGTTACAAAACCCTTAATTGCTGCAACGTTTCTCTCCTGCAAGTTGCAGATAATAATGACTGAAGTAAAAACACCTAATAACAGGCCCAATAAGGAATTCCTTTACATGATTTCTGAGAACTCAAAGATCAAATCCGTCCGAAATTCAAGGTCAACCGGTATCCCCTCAAGAGGAAATAACATTAATGCCGAAATCCTAAATTTTACATTATTTCTCTCATATAAGAAGAGGAAAAATTAAAGTATTAGAATCGGAAATTGCTGAGTTGTATACTAGTTTGGAAGTCTGAATTACAATTCTGTTTTAGAAGTTAATTGATTATGTTAACTAAGTTAATTAATCCATTGGTCTTATATAATCAATATAAAGCAACGCCTATTATAATCCATTGTCCTGAGCCTTACGATTTCGACCATTTCGAAATCGTAAGGCTCAGAAAAGCATTGTCCAACGCGCCCGAATTTGAGAAAATATTTAAAGCAGTTTATTTAATAGTACTGCGTACAAGAGTGTATATTATATATATATATATATATATGAAATCAAATAATAAATTAACTTGTATAGAATGTTGTTGAACATCCAATTCTGCTTTCGCTAATCAACTTATACATGCAAGAAACTCACTTTTCCCTTTATATATTATTATTTTTAAATGTACACTGAGAGCTTCCGATGCTTAATGTCTAGGTATATTACTGAAATAAAAAAGAATATGCATTTTGCTCATGAAGACAAAAAGCGATATTCAACTATAAGCATAAATGTATATAAGAAAAACTCTGAAACAATTATAAAATATTACTTAATGGATAGAACATTTTCAAGTCTAAAATAATATAATCTACACATTTTAGCAGTACTCTATACATGAAATGCAATTTTATGTAATTGTAGACAAAGCAACAAAGATTCTTTAATGTATCAAATCACGTATTGTTCATTTACTTAAATATACAGAGATTATTCTCTGCTAGAGAAAATGTATTTGATAGAGAAAATACAAACAAATCATTAATGAAAACAATAATAATAGGATAACTGTAAATAAATACTTTTAGATGTAGTTATATATTATTTATTATGTTCAAGTTGTTCAATAGATAATTTTAATTACATATTGCTTCAAAATTTCTCCTAAATATTGACAGAGACGTCTACCACATGGGAAAAAAAGAGTTTATTGTATACCGAATTTAAATAATCCAAACTTTTTCACATTCAGAGCAATCAAAATTTATATTTTAACATCAAAATATATGCACTCATAGATTTGTCTGTTTATGCACAAAAACCACATGAATATACATAAATAATTTCGCTTGAACTATTATTAATCAATATTTGTACTTACATTCGGCAATCGTGTTTTTACTTTTAGGTATATCTTGCCAAAAATTCATTACATTTGTAACCCACAAAATTTGCTGAATACTCATAAACATGTAATTTTTCTATCGTGAACATAATCATAATTTCAAAATTTGAATTTAATAATTTTTTTAAGAAAAATTAAATTTTATGATTTAAACCTTTCCTAATTTTTATACAAAAACCTAAATATACCTAAATGTTAGATGATATACGTAAAATTTGAAAAAAATGATATAAAGAAAGGTTATGTTCACTGCATATATTGCTTCTTTTCGTGATGTGCGAAAAATCAGTACTTGGATGAAGCAGATTTTGAGGAAAATGTACAAAAACTTTAAGACACACATTTTGGGAAAAAATGCAAATACATATATATATTTTTCTATGGCGTGGCAGGTTTATTTATAATTTTAAAATTCAATTTTTTGAATCCTCCTCTTTATTAAATTCTCATTAATAATACACCCGTAGAATCAGCAAAGCTTTCTCTAATTTTTATCAGAGAAACAAAAACAGTAAAAAATTAAGAATTTCAGTTACCTTAATAAAAATATAACCATATATGAAAATAATACACACAGAGAATAAGTTACAATAGAAAAATTGCTGTCAAGAAATGAGATAATTTATTTAATACAAATGAATTACATGTCTGAATCACAATAAATTTCAAATTTTCTCTTTTATTATTTTAAAAGTTAGGATGTTCTTCAGTTCCTAAAATCGATGAACATCAAAGAGATATTTGACAAAAATCATTCACCCACAATAGTTTGAAAAAGATATTAGTAAATGAAAAAAATTGATCACAATACTGACATTATGAAATATAACATTACTTGTCAGAAGGAAACTTTTTTATTAAAATATTTAAAATTTCTTTTTCTACATGAAATTTAGAAATATTTCATAATTTAAATCGAAGTAAAGTATTATACATAATATATTCATAAATTAGTTTAAGTTTTAAAGTTAAATTATCTATTGATCTTATGTCACTAATTCTAGGAAGAACGAAATATAAATCATTGAAAAATAGATGAATGTGTAACCAGAGAACATTAAATGTAGAAGAAAAACTGAAGCTTTAATAAGTCACATTATTAATTTAAATTTAGTAAGTTATCAATGCTGAAATTACATTCTCTGGATTCAAATGTGTAATGAAAAATATTTTCGAGAATTTTTTCATCCGAAATACATTGGGCAAAGTCATAACTTTTTTCGCTGTTCCGAATTAAAAAAACACACACACATTAACTCTTTATTCTTAAAATAAAGGAGAATAGATAACAGAAACGAAAATAAAACTTCTAAAATTCCAAAAAAGAAACAAAGTTTCAACGTAAACCTCGCGGGAAAAAAACGTGTCAAAATCCTTACCGGTTTTCCCGTTTCCTAATTCAGGAAGTTCAAAACAGGAGTTCGGAAAAAGTTCTCTTTCTCCTCTTCTCTGGAAAACTTACTGCACCGGTCGGAGGATAAAGGCGAAATGATAGTTAATGCTCTCGTTCGCAAAACTTAACTGCGACCGTGTTCTCCGGATTTTCAGTCACTGCGTCGATCCATGCGCATTGACGTTAAGAGGACAAATCGTCTATTATTGGTCATTATTTATGTAGATCCAAATCGAAGTAAACGGAACGATCTGGAAAAAATGGTAATTTGTTTCAAAAATATCTCTTTACGAAAATGAAATAGAATCGATAGATCACTTGTTGCTGGCTTGTTCGTATCAACTGGCTTTTATGCTACAAATGGTTTATGGGCTGATATTCGAACATATTTTTACTTGGGGAAATGGTACCCAGTGAGCAATATTTTTTATTAGATATTTATAAGAAAGCGCCGTATTTAAAGACACACAGAATATATGCATTTTAGAAAATTAACGTGATTTTCTAACAAACAATTACTTGAAATTTTCATATTTTTTTGAAATATTTTAAAATTTTAAAACTCCTAAATTCTTCTGTAAACTTTCATATTTTTAACACTTTTTTCTCAAATTCTTTGAAGTGTTTCTCATAATTCTGTACATGGGATTTGGTTCTTCAGTGTTATTTATAGTTTTACAAGTTCAATATAGTTTACAATAATTATTCCACTCACACAATTATAAAACATATTATATAAAATAAACAGATCAAAATGCAAGATTTTTTATTGATTATGAAAAAGAATGAGCATTTTTAATTCAAGACAATCATGAAAAATAAAAAGTTTAATTTAGCACTTTAAAGTCTTAAATATCAATGCAATGATTTCGCTTACTGTTAAAGGAAATTTTTAGATAACTCACTAAACAATGTATAGCATGAAATTATGTACAAATTGTTAAAAACTTTATAAAATTGAAATAAGATAATAATTTTTTTTTCAATATTATGATCATCTTAAGGTATTGTGTCCCCTTAAAAGTCACATAATTCATTTCATGTACCATTAACAAACAATAAAAATTAAAGCTTCAATTTATTATTAAAAAACCTAACGGTTTTATTATGTATTATAATAAATTATATCATTATTTTTGTCTTAAAACACAATAGCTAGAAAACTCACCGAAACTAAATTACAGCGAAATATAACGCTAAAAATTAATATGTATTGTGATATTTACTATAATGACTTTTTTTTTTATTGGAAAAAGGTTAAACCGAGAAAAACAATTCTTACTTAATAGTTTGCATTTAAAAAGTATTCAAATCCGAATTTATGACAATCATTGACAATACTGTTTTGAGTAATGGATTACGAAATAATTTAATGTATTCAGGTTTTCCACTGTATTTCTAATTGCACATGTCTCAAGTCCTCCGATTAGTGTCGTCAAACTAGAGGTATTTTATACAAGTATCTTATTAAGATATCATAATAGTAAAGATTAAATGCAGTAACAATATAGAAATAATAAAATTAGTAAAGCTATTTTGAAAATGTGATTTCAACTAATTTACCCAGTTATAAACTGTGTTTATTTTTTTGAAAAAATATAAGTAACTGAATGTTTTTTCATAAATAATATTAACTCGTTCAGTTCCAATCCAATAGCTTGTAGTTATTATCTTTGCATTGTCTGTATTTTCGATATAACATGTTTAACTTTTCGACGGTACTATAATATTTCCTGAAAAATCCTTCTTTTAATAAGTAAAACAAAATATTTTTCAGGATATTCCAGAATTTTAACTTAATTAAATGTAATTTTTGTAATAAATATGTTAAGTAAAACATTGAGCAACAATTAGATTAAAAATTATTGTGTTTCTTTGAGAAATAAATGAAACTCTTAATATTTATTACAACTCTGAAAATACATAGTTACTATATTAATGTTTCAAAGTTCCTTACATGCTTAGTAAAAAACTGATAGCTTAATTAAAATATAAATATTCATAGCAAGTTGCAATGCAAACGCTAAAAATGTATCAAGTGTCTTTCCTGCTTTTCAAGCGTCTTTTCAAGAAGAAATGTATCAGGTGTCTTCTTTATTATGTTTTCTCTTAGTTTGAAGGTAACATACATTTATTGAGCATATGGTGGAGACAAATCGCTTCTTTGCTCCCTTTTACGCGGCATTGTCCGAGCTCGATTCATACCAAAACGGCTCATCTCTCGCGCAGTTCAGGCGTTATAAAAAGTTGCACTGTGTAACCGATTGTAATATTTGACATTTGTTGGTGAGAGAAAATGGGGTAGCCCTTCCTAGCAGTCGAGGAATGGTTACCAAGGAAATGTAAAGTGAGGAAGAGTGTAGTAGAGAGGGGGGGGGGCATGAGCAAAAACGAGCCTTGAGATACCGTAAATGAAGTGTAAATAAAAATCTGTTTACTCTTGTTAAAGACAGTGGTCTTTATAATAAGTAGCAAGAAAAAGTCGTCACAACACGCTATCTCGCTCCAGAACTAGATTAGAGCTTGATTAGTAGAATGGATAATTGTTAATAAAAGAATAGTAGTGAGCGAAAGCGCTTTGTTTTAAGATAGATATCAAAAAAGACACACGTTTCTGATGAAGAACGAGTGTAGTGCGAGGAAAAGAGTTTTCTGTTGAACAGGGTATTTAGTTGTTTTGGAACTTCTTAAAAGAAGGAGAGAAAAAAATTCCCGGTGAGTATAATTTTTTTTTTATAAAATGATTTTTCTTGCTAGTGGGGAAAAAAACTTTCCAATATATTGCCACAGAGATGGGCATCAAGGACATTTCTAGGATAATAATTCTGGATTTAATGAATACTGTAACTGGCATTGAGGGTTGTGATGAGTAATTTATTAGAGAAATGCTGGAAGCCATTATAGACAGATTGAAAACGAAGGAAGAATCAGGAAAAAAAATGAAAAGAAGATAATGTACGGAAATTGCAAAGAATGTTTTTTTCAAATGGCAAAAGTTCGATATGATACTGGGACCAATCGCATTACTGAGTTTGAAGAAGAAAAGGGCAAGAAATATGAAGAAGAAAATACAAATGCACAAACAAAAAGGAGAGTGTCGGAGATGGGAAGTGGAAGAAAAACCCGGTACCAAACAGAGATCAAAAGAGAAGAAAGAGTTAGAAAAGAAAAAGAAAAGAAGAAAATGAAATTTTGAAGCAGTTAGCTGAATTTGAAGCGGAAAGGAGAGAGAAAAAAAAAAGTAGAAATGCAGATGAAAATCCTGATAGAGAGACTTTAAGCAAGACTGTTGGAGATTGATCTTGAAAATAAAACACTACTTCGAAGAGAGAATTTCAAAGGAAAGAAATTTTGAGGTAGGAAAAGACAGAAAGGACAAAGCATATTGGAAGCGATTAGTTGAGTTTTAAGAAGAGAAGAGGAATGAAACATGCGCTTTAACTAAAGAAAAATGAGAAATTATTTTATGTCGTAAGTGAACGAAATATCATTGTTGCAGATCGAGATGAAACATTGATTTATCTACAGAATCGATTACAGAATACATTGATGGAAGTTTCAAGCTTATTGACTAACGAAGAGAAGTTGAAACAAGAGAAGAGAAACGGAGTTAATGCGATAGGAAATGCAGAGAAAAGTAGAAGAGAAGATTCAAATTAATGTATGTGATTATTAAGAAATTCCTAGCTAAAGAGAAAAAAAGCAAAGGATGTAAGGAACTAATTAACAGAGAGAAGAGTTAAATTGTCTTCAAACTGTTAATAAGAACAATACAAGACGAGCATCTGAAGTTAAAGGGCAATCAACGTCGTTATCAGTCAGAAGGGAAAAAATATCTGGAGCATTGCTCAACGAAAAAAAAAAAAGAAAGAAAGGGGTTCAACATCAAACGTCAGCCCTCCTCTCACAGTGGGGCTGAAAACACTCAAAGTCGCGGTGTGTCCAAGCGGGAAATAAAAGGAGTAGAACTTGATGCACAATCACACTTTCACACTTGTCGGCGAGATGCCAAAAAAGTTACTTCCGTCCCTTGCAAAGGCCTAATGAATACAAGAAAAAATGAGTTCCTAGTGCCAATGACCAGGGGTCATCAGGGACAAAAAAAAAAAGACAGCGAATGGTAAAAAGAAAGTTGCGAAAAACCGCATGCTGTGTTTGACACAGAGAACTGAGAACAAACGTCCGAAGAAATCCAAATAAAGAGAGGAAAGATCTCTTTCCCCCGCCCGTTGATGACGGAAAGAATCATTACAGAAGCGAGAAGCGGTGAGAGGCTTTCAAACATATTTTTTTTTATTTTCTTAGGATTGTGAAAACTGTGAAACTTAAGAGCTCTTAACCAATTATACTTACAATATTACGCATCCTTTTGGTATTTTTTGTGATTTACTTTGACATTTTCGGTGTGTATTAATCCAATATTTATTTACTAAATTTTTATTTGAAACAGAATTATTGATTGAATATTTTTAATAATTATTAAATGGTTATTTTAAGTATTATTGTTGGTAAGCTTTAAGGATTATTTTATTGATTTGAATAAGGATTGTTTATTACATTTTGAAGTATTTTTTTATATCTAAGGATGAACTTTTCTTTTAAAAAGATTCTTAGGATAGTCTTAATTATTGTGTAACGTTAAAAATCTTATGCACACACACACACAACACACACACACATATATATATATATAAACAACTAATTATCAATTATCATACATATCACAATATCAATTTTCATGTGTTTAATAGAATATTAAGTATTATTCTGCTCAAAATGTTAATTCTCATAATATTCAAGATACCAATACTTACGATCTACTTCAAAACATTAAGTGTTATACACTTGAAAATGTAATAATTCTCAGACTTCAAAATTTCAAAGTGGATCACAAAAAGATATATATATATATATATATATTTCTGTGATCCACTTTGAAATTTAAGCAAAAAACGTAATGCCTTCATATTTGAATGAATATGTATAGGTAGCAAATAGGGTATAGGTAGCAAAATGTAACAAAACTCTACCCGATAAAAAAAAAAAGAATATGACGTGCCGCTAAATTAATGTAATTATTACAGTTATTCATATAAATTGTCAATTCGGACTTAAATGTTAGGGACTACACAAATGAAAGAAAAGTGCTTAGTAACATAACAGAACATAAATGTTTCTCAAATGGTTTTCTATGTGTCCACCTTGCTTGTACCACAGCAGCGTATGAATTGTTGATTACGCGTACGTGCAAGAGGATGTGATTCTTTGAATCCGTCAGACTTTCTACATTTCCTCAGTGAACTATAGTTATATTTAAGGTAATCACAAAACCAAAAATGGCACGGGGTAAGTCAAGTAAATGTGGAAGCCCTCTTATAGGAAATGCTCGATTGAAAATGCGATCCTCTATAAAATGACGTTGATTTTCACGTGCAATGTGAGAAGCCGTAGTTATGGAACAGGTTTTAAGCTTCTGTTGGGTAGTTTCATCTAAGACAGAGGTATTCAACCTTTAAAAACTTCAGGGAACCCTTTCACCTTACTATTTTCTTGAAGGAACCCCTTAATCAAAGAGAAGAAAAAATAGGATATCAAAGCTTTAACCTGCTCAAACTTACAAAAATATTATTGCATCTCTATTTTATCACAATAGAAACGTCGTAATAAGATAATGAATCGTAAGGAAGCTTGTATTTTTTAGGGGGGGGAGTCTAAAATATATTCTATGAATAATAAGCAAAAGTAACAATATTTTAATTATAACAAATTAATAAAAAGAAAAAAATTAATTATTTGGTTGTGATTGTTTTTAATTGCAAAGTATTTTTACGCCTGGAATAATTGTTGAAATTTGCAACCTAATGTCATCTTCAGCATCCAATCTGTTTTCAAGATTTTCGCATACGTAAGTTGAAACATATGAAATTACAAGTTTCACAGTTCTTTTGGAAATTTCAGGATATCCTTTTTTAATGTCAATCCAAATATGCATAATATCAACTTGACTAAAATTTAGTTTCAGTTGAGTGTCGGTCGATATATCAACTTCTTGTTCTCTTTCTTTTATTGGGAGTTATAAGATGTCACAGTCTTGAGAAGGAGTTTGGATCCAAAATAATTTTTCTTCACGAACTAGGAAGTATTCAAGAAATGTTTTTTGCAGATCTCATTAATGTTGCACCAAACTAATTTTTATATTTTTTACCGAGATTAGCGTTACCGTCTACTAAAATGTTATGCAAATTAGGAAAGCATTCCATATTATTTTTCAAAATGCAATCTACTTAAAATTTCAATTTCAAAATAGTGGCGTCAATTTTTCTTTATACCTTGAAACAATTGGACAAATAAGTGGACGATTCTTCACTTGAGCCAAAGTAAGAAGACTAATATGTGAGCTAATGTGTCTCGGTTAATGTGTGTATTTGAAGCCCGCAACTTTTTCGAAATTTAAGATTTTATTTTATCCATAAAGTATTTATTTATGCTTAATTTTACATCCAAATTCCTTTAAGAATTCGATCTCTAACAAAAATTAAATTTTTTTTACTACAATGTTGACGCTTTGATTAAACAATTATCCATCATTCGCGGAACCCCTGACAAAGTTCCGCGGAACCCAGTTTGAAGACATCTGCTCTAAGAAAAACGGAATGATCACAATGGTTGCCGTTAAACAGATGAGAACAGTAGCATGCGGTGAATACAGGAGCGTTTGTTGAACCTGGTGGAAATTCTCGATGAACCAGATACGGCATTTATATGTGCCCATTGTTCCGCACATGTAAAAGTAAGCCTCATCGGTCTATAGTGTTTTCTCCAATGGTTAACCCACGCCTTTAGTGAGAGTCTTGTGAGGGACGAGTGTAAGATGACACTTACGCAACCCTTTCAACTACAGTGAGTGTGTGTCAGAGAGCGGGTTGACTCTCCCGAGTAAGGATCGCGAAGAGATTTGATACTCTAAAATTAAACTGCGTAGATCACCAATGTAACGCGAAAGGATTTAAAAGAATAAAAAAAAACTGTTGATATTAGCTAAAAGGTTGAAAGTCTGTTCTTGTCTGAAGTTTAAAGATAAGTTAAAAGTGTAAAAGTAAGCTAAGGAAAGTAAATAACAGTTAGAAGTGTTTATTATTTGGTAGTAAAGTAAAGGTAAAAATGTTCTTTTACGAATCAAAAGTGGGATGGGATAAAAAGTTTGTTAGTAAAAGTAATTTTTTTTTTCAACAGTAGGATGTTCCACGGCCTATTCGACTCCATCTTCATCCGTGGCAAGAACATTAAAGTTCTCTGAATCAATGTTAAAAACAGGAAAAAAAAACTGCTGAGAAGGTAATAAAAGTTAAAATATATGAAAATTGAGAAACAAATTTCCTTCTTCATTCGTCGATTTAATAAAAACTTGAAATAAGTGATCGTAAAGTAGACTATTTAATTTCTAAGCTAACTATTGCGCGTGATGATATTTTGCTAATTCAGTGGATAAGGAATTAAAAGCATTCATTAAAGAGTAACAAGAAGTCAAATCTAGCATTAGTAATTTCAGGTTTTAAGGGAATCTATTTCAAGCAAGTTTAGAAAATACTCAAACTTTCTTCAAAAGAAGGCAGTGATGTAAATTCTATTTCAGGTGTAGCATTGAGACTTTCTATCCCGACTGATATTCAAACAATAAGGAGCTTTTGTATATTCTCATAGTAACGATTTATGTCTATTTCATCTAAGAAAAGGATTCCTCTCATGCTATGCTAAATTTTGTAGACACTGCTACCAAACGCATTCGATCCCTCGAAACCTTGAATCAAAAGATTGAAGGGTTTTCAGATTATATAAGAGTTCATACTCTGCTTCAAAAATTCTTCTTCAAAAATGTAGCGGAAACTTGAATTATTAAAAGATGGGATTCCCACATGAGAAATTTTTTTATTTCCTGAAAAAATAAGATTTTTACACTAGAAACAGAGAAACCTAGTGATTTTTATAAATAAATAAATAATCAGAATAATAAAGTAAAAAAAGTTGTTTCCAATGTTAAAAAAATCCACTGAATAAATGCTTGATGCTAAAATGTAAGGATCTACACTATTTAGGGAAAATCCCGGAATTCAACAAAATGTCCTTGCAAGAACGAATAATGTTTATTAAGAAAAGGAAACTTTGTTTTAAATGTTTTCTTCTTAAGATGGAGTTAAATCTTGCACAAGATTTCGTAATACACAATGCCATAAAAATCATTCTTATACAACACATTTCTCTGAAAAGTCTCAGTCACATTTCTCTCAAAGTGATTACGGCAGTAGAGAATAATAACTTTTCTTTTAGTTACAATTCAAAATTTCATCTCCTCACTTCGATGACCTACTTGCCAAGAGCCGAATGTGAATATCAAAAGTGTTAATCAGAATACTCCTAGAAATGAAATTTGTTAGCTTCAACATCTGGTGAAAGGGAAAAGAGAAAGCTATTTCTTACGTTACTCATAGCTTCATTCCCCCAAGTAGCGTAACGCTTGTGAGTCATTCTAAAACTCAAAACGGTTTGCTTTTGAGTACAGTGATATGTTATTTAACAGACTATGACGGAAATGAGGCTCGTTGCAAATGTTTTTACCGTAAACGGCTTTTAAGAAAATACTGTGTGGATTTGAAGAGAGATTAAAGAAACAGAGAATTTATATTTTCATATCACGCCTTAACATGCTTCAATGCAAAATCACTCAAGAGTTACTGTGTTAGTTACGAATAATGATAAATATTATGATGGATATTATTTTTAACTGTTTCAAAAAGTACAGTAGTTTTAACGCCCTCAAAGAAATTTGATAGTTGCGTAAATTATCTTCGTAATATAAAGTTAGCAGGTAACATTTCAATGCCCCAGAACGAGTACATAGACATTCTTATTGGTGTAGAAGTATTCTATGAATTATTGAGACCAGGCCAAATTTGGATTCAAAACAGTTGTCTAATTTTGCAAAGTATGCTCTTTGGTTTATATGTGTCGGGAGCAATACCTCCAGGGAAAAAATAGTAAATTGGTGCATTTGTTTGGTGTTTTTAAAAGGAGATAATAATTTTGATAATACTTTTAGACAGTCTGAGGAAATTGAAAATTTTCAATCTTCAATTCCAAGAAATAAGAGGAATTTAATTTGTGAGAAACATTTTCGAGATAATGTCGAAATAGTTGGTAACGGGAGATACGTAATTAAAATCTCACTAAAAGATGCCTTAGAGTGCTTAGATCAGTCAAGTGAAATTTTTCTCATAAAATTGGATGCACTTAACAATATACTGAGCTTTATTGAACTACAAACAACGTTCCTGTGTACCACTAAGTATCACATAGAGCTTACAGAAGTATTACAGTAAACAAAAACAAAAAAAAACCATGTGACTAAACAATGTACAAACAAAAATTAAGAAGGATTATAAGTATCTTCAATATATTTGATAAAAAGAATAAAAGAACTTTTACTAGAAATTAAATTACTAAGATTTGGAGGCCAGTTAATGTTGAATTTTTCAAAGCTAATTCAATGTCCTCATCACCTCCGGCACTGCAGTTGCAAATTGTATTCGAACTTAAATTAAATCTATTCAGATATTTTTTAAAGTTAAAGTGATCTGTAAGAAATTGCGTAATTTTTAAGCTAGTGAAGAAGTGATTGCAAAACATTCTTATATTGATGTCTGGAAAAATTATTTTCATGATGCTTGTTGTACTTCCTTCCTTATAGTAAAACTTCCCTTTAGCTTCTGCTATATTGGAGAGTGATTTATTCACGAATGATATAATGACAGCTCCGATTATTTAGCTACAACAAAACAGCTACAACGTGAATTAATTGGTATATTGAATAGTGGAGGTATGTCACTACGTAAGTGATTTAGTAGCAATACTGAATTACCTGTAAACGATGTTGAAAATTATCGGTTTCCAATCCAGAAGGAACACAGGTACTTGGTGTCTCCTAGAAGTCAATGAAATATTTATTTTTCTTTCACAGTATGAAAAGAAAAGCACTTTGGTACATCTTAGCTACAGATGTTATCATCAATAGCTCACTTATTTGTCTTTGTTTGGGCTTATAGATCCAGTAATTATCAAAGCAAAGATTTTCTTTCAAAAGTTATGGATGCTGTATTTAAATTGGGACAACATCCTCCCATAAAAGAAGTAGAGGCTTGGCAACGATTTTCAGCAGTTCAACAGAGTTGATAATATGAAGTTGATAGATACATCTTAATTTTGACACTATCACTGATTGAAGTGCACGGCATTTCAGATTCATTCGAAGTAGCCTACGATGCACTTATATATTTAAAAATTCATTCAGAATTTGGTGAAGTCTTCATCAAATCAGAAGCGAGCAAGTCTCGCGTAAAGTCACTATATCACATTTGTTAATTTATGCTGTTATTCTTTTAGTTAAAATGATTAAACGAGTATATGTTCTCCTAAAACTTAAGATGACGTTTGTGTATTATTAGAGTGATTTGATGATTGTATTATTCTGAGTAAGCAAAGAAGCTCATTAATTAGAATTTTTCGTCAGCAACTGAGTGACAACAATTCAAGAGATGACTGATGTGCAACGAAATCAAGTCATTTTATGGACTAATATGTTGTGCCTCGAACTGTGTTTGGGATTATTAGCCGAGTTATCTCGGTTCCATTTTTTTTACGTAAGGGAAGAAAAGAACATAATTCATACAATGGTATTTTAGTGAAAGAGTGATAAGGTATCATTTTATATGCATGGACTAATCTAAACTTATCGATTTCTTATATTCATTCGACGATTTGTAATTCAATCAAAAACTTCCCACGAAATTTCAATTAAACATAAAAATAAAAATTGTGATACATTAAAATTTTGCAATAATTTTTTTTTATTTCTTCTTTTTTATATCTTCCTCACCTCTACCGGACTTTTTATATACATTCTTTTTCACGTTGCAAGAAAATTTTCAAATTTGTTAAGTCATTTCGCATTCAAACACTATTTAAAATTAAATTTTAACTTTATTTTTGTCGGAAAAATGGTTTTTATTCCTTCGCTCTGTAAATATACAATAAACACAACTACATATGACAAGTGATTTTTCAAAAACCCTCGATCAAAATTTCAGACTTACTTATATGTCAATATTAAATTCAAAATTTTCTATCCAATTTTTGTTTCTTCAAAATCATATTTTTTATTGGAAAAAGGATATTTAATTTGTTCTATACTCTTTAAATAAAACTCAATTACATATTTATTTCTTGAGGTAAATTTGAAACTAACCATTTTCTTTAAAATTTCTTTTCCTGTGAATATTCAATACAATTTCTAAGTAATAACATAAATGGTTACATGAATTAAATTAATTAAAAGTAATTATACTGTTCAGTATTAAATACATCTCTTGAAAAATATACCTTTGAAAATATTATTTCAATTAGTAAGTATACTCAAACGGAAAATTTAAATATATTCAATTGTTTCAGACTTATAAAAAGATAAAAATAAATGTGGAGAACAATTATTTTTGTTTTTTAAAACTGCTTTTCTATAAAACAATTTCCTCCAGAAGTTGTTCCACTAAAAGGTTCGATAATAGTAGAAAAGGCGAACACAATTATCAATGCTGACATTTTTAGTTTTTCGTTATATATTTCTTATTACATAGAACGTCATTTATTATTAAACTTCCTTGTTTAATTTTTGTTTCAAAGAAGATTTACTGTGTCCTCTTTCCCCCCTTCCCTTCTTTAGCTTTTAATCATTTATATTCTATAACAAAAGCAATATTTTATCATGCAAGTACATTGTAAATTGTTCCTTTGTTGTATCTTTTTTATTCACATTCATTGCTTAAACTTTTATAAAAAATAATGAATTTCTGATATGCGTAATGTTTTCTATTTGCACTTTAGAAGACTTGATTAGTTAAAATTTGTAATACTTTTAGAATGTCTTTTTCATGCATGGTTCTTTACCCATACTCAATATTAACGCATAATATTACGATGTCACAAATAGCATAGCTTATACATAGCGTTGTGACGTAATATACGTATTAAACAGGCCTACAGAGATATTATAAAGTTAAAGAAATAAATAAGTTTATTTCAATGCATCACGTTAAGTCGCCACATTTAAAGAAAGTTGTTCATGAATACAAACTTGGGAAATATTATAAACATTAAAAAGATTCTGATAAAATTAATTTACTATGTTCTTTAATTTCAATTTGTTATCTTGACATTTGAAAATGATTATAGATACAAAATTTAATTTTAGACTACAGAGTTTCATAAACACGCTTCCGAGACCTGCTGCATTAGGTATGCAAATTTCGCGCATTGTACTTGCTATATATATATATATATATATATATATATATAACAAAATAGCAAAAAGGAAATATTAATATATTAAACAATGCAAAGAGAATCAAAGTCTAAATTTTTAAAATTAAGTAGTTATAAAAACCTTTTTCGTAGAGCACAGCAAAATAATTCTGAAAATTTTACTTATTTTTAAATGTTAAAAATAAACTTATTTAAGAGTATAGAAACGAATTACAGAAAAAAAAATAAGAAGAATATTCCAAATAATTGATAAAAGAAAATTATTTAAAAATAAAGAAATAGAAATAGCTGCGTAATACTGCCATTAGATTAAGATAGTGGTAATTTGCTTAAGCATTTTTAATGATTAATTATTAGCAATTATTTATATAGCTCTATAAAGCAAAGACACAATTTAATATTACCAAGCAAGCAAAAAGAAAAAAAAAAAAAGAAGAAAAAAGTACCAGAAAGCCTCTAATTTAAATTTGAATTCAAAGGGAACTAAATCAACAAATGTAATGCAGCTCTAATACAAAAACATATTTTTTAAATTAACAAAAAAATCAAACAAAAAAATTTAGAAACTCATCTTTAAACAACCGTATTGTCACTTGTAGTCAGAAAAACAACATCTATAATTGCTGTATCTAAACAAGTGATTTATTATTGTCTATAAAATTTTTGTTTATAATAATGCAAGTAAGTATTTGCGAGACTATTACTAACTGATCCCTCCGATGGTATTCCTTTGATTTTTTTTGCAATTTTTATCAGTATAAAAATATAATTTTCATATAAAATGAGGTTAATTTGAAATTAAAATTTCTCATAAGGCAAAGAAATATCTATTTTCAATTTTTTTTTAAGTTGACGAGAAGAATATTTTAAAATTAAATCCTCTCTATATATTAAATAAAGTCATAAATATAAATTAAGTAAATATCTTTATCATCTACATACTTAATAATTTCCTAACTATTTTTAATAAAAAGTATCATTAAAACCATCAAAGTTTTGTAAAATATTTTGTAAGATTTTACCAATTTTAGAAATGTAAGTATTGGAAAATATTCTTAATTTAATAATTACTTAATGAAATTTAGGAATGAAAATGTATGAGGAATTTTAAAATATCAAGAGTATAATTTGTTTTCTTATTTAGTCTTATTTCTTGAATTCTACTGGAAACTTCTCTACTACTATTTGAAGATTTGCTATAAGAATCATTAGTAAAAATATGTTTAATAGCATTAGTAGTTTAAAGGATCAATAATATAATAATATAATTGCAAGTGACTCTTTATCAACTTAACAAATAATTAACTTAATTATATATTTTTATAGAGTTTTTCAGATCTCGTAATCGAGTGCGATCTTCTGTCTCAAAATTCAAATATTAAATCTCTTCATTAATATTATATTTATATTCTTTAAAATCTGCAATAGATAAATTATATTTAATACTTAAATTTATTAAAAACTTTCAATGTTATCATTAATTTTTTTCTTGATGTATATGTTATTGTCACAAATTATAAATTTGTAAGCTGTTCCTTTGTATTCATAATCTCTCTAAACTTTTTTTTATCTTTTACACTATTTAGATTACCTGTAATCACATGATGTTATTCTTCATTTTTATACTTTTTATGATCCTTATAATTACTTTCATTATTTTTATGTAAATCTTTACAATTATGATAATTATGAATCAGTCGTAACAAATTTTCATCAAGCTTAAAAGCTGTTTAATTTTAATATTATTAACACGTATTAATTTTTATACTTAAGAATATTATCCAATTTCTTATTTTATCAAAGGATTTAGTCATTAAAATTAAACTAAAACTTTCGGTTTTTTTATCATTTTTGTCTGCAATTTTATATTTATGGACTAAAATTTAGAGATATCCTTAATATGTGTAAAGATGTACTATCGGTTTCTTTTCAATATTAACAAAATGCCCTAAAATTTTCATTTCTCTTTATTTCATATAAAGAAATTATTTAATACTTATAATATTGAAGTCTTTTTCAAATGTATTACTCAAACCATATATTTTTTCTTTAATGACATCCAAGTCAATGCCATTTCTTTTGCAGTTTTTTCGTCTATTTTTTGTCTTTTATCACTAACTTTATTATTATCACTGAGCATACTAAAAAAGCATAATTCGTATAAAAATATTCTTCATCGTAATTTTGTTTAATAACGTGAATAATATTTTTTTATTAAAATGAAAAACATTAAGACTATATGTGTATATAGTATACTAAGCCCCAATAAAATAATTTTATACCATAATATTCTTTTTCCGTTAGGCATTATTTTAATAATAGTTCACTCTTTATTTTTAAATTTATGAACATAAAGAAGTTTAATTTCAATATTATCGCAATTTCTGATATCCTTCATGTAACTGCATCATCCTATGTTGATTAATATATATATATATATATATATATATATATATATTATTACAAGTTTTATCAATATATTTATACAAATATAATAATATATTTTACATTTAATTAAATACAATTATATGTTTTGCAAAAAATAAATTATGAACTAATATTTTATTGTTGATCCTTAAACAGCTCTTATTGTTACAAATATTGTAAATTAATATTTATAAAATTATAATTTTATTTTAATATCTTTGTGAACCCTTATCCTTTTTATCAATATAATTATTATAAGAAAGTGCATGTTATTATTATCATATTTTGCTATTCCACAGAATATCCTTGCTTTATATTTCCTATAGGCCTGTTCAACTAACGATTCCTCAAAGATTAAATTTACTTTAGCTAATTTATGACTTAAATTATAGTTGCAAGTAATTCCAACATTACCATTATTATAAGCCAGCCCCAAATTGCCTCTATCTAACATTTTACTCAATTTATCATTACGGTATTTTAAACACATCCAATATCATACATTTCTTTCTTAAAAATCTGTCAACACTCCAAAAATTAATCAATTACTAAAAAAAGTTATAAATTCGATTATTTGTATACCCGTTACTATAACAGATCATACAAAATTGCAAACTTAGAAAACTAAAAAAAGAGTTAAATCAAATAGTTCTCTAATTAATCTCTCGAATTCAGACAAATCTAACTACAAATTTCTAATCATCATAAAGACAGGGGGGAAAATATAATATTACAAAAAGAATCAGTATTTGAAATTCAAAAGAATAACAAAAATACCCAAAGAATCCCGAAAACCTGTTATAATAGCCAAGTATCTACCTGTCTCAAATAAGCAAATCTGAACTACTAAGTGCAAGATAACATACAATAAAGTAAATATTGTAACATTTTGACGATTTTACACACGTCATAATTGAGTAAAACTGAGCATAAGTCAATTAAAAATAAATAACTTATATGCTAGTTCTCTGAAAGTAAATACGAAATAATCATATTTCAGAAAAAGTATATAATATCAACAAAATAATAACTTATTTTATTCAATTTTTTTAAAAAGTGTTCATTATACAAATAAAAGATACATTATACAAAATTTGCATAAATATATAAATGATTACAAGAGAAAAGAAAATTTACTTCAAAATAAAATTTAAAATGTATAAAAGAAATATAAGCATATATTAAAAAAAAGTAATTAAATTTTAAAAAGGATATCATAAAAATCACTTGAAAGTCTTTAAAAAACTTTAAAACTATAATTACACAAAAATTATAACTACAAAAAAAATCTAAATTAAATGTATCAAAACTTAAATATTACATAAAGAATAAAACAAATAACTTAAAATTACATAAAGGAAAAAAAATCTGGATTAATTTATATTTAAAAAATAATATTAAAATAAACAAAATAGACAATATGACATCTATAAGCCTATGAGCATTTAATTCAAGAAATGAAGAAGTCATGTCCAAAGGCTTTATTTACTTTAATACCATACACAAAGACGCACATGCAACCGTAATATATTGCACGAAAATTTATCAATTATGTTTACTGCTTAAATTTTAAAACTGAAATGTTGTTCCTCACAGTATTTTTAATATAAATTTAAAACTGTCTTTTCAATTACCGTTACATCAAAAAAAAATTTAGGACCACTTTAAGAGTTTTTATCAAACACGTTAGAGAATAATTTATATTCATTCACATATTACACATGCTTCAAATTTTAATGAAAATTATATTAATGTGTTCATATGTTTTATGAAGAAGAAATTAATTTTCACAAGTTTGAGAAAATCTGAACTTTGTAAAGGAAAGATTTTCCTGTAGGAGATTTAAAACACCATATAAAATATAAACATAATAAAAACACTATATATATATATATATATATATATATATATATATAGCATAACAGATCAATTTTCAATTTTTTTATCGTTTGCTTTAATTTAATAACATGTAGCGATATAACATTCAATTTAATAATTTATATTTTGCTTTAATTTTAATTACACTTAACTTAAATATATTCAATTATAATTTATCAACTGATTTAATTTTAATATCGGAAAAAAACTACCGTTGTCCATTTCCCGATATTTCATCGTATACTTTAATTAGTATTTTTAATTGAGTAATTTAATAATAATTATAAAAAGGCACAATTTGGGTGGCTAAATCTGTTCTTTGCAAAACTTTGTATAAAAGTTTTTAAATTTTTGTATATTGATCCAATTATATTTTGTTTCACTGTGGATTGGCTTTATTATATATAATACCTTGCTTTTTTAACTTATGTAACTTTCATAGGGAAAAAAGGGAAAACTATCTTAACTTTGAACACCAGTGTAGAACAATTAATTGGAAAAAACATTTTATTTGTAGTACATTTTGATTTCTTGATTAGTTCTACTTTCCTTTAAAATATTTTGATTATAATTAAAAGTTCACGTTGATGATGGGTTGAATTAAAATTTATCAAAATTGAAATGAAGTGTTTTTAAGATTCTAACATACATATATTATGTTAATTTATATGCATGCACTTATCAAGAGAAACAGAGTCAAACGAAACTGAAAGTAAAGTCAGACGGAAAACACATTATAATAGTTGTGTCCGTGTGTCAACTAAACAATTAAAAAAAATCGGAACTTCGATTTCAATTTCTTCTTAAACCGACTTTCTTCTAGGTATGGCTGAAGGGAAAAAAGCGTTGTGTAAATTTAGATATTGCTAATATTTTACACTTTAATACTAATTTATCACACAATATTATTTTGATATTTACTCTATGTTAACGTGTAATCTAGGTATGAAATTAAATCTACCACAATGCTGAATGTTTTACATGGCAGATGTTTCCAATGAAGCTCAAAATATTTTCATTTAGCAGTTGGTAGCGTTACTTGTGGTACTAAAACCAACTTATAACATTGATATCAGTATGGAATGAAAGCTTCGTAAGAGGGAGCTCTCTTATAAACATTTCCTGCGAAAGAGCTTCTTAAGGATTCGGTAATTACTAACAGAATTGAAATAATGTTGCTTTATCTGAGATAAAGATCAGATCGAATAGACGAAATGTATTAATATTTTTTTCAAAAGACATAATTTCTATCTGTTCCTTGAAAGCCCTTGTGACTGGCCTGTATAAACAAGAAATCAATCAGATAGAATAAATTGTGTCACCGAGACTAATGTAATTTATTTCTTCATCTATTTCTTTAGTTGTAGAGGTTATTAATTCGGAGAAGAGATTTTATAAATGTTCCCTGAAAAATGGATGACCGCAGTAGCCTAGTGGTTACACTAGGCATCAGTGAGTGAGGCTCCAACTTCTTCTGTTGGTGAGGTGTGGAAGCTTACAGAGAAAGGTACTAGCTCAGATGTCGTTCTTGTCACTTGACCAAAGTTCAAAAGAGGTCCATCGCCAACCCCCTCGCGTAGCTTCTAGGTACGATGTTGATGAAAACATCCAATCTAAAGAAATAGATGCGCTAAAAATTCGGACGAAGACAATATTTGAGGTATCAACCCATTCTTCTAATTTTTACACGCCGCATTTGTGAAGAACTCAGATAGATTCATCATGCGTCAGCCTGTTTTACTATGGAATCGGGACTGGAACATGTGACTAGGCTTAAACATCGCTGACCACTAGTTCGAGACCGTTACCTGGCGCTGGATGTGTCAGAATAGTTAACGAGGATATGACCAGAATCTTTTATAAAATATGTTGTATTTGATATGGGATTTGTTTTTGTCAACTGAACAATTAAGGTAATAGTTAAATAAAACAGTTAACTTTAAGAAATCAAATATACCTCATAAAATATGAGCAAGAATATTTTTTTAAAACATCAACCTATCTGATAACTTTTCATTAACTATGTACCAAAGTATTAGCCAGTCCATAATATTTTATGCTTCTTTACCACATTTGCGTAATCATCTTTATGTGAATAAGATCTAATTATTGTGTTTTGTATTTTAATAAGCTTTTACATTTAATCAATTAATTTTAAAATTTAAAATTAATTGATTATATGGGAAAAAAACAATCTATAACTTATTCTGATTGTGAGAAAACATTTTGTGATTCAATTTTAGATGGTCAAGAGTAATGATTTTGTATCGAATCCTCTCTTCTCTCGAGGATATTTAGTCAAGAAACTTTAGATTATTAAAAATATTGACAAATACCCGAAGATTATTGTTAATATTTTTTGAGTTACGTCATTTTACTCAAATGTAAAGAGCAATTAATTAAAATTAACACAAAAACAACACAAAAATATATTTATCTGTGATTTTATAACAAAAATCTTATGTTCAGTTACGATTTCGTTGTTTGCTTTGATTTCATTAAAGATCGCGGCAGCCACAATGATTTCACCAAATCGTAAGATAGATACCAGCGTTTAACTTGAAGTGGAACGACTGAACACGAAATCGATTTCAGAAAATTAATTAATATCATCTCGTGTGTCAATATCAAGAAGTTCTAATCGATGCGATGACAGAAAAGCGATGAAAAGTAACTTAACACTCAAAAGAGGATAAGATTCTTGAGATTTATCGATCTTATAATAAAAATGCTGAAGAGAGAAAGTTTTCTTACCATTTATTTAATACAACATTCTTTCATTCAGGATTTTAAGAACTATAGATGTTTCTTTTCTGTAAAGATTCCACGAGATCTAAGAGCTTTATATTGTATATCCGAAAAGTTTACATCAATTTTCATGTTGCTGAAATTGAAGCAAAGTGTTGTAAGTAATTAAATCGTAGATCTTTGTGAAGAGGTGTCATCTCCAACTTTTCATAGATTTCATTTTTATTTGTATCGCTGTCCTTTAGAATCAACTCATAAATTCCATATGAAATCCGAATACTTCATCTAATAAAATACTTCTAGATGGATCTTATCACATCGTTCATTTTCAATCATGTCACCTCTCATGGCGCTGTTCTCATCTCCGCTATGCATTCGCTGATTAACTCTCATCGTCTCACTGTACTCAAATAAAGGACACCAGGAGGCTCTGTCATTGTACAACAGACAATTACAAAGAGTTCTACAATGAAGTAATAAATGAGTGACCCATAACTAGAACAGACGAAACGTCTCAACAACTACAGCTTGTGCCGACTATTCGTAAATCCAGTAGAGTTTTGGATTGATATCTGAATTTTGTCATGGATTTCATAAAAATATGTCTTTGTAAGCTACACAGATTCGATTTTTCACTAACCCAATTTTATTTTGAAAAAATTCTTTTATAGTTTAGTTTTATTCACGTCGCTCTAGAAGCAACATGAGGGCTATTGGCGACGGACCGCGTAATTTTGAACCGTGGTCAAGTAACGAGGATGACACCTGAACTGGCACCCCCTCTCCAAACTTCCACACCAACGGAAGGACTTTGGACCCTGATAGATTTAACGTGCATCAGCCCCAGATACACGGCGGGTCTTTAGTAGCCAAGGTCTGAACCCGCGATTCAACGAAATCCGCCGGCCACGAGTCTGAAACCATGACCACTATGCTACCGCGTCCGCTGACAAAAATCATATCTGTATAAGAAAAATATTTTTCCTGAGCATTTTGTAGGACAAGAAATAATTATGTGGATATTTTTATATCATATGTAATCCTTTTTAATCATAAAAAATTACTGATTTTAGTTTTCTGGAAAAGAAATATTTTTTTTTCTGCTGTAAATTTTGTAAAAGGGAACACGAGTCTTTTCCAAATGACTGATTCATTTACATTTAGGAATTATTACTTTTTGTTCACACTCACATTCACACTAAAACACTCACACTAACACTCACCAACTTTCTCAAAACCTTATTGGCAGTTCATTTTAAATAGCTGTATAAGGCTGAATATAAATAACGGGACAGGCTCGGAAAAGGATATTTATTTAACGTTTATGGTGAAACTATTGTTTGTCTCCGTTAACATTCACACATGGAAGTCCTCTTATTTTCCACTGGCCCACAGTATGTTGTAGTTCAGTTTCTGATAATGTGATGATTTCTTATTGTGACTGTTTTTTTTTTTTTCTTCTTCTTGACAGCCATCAATGACATAAAATGCGCTCCTTTTAGTACAGATTTTACTTTTGGGAAAGGAATAAGTCACAGGGTACAAAATTAGGGAAATAAGAAGTATGTAGTGTTGTTCTGAGGTTATAATTCGATTTTAACCAAAAACTTCTTAACAGAGAGCGCCTTGTGCCAAAACTCTATGTTTTGATTCAGAATGAAACTACTTTTCCAGAATTCAAAACGTTTTTCTTTTTACTCATTTTTTGTGTGGTTTAATCAAAACTTTTTTGTAGTAATGCTGACTCACTGTTTTGCCTTCTAGTATCGTTTGTGTCGTCGGTTCTCGAAATTGTCGGACACTAAGAGCGTTGGTTATGACATGCGGGTTTCATGATCATGAAGCAAAGGATTTTTAATATGGAATGGTCCCTTTAGGACACTTTGTAGTAGGGATCTCTGGGACACATGAAAGGTTCACAGAGGGTCATTGTTTGTAAAATATTCTGAAGTGTGAATCGCATTTTCAGAAGGATAGGACATTTGCTCGCTATTTCTGGCTGCCCTACATCCTTTCTGGCTTCACATTTAAATAAGAAAACCACCAAAAAATAATTTGGCACATTCACAATAAGATACATACACACAACAGGGACATGTTCACAAAACACATTCGAGAGACACACTTTCTGAGTTATATATATGAACTAAAATTCAACATTATATAGAGCACCGCGACTATCCTACCCCTACAGGTTAGAATTGTTAACATTAATCATTTTATTGATTAAAAAAACTAACTGAAGGCAAGAAATGTTAGTCTTTTCATTTGAATCATAATTCAAACTCTTAATTCTCTATTCACATCTATGATAGCATCCTATTCTTTCCCTTCACGACCGTATAATTTAGGCTTATTATTAATTATAAAATTGCTCTTAATGTCAGTATTCAGAAGTTTAAATTAATTAAACTAATCCAAGAAAAAGAAGTGCCGTTTCAGTAGTCTTCTACTTCCTCATAATCTTCCATGAACCTTTTGAGCCAATTGAACACTCGATTACGGGACACACAGTCTTCTCAATTACCCTGAATATTCAACTGTAAGCATTCCGTTGGTGTTTTATCTAGTTTTACCAAAAATGAAAATTCATACGCTTTTCTATTTTGGAACTCGACATTGTAACGGCAAATGATGTGCAAAGACAACGAAGATAAGTTTCTTTAAATAGCAGTAATTCTCTTGAATATTTTCAATAAGAAATAATTCGAGATAAAAACCAATGTTTTTAAAAACAACGTTTTTATATGGTAGCAAAGTTTATTAAAAAATATTGAAATATTAGTTAAAACTGGTCGCAAATATCTAAATATTGCATTGTTAGGCAAATAAGAACGGTTCCCAACATTTCAGAGCTCTTGCTTGATGGGAAGTTGGTTAAATTAACGATAGAAAATTTGATAACACACTGATACACACTCTAAAAGAAATATATACAAACGTTAAAAGTAACTAAAATTAATTAATTCATCCGGTACACTAAATGGTTGGAATGCAGTTTAACCCAATCACCCTTGGCGACAAGAATTATTTGGCGGTATTTTGCCAAATGTGGCTACTTTGTTCCTTTTTACGGATTTAAAGTTGAGCTTCAAAAAAAAAACCCCGCTAAGTTTGGTGCCAATTTTTGAAATCGCGCCAAGTGATTGGGCTAAACTGCATTATTAATGAAGTTGGTTAAATTAACGATCGAAAATTTGATGACACACACACACACACCAAGTGAAATACATAAAAACGTTTTAAAATTTTAAAGGTATATACCAGCTTTTCTATTGATAATGTTTCTACCAAATGTAACATTACTAGAAAAAAAATTATCATTAAGATAGAGCTCAAGTCATAAGTAAATATATTCTCAGGACGGTAATACTTAAATTTTAGGTTGACGAGCAAGAAAATTCGACCTTAATCTGCATAAACATTTCTTCATAATTTAGCAAGACAAATTTGTAATGGTAGAAGATATTTTTGCTAACATTCCTCCATGAAATCTATATTAAAAATGAATAATGGACCTGGTTTTGATCTCTGCTACAAGAACTTTTTCGCTGATAAATGTGAGGCGGCGCTCTTTAATAACGGCAGAGTTTGAAATGCCTTAATATCCAGCCCAATTGGTGCTTCCCTTTATAGCCTAGTTGATAAGAGCACAGTAAAGAGTGACCAACCAACTTTTTTCCAGACCTAGTGGTGGAGGGTTCAAACCTCCACACGAACTCCAAGTTCAAGTCTCTCTCCTTCCACGGGATTGAAAACATCACTTCGGTGTTTAATGTTTTAGACTCGTAGAGGGCGGGGAAAGTTGGTTAAAGTGCCAGCAGCGTTTTGAACCCTGGAACCCAAGAACAATTGGCCGGTATCTTTCTACAGCTCCCCTATCAACTAGAACAAAAGAGACGTCCCAATCGGGCTAGTTATTAAGGCTTTTTAACTTCCTGTATTATTGCTGAAAAGAACCGCCGTTATTACCCCTCCAGTATCATCCTGATGATACCCAGAGGAATATTCTGAATAATATTTGCGATAAGGTTGCTTTTCATGCCATGACAGCAATTGATATATACATCCCCTCCCTGTTGAATTAATCCTGATGATCCTCCCTTATTAAATCTTTGGTCACCACATCAGAGTGTGATGCTTTTCGACCCCGTATAGAGAGAGGATAGTTGACTATGGAGTGCCAACGACGTTTTGTACCTTGGTGCATTGTATCCTAAGAATAGTTGACTAGTTGCTTTCTGCTGCACCCCTATCAACTAGATCAAAAGAGACGTCCCAGTCGAGCGAATTATTAAAGATGCTTCAAATTTTGGCGTTGTTGTTGAAGAAAGCCGTCGCTAATGTATGAAATTTTTGAAAACAACAAATGCGCAAGCAGTTTAATTTTTTTTTTATCAATAGTACTATCACAGAACATAATGTAAAAAATGTCGTTGTGGAATGCAATTCTACAGAATGATAGGGTTCTGATATATTATTCTACAACGTAATAGGGTAGTGTAATATGTTAATTCAACCGTAATAAAGCGTCAGGCAGTATAATACAAAAATCAAAAACGCCCGTAAGATTTCTTTGCACAAATTTGGGATGGGTTCCAAAAAATAAAAAAAAAAAAGTTATTAGTATCATAGAAGATAAATTTAGAAATATATTTAATTTTTATACGGATCTATATTAATTTCTTTGAGCACTGCAACTGGTAAATACTGCAAAAAAGTATACAGAAATTTCTCTCTGATCAATAAAAGTGGGAGAAGAAAGATGAGTATGTTTTTAGTCAAATCAAATTAGATTTTGTCGGCACGTGGCGTTTTTCTTTTTGGTATAAATAAAAGGTTTGGATTTAAAAACAACTGATGAAAGAGAGAAAACATGTCATCTAGAAACGTGGAAGCCTCAAATAACTTCTTTTCTTACTCCCGCCTTCTTCTCATTAATACGGTTCAGAGATTATTTAAAAGTGTTTTCTAGAATTCGTAAATTGAAATGGATCATTTTATTTGAGGTGTATGAAATTATTATTCAGATTTCAATCGCTACATTTAGATTTCAATCAACTGCGGATTTTATTTTTGGCTAATTTAAAATGGACAAAATTTTTCAAAAAAAAAAAAAAAAAAAAAAAGTTGAGATTTAAGAAACTTCAGGGGAAATATCTTACAAAAGAAATTTGTATTGAAATGTGAAGAGGATATATATAAATATACGAATGTATTTTTTTTTTTAAAAAAAAAAGCACACTTTCTAATAGAATTTTCTTATTTCAATTAAAATTGGTATATATTCTTAATATTCAATGCGAATGTAGAATTTAGAATGAAATACGCCGCTTATAAAGAAAGGTAGTTTTCAACAAGAATAAAATTCCTTTTAAAAATGTTCTTTATATAATGAAATTCCATTTAAGGTTGTATAAGTTTGCGGCTGAGTATATATGTATACAGCTGCGGCCAAAAAGTGCCGAATATCCAAGAACTGTTACTAACTTATCTAAACTTTTTCTTGGAAACGCTTCAGTTAATCATCATAGTCTCTTTCAAATTATATTTTTAAGAAACCATTTATTGTTCACGCAAACCTTAAATATTATGAAAATTTTGTGTTGAATTGATTTAATAGAAGGATAAATTTATATCAGTGATGTATTAATCATATGCACACATATGTATTTTTATTAAGCAATTTCGAGAGTCTTTCAAATTACAGTTAAAGTAACTAAAACTATTGAACAAATATTTCAACAACAATTGATAGTTCAGTTTTGAAAGAACACGGATAGAAATCTTTTAATCTGAAAGAGAAATCTTTAAAATTTTCTTCAGATCCTGAAAATAGTTTATTAAGCAATTCGAGGAAGCTAGGTAATATGATTATAGACAAAAGACAAATTATGTATTTAGAACATGGGAATAGAGATTAATGGGGAATTTCTGAATCAATAAGCAACCCTGTATGTATGAGAAAAATATTATTTTGAAGGAAGAAATTGTTACGAAAATTTATGACAATATTTTAAAGTTTTTCAAATCTAGAAAAAAAAGTAAACCATTTTATACAGGAAAAAAAATTTAGTTACAATTAGATACTGTTGAAGTAACATTTAACTACAGACGAGTAACCTTATTTTAACGGAGATCTTGGAATTAATAACATATCTGCCATATAAAATTTTATGGATACTTATATACAATTAATATCGATGTATAGATCTAGGAATACTTAATTAAAAAAAAAGGTAGTGGTGAAATACATTCTAAATTTAATAGGATAATAAAACTATTTAAAAGTTTTAAGAAATAGGAACCAATTATTAGACTGAGACATATATAATAAAAAATATTATTTTAAAGTAACATTTTGGGTCACCCCTAATACTGATAAATCATATATTTTATTATAAAAGGATAAAGCTTTAAGATAATCAACAAATTCCAGATTTGTTGATTGATTGTTTGTTAACGCATGCTGACAAGCAACACAAGGGTTATTGCCGACGAAAGTCGTAATGCTGAGCCCCAGTCAAGTGGTGAGGACGACACTTGAGCTGGACATCCTTCTCCAAACATCCACACCAGGCTACCTGGAGGATTTGAGAGCTCAAAAGATTTATTGTGCATGAGACTCGCTACATGGCTGGTTTTCAATGACACGGGGTTTCGAACCCACGACTCGATGAATTAACACCGCCCCGGCCGCAAGTTTAGCGCCATGATCACTAGGGGACAGCAAATGAAAGATAACGTAAATTGCTTTGAAAGATGCAACATAGTTAGCAATTTTTCAAATGGAGCCTTTTGAATCGAGAAACAGTTTAAGGGACCAAGGAATGAAATCCTAATCCATGAAATACGATCCGCAATGATTACAGAATATTAACCAAATTAAAATAAGTTAGAAAAGTTTAATCCAAAACTTATATGAGACAGTACAATAAACTTAGTGAATAAAGTTATGACTTTATTCCAAAATTAATAGGTATTACTTGTATTTTAAAAGTAATGCGATAATGGTACCTATTTCTAAATAGGAACATTGGAACAAATTATTTTAAAGAAGCCATTTGAAACATCCCTAATACTGATAAACCTTATATTTTATTAGAATAAGAATCTGACTCTACAAATGGAATTTATCGATATTACGTAAGTTGATTTGAAAGATGCTATAAACTAGGTATGAGTTTTAAGTAAGTACAATTTTTAAATATGGCTGCTGCGTTAATGTCGAACCATTCCACACAGATGCACCGAGTACCTATATCTGTCCGTTAATTACAGACGCCAGAGTATTTAAGTATGTTAATACGCATTTAAATGCCTAACAAAATAGAAATTGCAGCCGATTGTGAAATACGCGCTGTGATTCGTTTTCTGCATAGAAAAGGCGTGGAAGCTGCCAACATTCGTCAGCTAAGTAATGAAGTGCGTGGAGAAAACACTATGAAATAATAAGAAAACGGATGAGAGCCTATAAAAATGGGGATGAAGGCATTCGAGATCACTCAAATATATGAAGTTCAAGCCAACAATTTTAGTTCACAAAATCATGTACACTGTGTGTTCCGAAAGGGTTGTTGCTTGTGTATTTTACCTCAGGGTCACACAATAAGTTCCGAAACATATTGTGACACCTTAACTAAACTGCACAGCGAGCATTTCGAAAAAAAAATTCATGTCATGCTAAGTTAAGTTTATTTATGTTTTTTTTTTTTTGCTTCATGGCAATGCACGTCCACACATGGCTCGTCAGACCTGAGATCTCATCCCCTCATATGGCTGAAAATAACATGATACCCCTCTGTATAGACTTGATCTGCCCTCCTAGTGACTACCATTTGTTCTTCTTGAAAAATAATTTAGGCCGTCGGTAGCATGACAATGATTATGTCAAAACGGCCATGTTGCATCATCAAAAGACAGATTTCTGTAAGGATGGAACAATGAAGCTGGTTGTAAGATAATGACTTGTACGAGGTACTAGTCATTATTGTTGTTAATTCGAATACATGTACGAGGGATGTTACTAAAGTAAGTTTCGTCATTTCTTTTCCAAACGAAAATTTATTGCCTAAAAAAATAAACCATGTCATCACGAAATAGCTATACACATGCACTATTTTCCGACATAGTCGTCATTGACAGCCAGACATTTATCATAGCGGGCAATCAGTATGAAGAAACAACTCCGGAAAAACTCCATACTTTGCGATACAAGGAATTATCGCGCAGCCTTCTCCACATCAGCATTGTTTTGGATGGACCTAAGCACAACTTACACGCAGTGTGGACGCCACGTATTACACCGAAAGAGCCTATCCACTAATACCATATACTAGCAGTGTTGTTTTCGTAAGTGGATATGGAAGAAGATCGTCCCCACTCTGCCTTCCTTCACTGAACATGTAACACTTGCATTCAACCAATTGAAAAGACATGACCTGTTCACCATATATGGTCTGTAGACGTTCAAGGACTACGGATGCACAAGTCTCACGTGCCCATTCATACCAGATAACAGCACACCCTTCCATTGCCAACTACCTTGTCATGGGCACGTTGGTCTACTGCTACTCTCTTTTCTTCTTCACTCTGCACATGCGACATTCCTCCTTCATTGACGCTACTTCCATCGTTGAACTAGCAATGGGTGTGGATTCTTAAAGCGGTTATGTGTTTCATCTGGTGTACCGTGTGCTCTTTCAAAAAATGACAAAACTTGCTTCTAGAACATCCTTTGTTTTGTTATCCAAACTAATAAGTTAGATGAATTTAATTCAAAATTAATAAACTTAATAAAATGAACTTAATTATTAAGATAATGAATATATTCCAAAATGAATAGGATAATACAAAATATTTTAAAAGTAATGCAATATTGGAGCTTCCTATCAGATTGGAACTAACAAGACGGAAACCATTACTTCATAAAGTAAAAGTTTTGACTCATCCGTTATATATATATATATATATATATATATATATATATATGAAAAAGTGTGCGTAATTAAGGAAACAAAAATTAGTTATTGTTATTGTTTGCTTTCTATTTGATTTTTGTTAACCTCAAAATATATATTGTAATAAGTTTTCTCTGTAATTATTACTCATTGCGTATAACATGTAAATATCAACAATACCAATTCAAAATGAACATTATTTAATACATGTAAAAATAAAAAATGTAAATCTAAAATTTTCTACAAATCAATTTGTCTTAATAAACAAAAACAAATTAAAATCTACTAAGTATGAATAAAAAAAAAAGTAAATTAAAATACCAAACTTAAAAATGGAGATGAAAGAACTCAAAGCACTGTCTCAGACTTAGACTATGAAATATGTGTATATACTAGTATTACTGATTCAATCATCACACGTCAACAAATTACTTTTCAACAAAATATTTAAAAACACAATACAAGCGATATTTTATATACATATTTGTGCTTTGCATATATATTTATTTTCTTTGTAAATTATAAAAAAAGATTACAAATCGATAATTTTTTATAAATATAAATCTTCTTTTACCTATATATAGTTTTCTTCAAATAGTTTTTTTTAATTAAATGCTTTGCCACTAGATGGTAACTTATTTTTAGATTTATTTCTTATTTCGAATTTTAAATATAGTTACGAATGTTTATTACTGTATACCAATTTTTATTAAATTTCTTATAGTTATTTTTCATGATATAAAGGTTTTTTTAAATAATTTTAAAATTGGTAAGATAAATAAATATAAGTAAACATTATTTTAGTCGCATAGAATCAATCAATCCACCAAATGAAGAGGAGAGATATATATAAAATATATATATATATATATATATATATATATATATATATATATATATAGCATGGCATTTAAAGTCTTGACAAAAGCATTATCACGCCATGCTGGAAGGAAGTTTTTTTTACTTTCACTTATACTTCACTTGTAATAGGATTTTTAAGTAAAAATCATTTAATATTGCGTATTAGTATATAATTATTATTTTTAGTGGAGTGCGTTAATTACTTTAGTTTAAATTAATATATTTAATTTGTTTGTACATTATTTATTGTTTAAACTGTTTGTGCATTCCTTATTTATTGAATTATTGTTTTGAATTGAGATTTTGCTTATTTTTGGTCTTACACCATCTTGTTATAATGTATTTCACTGAAGTGTGATGGTTGGAATTTTGATGTATTGAACAATGTTGTAATTTTGAAAGGTACTGGTTTTCTATTTAAATTTTTAATTATTTGCATATTTAGTATGTATTCTGGAATATTCTGCAACTTTATATTCTTATTTATTCTTATTTAAATATTTTAATACGTGTTTATTTCAATTTTGTAATATTTGTAATTTAATAGTTTCATTATATTGATTAATTTTAATTTTATTTTTTATAAGCTGTAATTTGTAATTTTATTTTTTATAAGCTGTAACTTGTAATTTATTATGAATTTATAAGCATGTTAAAAATTATGTCTAATTGACATTTATAATTACATAACTACTTATAAATATATATGCACACACAAGTGTGTATCAGAAAGTAAAGTTTCTTAATTTATTCCATCAAATGTTTTGCTCGCGTCATAGTTTATAGAAGGCAATGTTGTTTAATGGTACTTATGCTAAAGATCGAATTCCGTCTTGAACAATCAATGCGTACACATTTGACAAGCTTTGAAAATGGCGAGAACACTGAGCGGATGGTCCATAAAAAAAGAGGGAGCGGTGATTCGTTTTTTTTTTTTATGGGTTGAAGAGGAGGGGTAGCTAAAGGGATGCCAGTTTCTGAAATATATCGTGAAATTGCTGCAGTGCAACGTAGTAATAGTGTTGTGAGTAACTTAGGGTGGCTAAATCCCGATTTACTGTCCCAGAAAGTTTTGTTACCGTATGATCACGCAAGGTCATATACGGCTCCAGAAATGCTCAATCTCTTGGATTCCTGGCACTGGGAAATTCTACCACATCATCCCAATAGTTTTGATTAGATTCCTTTTTTTTATTATTTTCCAAGCTTAAAACCATATTCATGGACTAAATCTCTCATAGAAAGATGTGCAAGCAATCAAAAAAAAAAAAAGTTTTCATCATCAGAATATATCTTTTTAAAACCATGGCTTCGATTCCTTCATCAACCAGTACTATAAAAGCTTAAGTAAAGAAGGCAATTATGTGGCAAAATAAGACAAATATAAACTTTGCCTGTTTGATTGAGTTTATCATATACACTGAATAAGAATATTTAAATTACTGCAAATGAAGAGTTGATTAACGCGCCAAAAGTTTTGAAAGGGAAAAATAGAAAAATAAACGGGTATCTCTGACAAGGAGAATAAATGTTCGAGTCCTTATTTTTTGCTACAAAATGCAATGTAAAATTATGGATTTAATACTTCTTTAAAATAGAAAAAAGATACATCTCTGGAATTTTCGAGAAACCCGCTTGTTTTTTACATAGTTTTAAATTCCCTATTTTGGAGGATTAAAATAAGTATCCTCCTCCTTGAAATTTATAAATAATAATTGTTGATTATTAATTTTTAAATGCATTTAATAGGGAAACTAATCAAGTTTCTTGAAACAAACGTAAGAATGTGAACCCCATTAGTGGCTTTCTTGGTCTTTAGATAGGAAATAAACTTTCATATCTTCAGCTTTGACATTTTTGTAATGTTTGCTTAGTTTCATTAAATTGGTTGTATATCAACAAAAAATAGTTTCCAATTGGATAAACTTGGCAAGGTATCGATGACCATTTGAAGATTTTCTGAACCTTTAAGAATATTCGTAAGGGACTTTCTTAACACACAAGGAAACTTGAAGAGATATACCCTCTGTAATGCAGAGTCCAGCGATCAGTGGTCGCGGATTCGCTGTCGATGTTATTTTCATCGAGTCTGACGTTACAGAATACCCTTCATGCAGCGGGATGGTGCCCGTTAAATTTAATCGAGATCCCAATTCTTCCCGTTGGTGAGGTGTGGTAGTTAGGAGAAGGTGTAGCAGCTCAGATGTCGTCCTCGGCACTTCATTGAGGTTCAGAGTTCACTGAGGTGAGCTTCTCAGTGTTTCTTTAATATAAAATCACAATCCCATTATAATGCGTCACAAATTTCTAGTTTTTCATGTGTTGTTCACTAAATATAAACTGAGACGAAACTAAATTTCAGTTATAATTTTTTTTATTTAAATCCAACATATTAAGTCTCACATACAACAGGACAAATAAACATAAGAATATACAGAATGACATTGTTTAAGCAAAACTGGTACTCCAAATAACAAGTAACGTACATAAACACTGAAACGCAGGATTTTCTTTATCTCATTTGAAGCCATCCCCCTAGGAGAAGGAATTCAACTAACTTTTTTCCCTCATTCGGAAACTTCGAGGTCTAAATCCTAGCATAGAAGTTGTTACTCTTGTTTTGATTGGGTTAAAATTGTAGAAAATATTTTAGTCTGATCACATCCTACATATAAAATTTATGGTATTTTAAATAATATGTTTATTTTATTTCATAGGTGTTACTGTTTTAAAATTAGTTTTATTTTAACAATAGTTTTGTATCAATGGATAAAGTATTAAAAACATCGCAAAGGAGTAATTTTTTCCATGTTAGAAATCACACACATTCAATAAATACTTATTAAATTAAATTTGTTAAAATAGTTGGAATTTTTTTGGTATTTATTTAATAAAGATACTTGAGAATCATCAAAATCGGTTTAAGAAATCCAGGATATATATAAATATATGTATATATATATATATATATATATATATGAGAAAGAAGTAAGAGTTATATATATATATATATATATATACATATATACATATAGTTTATATATATATATATATATATATATATATGTAATAAATATATATATACTATATATATATATATATATAAAGATATATTATATATATATATATATGTATATATAATAGTTATATAGTTAGTATGTATATATATATATATGCATATATATATCCTGATAATTTCGATTGTTAAGTGGTAATACATTCTGAGGAGCGATGCAAGAACTGATAAAACATCCTGTTGTACGATAAAAATGGCTTGTATGTCATACTTTAATATATAATTAATTCGTCAAAAATTATAATATAGATATGTTTTTTACCCTTTTATCATACGCTACATAAATGTTTTTCCAATTTTAGACAGTTATAAATAATTTTTTATTCTTAAATCATTAAAATCATCCTTCAATACTTTCCATTTCCAAATTTTTTCGCTGAATCAGAAAAAAAGCAGTAGCAATACATTCATTTTCGAAATATGAAGTAATACTTAAAAACAGTATTAAGAAGAAATTGAAAAGAGGTTAAAAATGTTATTTAAATGATTAATCATTGAAAAAAAATATCAAGAATATGTTTACAATTTAAAGCTTTATTAATTATTTCTTAGAAATAAATATGGTATGTTTTGTGTTTTGATTGAAAAAATAAATTTATATATTAAAATAGCAGTCTAAAATTCTTAAAACTGTTAATATTTATGAACTTTTTTAAATCTGTAGATGTTTTATAAGTGACACAAAGGAACATAAAATATCTCATATAATGTAGTGACACAAACCATTGGACATAAAAGAATTGATACAATGTAGTGACACTCTGAAGCAGAAAAAATTGGTTGGTGGGTTGTATGAATTTCTGGCACTGAATCCCCGGAACATAAAAGAACTCGTACAATTTAGTTTGAATGCTACTTTCGATTTCACTTGATACAGTTAAATGACATTTTCAGAATCCAAAACTGTTCAGTTTTGAGTCACGAGGAAACATTAAATCTTCCAAAAAATCGAAAACAGTGCTTCAAAAACTGTGTTTCTTGAAGTGTACGGAGATCGGACGTCGGTAATGGTTTTTGAAGGTGAAAAATGAAATCAAGGAATGTGGGATTTCATAACTGCAGGGGAGATGATCGTTACGACGAAAAATATTATTTCATAAAAAAGACTGCCAACTGCGATTCTCTCTCCGCAAATTCTGTTATCATACATAAGAAAAGTATTCCATTAAGAAGCCATAATCAGTGTTAAACTTAATTTATCAATACGGTTGTTTAAGTAGATACTTTTCATGATCTTACTAATTCAAATACGTAATAGATAAATTTCATGAAATATGGGTTACGTTGTGATTGAAAAATGCCTCATTATAGAAGCCCTTCGTAATTTTAAATATTCACAAGATTTAAATGTTTTTCGACGTTAGTAAAGTTGAAACATTTTAAACATATTATTATTTCGTTAACGCTTCTTTTTTAATACTTCATTAACTTGTGGTTTATATCTTCTTCCAATTCTCGAAATAAAGTTATTTTAATTTTAAAAATATGCCAGACAATTTCATTGAACAGAAAATGTAATTCATAGAAAACGGGTTTTGTGACATGCATAGGGAAAATATGAGTTATTCTTCTAACGATTTTGCTTTAATGTATTTTAAAATACTCAAAGGTACTTTTTGTAATACATTGAATTCGAACTTTTTCCCGTTAAATATTCATTTGCAGCGGCAGCTTAAAAATCAGGAATTAATGTATGTATTTTGTTATAATTTCATGCGCGTAGTTTAAAGTCATTTGTTAAATTACTCAACATTAGTAATTAGAGAGAACAATTAATCCCATTTTTATTTCTTTTTGTGTCAATATTTCTGACAACTAATTTATTACTCGAAGAGGAATCTTCATATTTAACAAACCCATATTCAAAAACACACTATATTGCTGAGTGCAAATTTATAAAAATCAAGTATCATCGTCATCAATTGACCATGGGTTGAAATGAGGAAGACAACTAGGGCGTTTTTGTATTCACTCAGTGACTAAAATGACGTTTTATGTGACGGATTAACCGTATTATAACTCTAGGGGGGATTTAATTGTGGGGCCTTAGTACCTTTGCACCCTCAAAAATTCGATTTTTCAAATTTGTTTTCAAGAAATACTGTGGAATGTTGAGAATATTTTAAAGCAAACCACTTTGAAATCCGACTATTATTACGCCCTGTGCAGTAAGGAAATGCAAATGCTAAAAGAGACCTTTTCATTAAATGTTATGCAAACAAATTACTTTTTCTCAGTTTGTTATTTTCACACTTTCCCACAGGATTAAAAAAGGTTTTGCATGTAGAGTCTTAAAATTTTACATGGATGTTGTACTTATAGATCTTTATTCTGTGAATCTCAACTTTATTAATAGGATGATCAGAATTTATTTTAGAGCAGGGTAGATAAAAAAAAAAGTTAATAAGTCCAAATTTTATGGCGTATTTAAATTTTTCAGTTTTTTTAAATGTGAGATAAATCTAAAAACTGAGGTTTGTAGAATAAGGGTATTATTTAGCTTAAATGTGGCATAAGAATAATTTTTTTACTATACATCTTTAAATTGTTATCTTGTGGGTAACAACAGGTAAGCTAATTTATTTCTTAAATTCTTATATACATATTTCATGCTGTTTAAAAAGTTATTAACTTAATAACAAAAATTGATGAAGCACTTTAAATTTTATACTTTATTATACAAACTGCCAAAATTTCATATCAAAGTGAACAAAAATTATTGATTCATGACGAATTAAAAAAGATCGTCAAAATATACTATTTTTGATTTCGAAAGGTACTAAGTCCCCTTAAAAAATTTGTAACCGTAAGAAAGTAATACTTAACATTATCCCCAAAAATGAAGAGTCTGAAAACTTATTACAAAAAAAATAACAAAGAGAAGAGAAACCCTTCATTCTTCTGAAGGATTGGGAAAATCTGTCGAAAGGGATCTAGGATGGTTTCAGAGGCATGGGTAATTAAATATCTCATATTATTAGACAATTAAAGCAAAAGCATTCTTCGTAAACCCTCCTTAATAACAAAACTCTACATAATCAGTTTTGAGTATGAATTTAATTAATAAACAATCACTTGATTTTATATACTTAATTAAAGTTCTTTTTTTTATCGAATAATACGTTGTTAGAGATAAGCTAATAACAAAATGATTATATAATTAGAAATGAGCATTGTTGATAAAAATTATTTTGCGCCCCATATATTTTGTTGCCGATAAGTCGCCAATGTTGGGTCGCTTATCGCTCAGAGTGATGTCGTAAGTTTTGTTCGCATTGGAGTTTTATTTTAATATCTATTTTTAGAATAAGAAGCTGCGCTTCGTGATAAGGGATTTCAATGTCCCTAAAAATCTTCTGGTGATGTATTTGTACTCGGTTTTAACTTTTCTTGATCTTCACATTGAGTATGCTAAATATGATGATATTCTGATTAATTGATTGTTTCATTTTATGATACATGAAGAAACAAAGAATATTACCTCTCGTATTCTGATTATCGGATACTCTTGATTAATGTCTGGTTTCATTTTAATTCATTTTATTGCCTTTTTGTACCTAATTGTTATCGTTATAGGAAAATATCAAAAAAGTACAAAAACTCTTAAATTAATTTATGGAATAATGTTAAACACAACAAGTTCATTTTCGCCAAATCTCCTTCCTGGATGGATAGAATGAGCAGTTTCTGAAATCTAAAAAAAAAAATTAAAGCATCGAATGGTAGGGGAAAAAAGTCTGACTTACTTTCTTCACATGGTACATTATCAATTCTTCCAGCCACTTCAACGTTTGTAGAAATAAGTTCCAACTTTAAATGCAAGGTCAGAGCTATCCGAACTACCTCGCCAATGCATCCTAGTATTCGGTTGGAAGGTTCCCTGATCTCTCTCTCTCAGTGAAGCAAATAATTTAGACCTGCTTCTACAGTGGAGACCATTGAGTTTTGACTTAGTAGAACTAAGTCTTTTCCAACCTGCACCAAGTATTGGACTAACCAAGACTTTCTTGAACATATCCTCCATTGTGGGGGCCTTTCCGATCAGGATTTAGTTTCCAATCCGTTAACCCTTCTTTGTATGATGATGGAAATTTCCATCATAACATTGAGTGAACAAAAAATTATGCTCAAAATAGTTGTACTGTAAATTAGGTTGTTGCTGGTAACTTTTTTCATGACTATTGCATAATAAGGAACTTAGTTGTCAAATAAGTAATCAAATGTCACAATCATTATAGTGGGTTTGAACTTGCCATTCCGCCATGTTTTTTTTGCAAATAAAAAAAAAGCGATAATGAGTAGATAAGGATACAAAGATATATTGTTTTTATTTATTTTTTATTTATATGTAGTATTTTTTATTTAACATGTAAATTTACATAATGATGGATATTTCCATTATGCTGTTCCTTAACTATTTTATATTATATATTTATACTAGGATTTTCTTAAACATTTTCCCTTCAATCTAGAGCATGAATTATATCCCCTTGATTTGGTTCACAAAAAAAAAGAAGAAAAAATCATGCAAAAAAGGGTTAAAGATTTTTGATTTTCTTAGAGTACGTAAGAATCGTGCCTTCTAAGCTCTCACTGTTTGCGGATGTGGCGAACGTCAACAAACCCAAGGGCAATGTCAGACTTTTGCTTGGCAGATACTATTTCTCGATTAAAGATACCTCAAGTGTCAGATAAATATTGATATCATGGACTTAATATAGCCCTTCTAGTCTTTGAGGAAATTTAACATTTCAGGGAATATTTTTGTCTACAGGAAGTACAACAGGAAACATATAACATATTTTTACCTTATGTATAATAATTATAAGTACATATTTGAATTTCGGGGACTTTATGAACAATATTGACAGTCCCATTGAATGAAAATATAATTCCTACATAATACCAGTTCAATTTCCTAACTTTTAGTCTGAACGGAACTCAGGTGGAAATCGAGGAGACCATGTATTTCAAACATATTTGTATTTAAAATAAAATAAAAGTTGAAGTAATAAATTTATTATATACCATGATGTATTGTAGATACTTTAAATTGTAGTGAAAAGCAAGAAGTTTAAAATGTGTAAAAGCTATATACTATAATAAGCGCCACGTAAACGAAATAGTAGCTTGAGAATTTTATCGATGATTTCAATGCCATTCATCGACACAGAAAAATTAAAACGTGACAGTGATAATAACGATGGTAGTAAAGAGTTACACGTCACAGTAAGTGATAAGAATAGTATCAACCAGCTAGAGGATAAACTTTTTTTTGTTTTTATTTATCGCATTGCTCGAATGATACTAAGACATTTCAATCAGATTTGATAGGAGTATAAAAAATATTTTATTGCTTCCCATTTATGCTATCCATTTTTAAAAATTCTTTTCGGTATTCCATTGTTTCTTGAGATAATTAACATGCAACTTTCTAGTATACAATTTAATACGAAATAAAGAGATGAATTGTAATTGATTATAAACCCACATGTTTTTAAAATTTAAATTATTTCCAGAATTTTCGTATAAATCTATAAATGATTCATGACCTAAATATAATTTAAAATGCCGCGGGTTTTGCGAAATACGTTTCTAAATAACAAGCATTTAAATTTTATCTGGGAATGTATTCAACTAAGTATGTGAAAAATAACTAAGTATGTTAAAAAGCTTTATTTAAATTATTTACATCCAAGTAAGGTTGCTATTATTTATCTATAATCTAACACAGTAATATTGCATTCGAAAGATAAATATACAATATGTTTTCAAAGAGAAATTTAATTTATAAGATACGTACCAATATGCATTTACTTCAGGAAAAAAAACACAAAAAAACTGATTTCTAAATGTCAGAGCAGGTGATTGCAAATTAGAAGTGGAAGAGAGGTCAAAAAATTTTTCAGACAACAGAAAATAACGGAGAGGGAGAGTATAAAGGTGATAGACACGCATAAAATTTAGCTACAAAATGGTGAATTTTTGACGCTTTCTGAGCAACTGTGGACAGAGAAGTAAAAATTGACAGTTAAAAACGCACTTTACTATGGTTCACTTTTAATATCAGTGAGTAATTTTTTTTTGCAATTTTGGTTTATAATACACAATGTAGCTTTCATCAAATGAATAATATTATACATATATTATAATTAAATAGAAGAATTTCGAGAAATTAAAAAGGATCAGTGATTATATCATTTCAAAAGTTTTACTTGCTTAAAATAAACACCAATAAAGGATAGTTTATCAAATTCCTGCCAGTATGTGCTGTGATAGTTTACGAAATAGTTATCAGTGACGTACGAGTCTAACAAGTATGCTGCAATGCATGACAATGCATTTTGTGCATATTCTTGTTAAGAAATTTTTTAAATAACTAAAGAAATGGAAAAGGAAAGATAATTGGTGATAAAACAACACCTAATAATCTTTCATAAAACATTTGTTGAAACTGAATGTATACAAATGTTTTGTTAATAATTTCTTGTTTATGGCGGCTAAAAAGGGAAATATTTTTATTTTTTCCCCAAAAACGAGGCAGTCCCCTCCCCCTAATCGCCACCACTGCTTGCTGTAATGCAACATTTGTAATTTTAAATAACGAAGAGCCAGCAATAGTCGAGTGATCGCGGATGTTTCAGTCCAGCCGCAAGTTCGAAACCCGGTTCAATCGTGTAGTAGGCCCATGTACCCTTAAAGTCCTCACAAATGCGTCGAATAAAATTTGGAGAATGAAGTGACTCGTAGGGTTCTATTCTCGTCATTTGACCCTGATTCAAAATTGCGAGGTTCGTCACTAATAGCCTTTGTATTGTTTTTAAATGATATTAATAAACAATTAACCAATCCAAGTACCGAAGACAATATACATTTAAGAGACGTTAAAAGGAGATGTAATATATTTTTGATTCGGACCTGTTATATTCGGTATTTCTCGTTCCTTGAACCTTTCTCTTCAGCCGATTTGTGCTTGGCACAAGGTCCGCCGAACTCAACCAACCAATACACCATTAATACCGAATTACGTTTAGTTGACTATTTCTACACTTGTGTAGGCGCACCATTCTCACATCTACGACAAGCCGATGTGAGGACTTAGTCCAGACGGATTTATATGGAGTAACCATGCTACTTGACAGATCTTAGTGCATGACTGGAATATGCGGCTCGACTAAAATTTCACTGGTCGCCAGTTTAATGTCAAGTCAATTTGGGGGATATTACTTATCCGTGCTTTTTTTTTTACCTCCAAAAAAATCACTTATAGATGACTATTGAATTTACTTCTGTTTCTACAGTTTTTTGTTTACGATATGTTTAATTTTTTTTGAATTATTTATTCATTTTTATTTTTTATTTTCTGATTAAAATATTTCTTTTAAAATTCGATTCCTCTTAAAGTTAAATATTTAACTGGCCTATCGTTTGGTATATATTTAAATGCATTTTAACAAGAATGAAAGGAAATGAAAAAGAATTTTTAGATAAACACACACTAGGAATGATTAAAGAAATGTATTAATATTTTACCCATAAAATTATTAACTAAACATTATTTGATTATTTCATGATGGTTATCTTCTTTAACGAATTAAAGGCAAGATCTACTTGTAACCATGTTGAATGAATTGACTTTGGTTCCACGGGCAATTTGACACAAAATTTAGGCAAAATAAAAGTTATTTATTTTGTTAAGCTTTGAATAATGGAAATAACTGTATCTTATTGGCATTGCCACGTATAAAGCCAAAAGTGTTAGCTATTTTTAACTGTTCAGTTTCTCGGAAGCGGCATAGATTTACCAAAGGAACCTCGTGCGATGAAATTAATTTTCAAGGTAATCGTTTTAAGATACAATCGTCAAGCAAATGAGATATCTTTAATAACTTTTGCAATTTTTAACGCAGTAAGACAAAATTGAGATCAATATTAATGGTTAAAGAGGAACTCAATTGTAACGCTAATGAAAGAATAAATAAATTATCATAGTTGATTCACTTTTTAAAAGAACCCGGTTAATTCATTAGTTTTTGCTATATCTGAGAACTATTACTTATTCATCAACACAATTGATTTTGTGTTTAGCAAATTAACTTTAATGATAATTGGATTAAGAGAGTACTTTATTTGCTATGTATTTAATTTATATAACATATTCCTTGAGTGTATTTATTCAAAGCATTACACACACTTACACGCACACACACATATATATATATATATATATATATGTGTGTGTGTGCGCAAAATCATTTAAACTCAACAGATAGATGAAATAAGTATCTAATGTAATAATAACACATGGATCAATAAGTTCCGAGACTAACCCAGAGATGGCACTCGTAGTATACCAGTAACCAGGTCTTTCTAGAGTACTAACCTTTGCTTGAAACGTGTCAAAATTTTAAGTCGATCGGATCAGAAACAGCTGAGTTATCGAGGTTGGAGTAAAGTCGTTTTGTAGTTTGTTTAAAAAATGGAAAAAACCGAGTTTCGTGTTCTGATAAAACATTGTTTTTTAATGGGTAAAAACACCGTGCAAGCGAAACAATGGATTGAAAAATGTTACCCGGACTCTTGTCCATCAAAAGCAACGATTTGTCGGTGGTTTGCCGAGTTTAAACGTGGTCGTACCGACACAAATGACGCGGAACGCTCGGGTAGACCTGTGGAAGCCGTTACACCGGAAAATGTGAGTGAAGTGACAAAAATTATAATGAAAGATCGTAAAGTGAAGCTCCGTGAGATTGCTGAGATGACACAGATATCATATGGAAGTGTATTTACTGAAAAGGGTTTTTTGAAGTGAAGTGAAAAAGGTTTTTTCCAAGTGGGTGCCGCGATTGCTTTCGATGGAACAAAAACAGCAACGAGTCGATGATTCAGAAAGCTGTTTATCGCTATTTACTCGCAACAAAAAAGATTTCTTGCGTCGTTACGTGACCATGGACGAAACATGGTTACATCACTACACTCCAGAGTCGAAGCGGCAGTCATCTGAGTGGCGCACAGCTGGCGAAAGCCGTCCGAAGCGTCCGAAAACGCAGCAGTCAGCTGGCAAAGTCATGGCGTCAGTTTTTTGGGATACGCATGGCGTGATTTTCATTGACTACCTCGAAAAAGGTAAATCGATCAACAGTGATTATTATATTGACTTGCTGGTGCGTTTGAAGGAGGAAATCGCAAAAAAACGACCGCACAGTCTCGGGACTTATTGATCCATGTGTTAAATAACAAAACTGTAACAAAAATAAATTAATTGAATTTAAAAATAATATCAAAACTAGAAAAACAATTTATTATTACAATTTTATAAACTTATTTTAAATACATATCGAATCTAATAAAAGAAAGGCAATTAAGCTAATATAAATATTTTGAACTGCAAATTAAACAAAAAACCCAAACAAAACTGAATAAAGTTTTTAAATTGCTGTAACTGTAAAATAAAAGAAAAATACATAAGGATACGTGATAAACATGTGTATAATCTAAAGATAAATCAGCCAATTAAAACGATATAAAATTTAACTATATTTAATGTAAAATAATAAAAATCAGTAAGTAGAAAATATTTAGTAATTATAAAGATTATAATAGGCAGAAACAGCACTAAAAGCTACAAGGCATAACCTAGGAAATCATACAATTTTAGTATAAATACAGCTAAATTAATGCTTGACGTACAAAGAATGTATTTGTTTATGAGAAGATATTGTCCGTCTATGAGGAGAAAGTACAGTGCCCGAAATTTGGGCATCCAACGCAACAGGTATCAGTAAAGAATAAAACATTAGAGCAAAAAGAAACCATTTATTTTCTGAAGAGAGGATTAGATTCCCAGACTAATTGGTGTAAGGGATCTTTCTAGTAATTATAACACAGCGTTATTCTAAAAAAATGTTTCAATCGTTAAAAGTTTAAGTTATAGTAGTTTTAACTTCATGAGTCTTGACGTAAGGAATATTTTAATGAAAAAAAAGGAAAAGAAAAGTTTATCATCGCAGTTTCTCCCATTCTCAAGGACGTACAATAATTTCACAAGGGTAATCGATGACTCAGTGAAGATGGAAATACAGTCATAGGTCTCAAAAATTTCGATACATTTCTTTCACTATTGGTCATGGCCTGGATTAGTTTTTTTTTTAACGAATATCATTTTTCGCAAATGTATCAAATTTTCAAAATGCTTTCAAATGTAATAATTACAACAAGAAGCAACCATATCACAATCATTAATTATAAAAGTGAAAATAGATGTGCAGACACATTATCATGGCATAATTAAATTCCAAAATAATAAAATGATTAAATAATGTCGATTGTTTGTAGAGCCCTGAAAAAAATGTCGATACTAGCTTTTTTTAAAACAATTTAAGTTTTTTTCTGTTTCATTATATTTGTGGAAGAATACTTATTAGTAAAAAGTATTTTTAAGACAAGCTTTTCTTTAAAAATAAATTGAAAGGTACAAAAATAATTTTTAATGAATAATAATGTATAATTTATGAAAGCTTGAGGCGCTTAATTAAGATACCTACCAGGTAGTAAACGATAAATTAAGTACAATAGCCACTTATTTATATATGATTTCAAAACAAGTACTAACGCCTCTCCAAGCATTTATAAATTACATATTATTTTCCATTTAAAACATTATTTTTGCACTTTTTGGTCCATCTCTAAATAAAAGTTTGATAACAAAAATTTTCTTTCTTATACCTATTTAGTCTGGAAATTTAAGAAAAATCCTTTTGGTGAGCCTTGCGTAATTGTAAAATTTCAACTCATTTTAACGTTTTTAAGAGCGTGGTCTGGACATCCAAGCTCCCGTGTCGTCATTGCTTGAACATACACTCATATTGTATTGTCGTCGGAGCTACACGAGTATGCAAAATTTCAATTCGAAAAGAAAAAACAAACGAAACAAGCAAAAAAATGTACGTAATAATCCGAACTGAGAGCGGAAAATCAAAAAAAGGTTTAAAGAAAAAAAAATATTTTAATATTATTTATGTAAAAGTTTAATGATTCGAACTATTGTTTCAGTAAAAAATGTCACTCGAACAATACTTTTAATCATCCCATCTAGAAACACAATCGAAAACAAACGAAGAAATTATTTTTTAAAAAATCAATTCATATTTAATTTAACGAATTCACACTTTTAAATACAAGAGCTTGCAGACAAAGATAAGGTTTAAAAACAGTTTATTAAATGAAAAAAATAAGCTTACTATTTTTACTGTACAAAAATTAAATAAACCTATCATTTTTAATTATACTAAACAAATAGTAAATAAGCTAGCCATCTTTTAATATACTAAAAACTGTAATAAGTACGTTTACCATTTCTTAAGACATCGAGAAAACATAATAGATAATCTTACCTGTTTAAATAACTTCTCACTCATCAACACTTCAAAGAACAGTTTTTTCTCTAGCCGCAGGGTGAAAAAATTACGTTCATTTTAGTAGTAAGTTTATTCATAAAACGGTAGCTTATCGTGAGACTGACGAGACGACTTTCTTTTCCTTCCTTATTTACTTATTTATTTTTCTTTACAAATGTGAAAACAAAACACCTGACAAGAAAAGTCTCATTACTTGCTATGATGTAACGAGCATTGCTTTTATCAGTCAAAGATGAAACGTAGAACACAGAACTAGCTGGTCCCGTGATTTTGTTGTGTTTACAATTTCAAAGGTTACAAATTATGTTATAACTACGCCGTTACTTAAAATATACTTGAGCATTTGGGAATTATCTGTAACACATGCACCTGCTATAAAAATTCCCGAGTTCGTAATATCATAATAGCTTTCGATTTCCATAACTGTTTTGTTTTTCATATTACGCTATGTTCCATTAGTTACATAACGGCAGCAAAATTGAAAAACAGATGTGACATTATTTGTAGGAGAATGTAACCTTTCGATTTTTTAATAATTTGAATTTTCAAATAAAACAACATTCCGACAATGAGAGCTCAGTATTTTGCCAAGATTGCTATTACGTTCTTTTATTTCGCATGAAACAAATGTCTTTTAATGTTAACAATTACGTTGTAGGATTGTCTTAAAAAAATAATGAATTTATTTTCGAGAAGCAATTTTACTGAGAATTCTTCTGTACAAGAAAAATGAATGCATTATTTAATAAACTAATGAACCGAACAAATATTAATTTTTCCATTCCAGGCATTATTTTTCACAATGACACTCACACACACAAACATACACAGAGAAAATAATGCTTGCTACAAGCATGTGAAATGCACAGCACGAGTTTTTGAGGAGGATTGTTTGCTTTGTAGAATATTTCAAACTGAGTTTTCGGCTGAAATACAATAACAACCCGGCGGCAGAACAAATCGTTGACGTTAAAGGCTTCATAGTCACTTAGGTCTTTGTGAAGTCGATTGGTTGAACAGGAGAATTGACTACCACCTTCGTCGAAGTGATTTTCTCGGTATTGGCAACAATGGGTCAGGGAAGGAAAATTTAACAGTCGAAGAAGCTCAGAATGTTTCATCAGCAGAAATGAGAAGGAAGATAGCGCTTTCACAAAAACGGCCACGCCCACACCAACAACGTTGTCAGTATCAATTCAACTTCACGTCATTTTGGTTGGATCAATAGTCCGATCTGGCATTTATTGTCAAAGATATACGGCACGGCCATTACACAAGGTGAGACAGTGGGGAACGATTACCTGGGATACTCGATCTCCTCTTGTCGTCATTCGAGGGTCTTTGATAGCTCTCAGTTTTTTCGATGACATTTTAATGTGGGTGTACTGTTTATGCTCTCCTGTAACCCAGATGGCATTTATCAGCAACTCAACGTTCGGTCACCTACTTTGCTATATTCCTAACAAAGTTTTCGAAGATATGATGTATTCCCATGACTATCCTGGTTACCAGATCTCTCGCCAATAGAGCTCATCTGGTACGTGCTTGGAAGGCAACTGAATACCGTCCTAGAATACCGCTAAATTGACTGCCCAGTGGCAATACATTAGGCAGAATCCATCGCACGGTCCTTTGTTAAATTAGTGATTTAATGCCACGTCTTGTTTATGCATACACGTTGGTAAGAGATGGCGTACTTCTTACTGATGTGTAATCTTTTTCATGCGGGTGTGGTAGCCTAGTGCACATGGTCGCGGACTCACGGCCGGCAGTTTTCTTCAAGTCATGCATTTGGACCTGATGCCATTGAAGACCCGCCTTGTAGTGAGGCTGATGCAAGTTAAAACTGGTCGAGATCCTAAGTCCTCCCGCTGGCGTGGTGTGGATGTTAGCAATGGGAGGTGCCAGCTCTGTTGTAGTCCACGTCACTTGAGCCAGGTTTAAAGTGAAGAGGTCCGGTGCCAATAGCCCTCGTATTGCTTCTCAGTGAGACGTTAATAAATCAATCACATGTAACCTTTTTCCTGCCAAAACTTCTTAATATAACAATCTTTTCTTCTGAATTTGTAATAATATTCTCATACACTATAAACATGTAAGATTTCATATTTTGACTCGTTTTCTTCTAGCGGAATATATTTTTGGAAACAGAACGCATTTTAGAATTCTTGAAAATATTTTTATTTGTTTAATGTGGACAATGAAAGGTAGCACTTGCACCAAATATTTCAAAAAAATAAAAATATTATTTATAACTGTATATTTAGCTCGAAAATGCTGTTTATTTATTAGAGTTCAGAATATCAGGTTCTCTAGTTATGAATCAATATTAGCGTTGGACGGTCTCAATTATAATAATACGAGAATTCCATAGGATTAGTCACTTCAGTTCTTAGTTTCAAAACAAAAGCACCAAAAGGACTGTAAAACATTGCTTTAATTAATTCTTAATACACCTGCTCCTAATGTCTTTAAACATGGGCTTGCATTTTTCATTTTACTCACAAACAAGGCGGAAACTAACCTCTATTTTCAACGGCAACACAAGGAATGAGCAATAAAATTTTTACAGAGTGGCACTGTGATCGCCCCTGCCGGTGTTACAAGCGTAAAATACGAAATGTAGAGATTAACTAAAATTTACAAATACAATTTAGTTGCAAGAATAACATCAATTTATTTTATTCTATATTCTTTCATTCACTTTTATAGTGAAAGTCATAAAGTACATTGAAGTAAAGTTATGAGATATATTTTATTCAAGATAAATTTTAACGTAAACATATGCATAAGATTTAAGTTATTTTTCCATTTAAAATACATCTAAAATAAATTAAAATAAATGGAAAAGTAAAATATGAATGAAAACAATAATTAAAGTAGACATCAAGTATATCTTCTGTATAATGTTATATTCTTTTGATAGAAAATTCGGCGCTTTATATTATTACAACAATGTGTTGTTGCCCACACATTAGCCAAAAATAAAAGAAGGCACCAAATTTTTTTTTGCCTGGCATCGGTGCTTCACAACGATCTTGCGCATGATTTCTTTAATTTCATCATATAACGTCACCATTTTGTTTCCTGTATTTCGATTTTCCTATGCCTTTACTTTTTTCTGCCTTAATGGAAAAATTTGAATTTCTAAGAATCGATATGTTAATTTGAAACGAACTCGAAAAACGAGGGAGAGTAGTCTATTATGGCTGCCGTGGTTCGCTGACAAAAAAGGAAGAACTTCAAAAAAAAAAAAATGATTTGGTACATGGAACTGTCTATCATAAGTACAATTTCACAAATTCTATGACAGATGATCGCGCTTAGCAGGTCGAAAATAGTGGATGTCAGTGCAATGGCGCAATAAAACCCGCAAGAGAAAGGGAGGAACAAGATTTTGAATAACATCTAGCTGAATGGGGCTTAAAATCGAGAAATTAAAGGAAATAGGTGTTTTAACAAAATAGATAAAAATTGAAAATAATTTTCTTAAAGAAAGTTATAATATATATTACTTTTCCTACTAGCTGTCACGCGCTAAAATTAATTTTTTGATTAATGTTTGGTGACCAAGTCTTAGCAACAGAGGTAAACATTTTAAGTATTGTTTTGGTTCATGCTTTAAGCTGCGGTTTGGAAAACACGTGCTTATACGGCTTTGAGTTATAAGTATGAGATTATACGAATTAAGTTTTACCAATTATTTTCCTTGTATAAGGTTCTGCAAAACGTATTATCCAATTATCCACGTTATGTTTGAATATTTCTTAATGTTGTTGTGTTAGTTTTCATACGTGATGACCTTCAAATAAATGTATAATGTATCATCTTATGAAGTTGTGTGTCCTTCTCATATGAAGTCCGAGTGATTTAGTTAAGAGTAAGTGAAGTGGTGTGTTTTTGAACAAAAGTTGTACCACGCAATTTGGTATGTTTTGTGAATAATTTTTCATCTAAGGAGAGACGGTTATTTATCAACTTTGCATCTATTATTCCATCTATTGTAACAAAATTTCCAACAGTTGAAAAAAATAGAAACTAGTTTAAAAGATACTTAAAAGTAAGTTAAAAATAATTAAAACTTATACTCTTTACAAATATGCATCTATGTAATAACTTTTCGCTTTGTAAATAATCAGTCTTCTTTTGTAACAAAATCGCCAAACTTTGACCATGTGATTGAGGGAATGAGAAATAAAGTATTGTATGGACACAGCTTTACAGCAACACAACGGGCTATTGAGGACTAACTACGTAATTTAAAGCATTGATGGAAAGGGTGTTTGAAATAACAATGACCTGAAATTTCACCCAATTAAACTTCATCAATCCATGTAGGGTATTTTGAGGAGGAATTTTATTATGAGTAATATTTTTCACTTACCATCAACCTGAAAAACTATTTTTGATAGAATGAGAGATCGAAAATCATTCGTAAATAAATCTTGTAATTTCAACAACTGACTTCTCTTTGCCCGGTGAAAAATAGTGCGTTAATATTGGAATAGTTTTAATGAAATTATTTAGTAGTATATTAGTTTCAGATTCTTTAAATTCAATGTTGAATGTTAGATTTTGGTAGCTAAACTCAGTACTTTCACGTTGCATGTCTTTTTTAAGATGATTTAGAGAAATTAACTTGAAATAACTGTTTTAATTATATGGATCATGGTTTTAAAATAATATAAAATAATTCTTAAAATTATGAAATAAGAAGAAAATTATGGAGCTCTTCTAAATATTTTTAATATTTGCCTTATATTGTGGGCTGTACATTGCTTAAGAATAGTTTTTCTGCTTTCTTCATTATCTTTTGAAAAATATCATTAACAATAAATTAATAGTATAACTAATTATTTAAGTTTTAATTTTAATATATATATATATTTCATAATTTATTACACTTATTATATAATGCTTTATAAGACTGATTCTGTGATTTTCAAACTATTTTCTGAATTTGCTCTTACGGAATATTTCGTATACAAAATTACCTAAGATATTTATTTCCTCCATCACCGAAGTATTAACGGAAACACACACAAGTTGATATTTCACTTTTAATGCGACAGCTGTAATATTATTAAGTGTATTACAAAAATAAAAACAATTTGCAGAAATAGTAATGATATATTATGCAGTTTCTATTTTAATTAAACTGTGTCAATTTTAACATAATGTCCTGGTTCTACAAAACTTATTATTTTTAGATGTTGAATCTTATTTGGATAACAACAGATACTAATGAATGACATTTCTGCGTATTGTTTTAAAGAGAACAGAGATGGTTGGCAGTAAGTACATTTATTACAAAAGTGACATTTGCGTTACTATGCACTATATAGTTTTTACTATTAATATTTAATATCAAGCTTTTATCCTGCTCTTATGAAGGATTTAATAACACACACACAGATATATATACATCGATATATATATATATATTATTGCTTAAAAATACTATTTCCAAAACAGGAGTTACATATGACTTCGTAATTTCCCACATTAATCTTACAGCCACGATATCACGTGTGAAGCTTGCTTTTTTTTTTTTAATAAAAATAGCTCTTTCATAAGATATGGCTGTTATCTGCTGCCTTAGCACCATTAATGATTAAATTGGAGATAGGCAATGCATAAATAATATGCCACTATCATTTATGATTCAAAGATTATTTGGATGTTCACAACAACGCTAATGCTAATTTTGTACAGCAGCTCATGACTATCCGTTTTCGAAAAAGAGAAAAAATTCCATCTCTAAAAAATCATCCAATTAAAATATTACTATATTTTCCTTTAAAAACGAGTAATTTCATTGTCGGAATCGAGATCATTATCGCATTTCAAACAATATAATTGCTCCAAAAATACATAATTTCTAAAATTTATGAGTAGTTGGTTAAATTTATAACTAAATGTCATGGCCTTTTTTTTACGAAAAGAAGTTCAGTTTTAATAAACTAATATTAAATAACTAATTAATAGAAAGGAATGTATTTTAAATTTTGTTATACGATTTTTTTACAAATACTGTAGGAGTACAGCTTTTTTATAGCTTCATTTTTTTAAAGTTAGACTTATAAGAACCTTCAGTAATTCTCCGGTTCATAAACATTTTTCTATCACAGTTCATATATTTATATAAATTGGATAATATTTTTTATAGTTTTGTGTTCTCCATTTTTATTCTTTTGAGTTTACTAAAGATTGTTTTTTAAAAATAGGAACAGATGCATCTACTAAAATATAAAAAAACTCATATTTTTTAACTTAACACGTATTTCTTTTTTTATTAAAGAATTAACTTATTTAATAAATCTGTATAATAAAATTGTTAGAAGATATATATTAAATGTTTTACAATTTTTTTTTCTACAAATGGTTTCAGATTAATGAAGTAAACTCCATATCATATTTTTTGAAGTACCTTCACTTCAAGTTAAAAGACTATTAGATACACTAAAGACAAAGGTAATGCCATCAGGACTAATTAACTCCAGTAAATAGAATGTAATAGATTATTAATGAAACAGCATTTGCAAAAATGTGTACCTTTCATTAACTATAAACATCTAGATACCTGAGCACTTAGCAAATTTAATATCAAACATTTTTCGAGACTTATGACATTTTGACTGACTAAGAAAATAATTCGCACTATTCCTTTTAGTCGTTTTAAAATGTCATTCAATTAAAAGGATTTATTTGCTTCATCCCATTAAAACGAATTGCTATGTAAATAAACTAAAATTGTAAATTCCTTTTCAAGAGTATTTTTCAAAGAGTTTCGAATGTTAAAATACTTGAAATTAGTTTCTTTCTTCCTTCGGCTTTAAAATAGTGTTTAAACTAGCTACCAATCAGTATACTAGTATTTGATTGTAAGTAAACAATTTAAACAAAGAATAACACTTTAAGAAAATAAACTGGTGAAATTGACTCTAGTTTGATATATTACCAGACTTTTATTCTTTGTACTATAAAAGTGATAACAAAAGCTACCATAACTACGTTCTTTAAACATACGTGCTTCAGAAGCATTTCAGAGCAATGAAATGTAGCAAATAGTGCATTATGGATTTAAAAAATTTCAATTGAAGAAGTTAAGAAAGACTCCAAAGATAAATAATAATCATGTTAAGAATATATATTTATATGTACATGATGCATTTAAGTTTAACATTTCAATGTAATGAATTTTTCTTCGATTTTTAACAGGTTATTTTGTATTTTTAGAAACATGTCTTAAATGCGCAGGTCTAATTTTTAATAGTTTCCCACGTGTTTCCCCCCTCCAAATTTGCTAAATTTTAGTGCTCCTTATAAACGTTCTTTACACTCAATTTCTAATATTATGTTATTGCATTGGTTTTTAGTCATAAACTATCTGGTATAGCAGTTCTTCGCAAGGTGAAATGAAAAATATAACAATCCAGCTCGATGCAATTTTTTTTTTAATGAAAGCCCCATTTGAATAATATTTGAATTGAAAACGAACCGTGAATAATTATTGGAATCAAGTAAAAAAAGAATTTCTTTGTTATTTTAGTAAAAGAAGGTCAATTGTTCATTCCGTATATCGTATGAATTAGATAGATAGATTACTGAATAAATGTTTTTTAAAAATCGAAATCGACACTTCTTAATGATATTTTCAAAAATTTGCCAAACATCGGTTAATTAAATGTTGCAAGAATCAGAATCTTGTGACGATTCGTTCAAAAGTTTGCGCTCAAAGTATACAAAAAAAAATCACATCAGCGTTATCAATTCAGAAATTTTTTTAAAAAGTGAATAAAAATTATTTAGAATTAAGAATAATTTTTTTTAAGGAATTAAATTCAAAAAGAAAAGTTTTTAAGTAAATCGAAATAGGCGAAAAAATAGAAACAAAGCGGTCGGATGGCGTTGATTTGAACCCAGATTATGTTACAGCACCGGCTAATACTGTGCCCACCATACAGTGCTGGTAAACAGCGGACTGGTACAAAAAAATAATACAAACCGTGTTTGTGTTGGATAAGAGTTTATGTTTCGAAGTTGCTTGATTTTGGGGTTGAGGAATAAGTGAAGAAGCTTTTTTTAATAGAAAGATTACCAATATCGCAGGTGTTGTTGTAAAACTGTTGAGTGTTTTGTTGAAAATATTATTAATAATATGTTTTAAAATTGCTCGTCGGATACCATTATTAAGAAATTCATTCGAAAAAGAATTCTGCAATATAGAACGAACAAATGTATAAAAATAACTATCTCTAAGCAACTACACTCGGCACAAAGAACAAATGAATAAATATACACTAAGATAGATAGTCAGAAGCAACGAAGGCCGTGGCGTCATGTGAATAAAACACGTGCAAGAATCTGGAGTAGTGAAGACAAAAGTGTGCTTTAAATAATATTTTAAAAATTCTTAACTGAAATATTTGGATGGAATATATTTATGGTTTCTTCCATACGCCAACATAGCTCCCTAAAAAGTTTTGGAGCGATAAGATCAGCGGTACAGATTTCTATAATGGACAAACAAGCATTCAAATTTATGTAAAAGATAATTTAGATCATCTACCATTTCAAACTCAACGCGAATAAAAGCACCAGTAATGACGCAGACGACATTTATAATTGTAACTGTATACATCTATAACTGAAATTGAAGAATAGAAACGACATGATCAATAAAGAGACGGAAAGATCTAGAAGCAGTTGGAGTTTCGAATTTGCTTCAAGATGTCAGGAATTAACTTATGCCTGAATTGGCAATAGGTCAAGTCGCTAATATTTCTATGCCCATGTTAGCATTTAATTTAAGTCCGAGTGTGCTCATATAATTTCGCCAACCCATAACATTCGTAAGCTTGCTGTCTATTGTGCTTACTTCTTAATGTCACAGTACGCGATCTGATATCATCTTTATCAGTAAAACTATTTTTCTAATAAACATTTGTGCATTTGGAGGTACTAGAATGAAAAGTATGTGCAATGTACAGAGTAATGGTGGAATATAAAATAAATATAATCTCTCTACAATCATTAGTACATAATTTAGTGGTTAAAAAAACACACGAAAATATTTATTCAATTAATGTCATGGTATTTTCCTTACTTATCTTATTCATATACCAACTCATAGATTCGATTACGATTAATAAGTCTCTAAATTTTATAATTGAAAGTGAAATAAAAATAATATGGTATGTTGAGTGCTATTAAAAGAGCAGGTTCCATTAAAAAGATGCATGTAGTACTCCTTACCATTATTAAGTCATTATAAGGGAAAACACATCATTCTAGCATATTCAATTTTTCGTCAGTTATATACAGATAAATTTATATAACATGTTTTGATAAATGGATATAATAATAATAATATCTACAAAATTTGAATTAATTTTTATTTTGTTTTATACAAATATAAAAAAAGGTATCGAATTGTACTGAACCATATTACTCAATTTATACCACTAAATGATTTTATTTTCAACTTACAGTATTTAAATCCTAAAAATTCAGCATTTGTATTGTAAGCTCGCCATATTTGAAATCAAAAAGAAAAGAATGGAAATGCGTATTTTTTCTAAGATGATTAATTCTGTAGAAAATGAGCTTTTGTTTAAGATATTATGAGGAATTCAACTAAATGAAAAATGTAGGATAAAGGAGAATTTATTTAGTTAACTTTTTTGTAATTAGATTTATTTGGAAATTTTTAATAAAGTGTCAGAAATTATTAATGAAATTTATTTAAAGAAGAAGTAAAAGAATAGTAAAAATATTAAATAGTATAACAATAAAATAATTCCTAGATAAGACGCAAAGTTGAAAATTATTCATTCCCAATTTCCAAATCAAGTCAAAAACGCAAACAAGATAAGAAGATTTAAAAAAAGGTGCAATATAAGTAACTGATATAAATGCAATTTCCAATTCTTCAAATGATAAATTCAGAATTCATTTCAAATTTGAATTCAAGTCAAAAAGACAAACAAGATTATGAGATTAAAATCCTACAATACAGATAATTTAACAGAAATAACAGTCTCATGCATAGAATATTATACGATATTTTCGAGAAGAGTTGTATATTGCTTTTTTCATTCAAGAATTGTATATTGATCAATACTGCTTTATTTTTGCTCGCACATTAATTGGACATTATACAGGGCTATTTAAAAAGATTCGTCCAATTTCAAAATTCTATATTTCTAAAAATAAACAACATAGAATGATAAGTAATACATGAAAACAAAAGGAAAATATGGCTGTTTATTTTTACAAGTGTTCAATGCAACCTTCTGACCTCCTTTCGTGTAATGCCAATTCGATACATGAATTCCTGCTAAACACGTTATAAAATATCTTAGGCAATTGTTAAAAGTTCAAATAAGTTTGTGGATAATGATGGTGTATACGCTTTATTTTTTACAAACCTCCAAAGGAGGAAATCGCATGGGATATCAGGTGATTAGACTTGGGAATAGCATATCAAGAGATTTAGGTGGCTAGCTGTATAACATCATTTGGCTACCTCGAGGTAGTTCAGTGGAAGCTTCTAAAATAGTCTTCGTGCAATAGCTACCCGAAGTACATATGAGGGCCAGCTACTTCTTATCATCATAAAAGTTTGAGCAAAGTCGAATGAATCTTATTGAAAAAACCCTGAATATGCATGTATATTGCGCACATTATTATCTATATTTTATTTTAAGTTATAAATAATTTTAAGTGCTTGCAAATATAGATATTTTGAGCGATTTTCTTATCAGTTGTGAACAGTATAAATTTTGTCGTGAACAAAAACTGCTGTGGAGAAATCAATGTTTGTCTGGTTTACATGGGAAAAAAAACAGAAAGAAGGAAAAACTAATCTCATCTCATATCCAAATCGTCTTGTATATAGAATTTTAAATAAATATAGATAAAAACAATTTTTTAATCAAACTTTTATTTAGAGACGGACTAAAAAAATGTAAAAATAATTTTAGTGCAAATTAATAAACATAATTTATATAAACGTTTGAGGCATTCAACAAGATACTTAGGTAATTACCTATAAATTAAGTACAATAGCTACTTACTAACATATGAGATAGAAAGAAGTACTAGCGGGCGGCCCCAAACTTTTAAAAACTATACATTATTTTTCATTTAAAATATTAGTTTTATATATTTAGTCCACCTTTAAGTAAAGGTTTGATTAATTTTTTATTGCTTATATTTATTTAATAATTTTTGGTCTGGAAATTTAAGACTAAAAATAATTACGAATGTTATACGTGTGTGCAAAATTTTAATTCAGTTAGACGTTGCTAAGAGTAAGGCGCGGGCCCCCAGCCCCTTCCCCTTAAATCCGTCACTTCTTGGGCATACCGTAGTATTGTATTATCATTGGCATTATACGTGTACACAAAATTTCAGCTCGAACGGATGGTAGGAAGTGTGTCCAAATTCGGGTAGAAATTACGAACTGGAAAGACATGTGTTGTTTGCATTCATATATATCCATACATATGAATACATAGCAAATTGAATAAAAGCTTGAAATAAAACTGAGATAGGAATAAATTTTTTTTGACGCCATAAATCAAAACAACCGTAAACGTACGAAGTTTGACGTGTTCATCATTTTAATATGTTTCATACAGCTCTCTTAAAGCTTCTCATCAATCTCATGGAGCCATCATAAACAAGTGGAACTTAAATAGACTTCATATATATAACTGGATAAATGGACAAATGTACTCTTAAATTATGAAAGAAGGGAGTATGTATGAACCATATGGCCATCATTGAATATATGTATTCAATAAAAAAAAATTTATTTGCGTAGAATTTTTAAATCAAGGAGATATCTTTAAGATACAAAATTCAACAAATAATAATAACTGTTCGAAAGCAAGGTTATAATTTACTACTACGTTGTAAGATCAAAAACTTCTCGGAATTGATCAATGATTACATTTATTAAAAATAGGTACAGTATTTTTTTTTCTTACTTTCCTTCAAATTACTGTCCTGCATTCGTATAGTTGTTCCAACGCTCATATAACTGTTCACAACATTTTTGGAATCTTTTTTTAAAATGTATTTTCAGCGGCTTCGTAACGTTTTCCACCTCTTCTGAATCAGCAAAGCGGTTTCCCTTCAATTATATTTTTAGCCGTAAAAAGTGGTAAAACTATAATGGTAAATAGTATTTTTACTCCAGAGTAATATACTGCTCCGTGCAAGATACATTTTCCCGATCAATGATTGATTGATTGTTTTTATTAATGTAGCATTTAGAAACGACACGAGGGCTATTGGTGACGGGCTTCGTAATTTCGGACTTCGGTCATGTGACGAAGACAAACTTGAGTTGGCACCTCCCTCTACAAACTTCGACACCACACCAGTAGGAGGATTTGGAGCCTCTACAGATTTAATTTGCATTAGCCCCACTACACTTCGGATCTTTAACAACGTAAGGGCTCGAACTCTCGGCACGCTGAAAACATTGCCACTTATAAGTTTGCGACCATAGCTACCACTAGGCTACCGTGACGACAATTTCACTATCACAGTGCCGTATTAAGAAGCATTATTATGTAATCGAAATCGATTGCTTCCTACCTATTTTCAGGTCGATATTGTTTGATTGCATGTCGTAGACGCTAAAGGATCTCCACATAAAATTCTTCGTTTACAGCGTTTTGCTTATCCATGCGAGTAATTTATCGAACGCGTGGGTCAACAATCTTATCCAAAATGTACGAGAGCGAATACATTGAAGATAATATTCAATCCTTGTACGACATTGATGAAAACGCTTGTACCACTTGCATGCTGTCGCCTTTTTCGTCGAATCGTTTTTGTATACTTTTTTCAGAATCTCACGAATCTCAGATGGCGATTTCTACAGCAAAACGCATATTAGCATGCTGCTTTGAAGACATTTTGAAATCCGACCAAAAAAAACACCGGATTGTCAGAAGCAGCCTGAAGATTTTACCCATTAGAACGCGGAAATGATTTAAAGGTAGATGGTCGTCTTCCTTAGTAGTGCTGCCAATCATAGTAAGAGACACTTTTTCAACTACAAACGCTTACATAACTGTAGGAGAATATGGGTTTTACAGGGTATTGAACTGGGACTCCGGGATTTGTTGACCGCAATGTTTATAGCTTATCAATGTGTAATTTTTCAGTTGAAGTGATGAAATACTTATAAACACAGTTAAAATTCAACTTTCTGACATACATAACATTCCTTAAAACAGACACGAAATATTTTATTTCTCAGAAATTAAAATATCAATGACTAAAGCATGCATACAAACATTTCCTCGTAAATTATTTCTACTTTTATAAAATATCTATTATAAAATAAAATTTATTTTTTTAAAAAATAGGTGATAGGGATTTAAATGCTTAAGTATTTAACTTTTTTTTCAAATACTTCAAGAATGAAGGCAATACGCAAAATATATTTTAAATAATTCTTTAGCATCATTTGATGAATTTTATTTGGGTTAATTTATTATTTCTCTTAACATCAATTTTAAGAACTTTACAATGAAAAAGAAAATTCAAAAACTGCAGACACAAGAAAAATTTCAACAGTCATTAGAGAATAAAGAGCTTTCAAGATGATATCAAAGAAATATTAATCAAAATCGGACATTGCTTTTATTAGCCTTTTCCATTAAAAAATATCACAATTTCTCTATGTACAGAACAAGTATATCTGAAAAGATTACCCTTGAAATGCAGCCAAATAATTACGAATTTCTGAAAAAAAAATTACGGTTATCACGACCAACACAAAGTAGTTATTTATGTTTTTCTGTCCCGTCTAAAGACGTAGTTAAAAAGTTAGAAATGAAAACTGAAAAAAAAAATCATAGCCAATTTACGTCACAATAACAAGATTTATATCATAATAATAAATCATAACAACAAAGAGTTTGTTCATAGATTGTAAAAAATGGGAAATTAATTACAAAGCCCCTCAACTTATTTTAAGGATTGACTTCAAAATAGATTTTTGAAAAAAATAAAAAAAAAAAGATAACCGTATGAATTTATGTACGTTCTCTTTCCTTTTATCTATTTATGAGATTCAGCTTAGTCATCTTTATAGCACAAGAAAAGAGAGTAAATTATTTATGAATTTATTAGAACTTTATTTCAAATAATACTTTTACTCAATTTCATCTGCATTTAATATTAATTTTAACCGGTTTATAAATTTAATAAAAACTCAAAACACAAAATATTAAATCTTTTTACGATAACGATGAAAACTGTTTAGAATTTCTTAAGATATTTTGCCAATGCAAATCAAATGTCATTTAAATTTTATATTTTCTATCAAAAGCTTTGAGCCTTAAGAATCAATAAAAGTTTCAACACAGCAATTAAATTAACAAATTAACAGTCATTTGAAAATATATGGTAAAGGTTTATTACATTTTAAACAGTTGCATGAACAATATATAAGGAATAAAGCGACAAAGTATAAAATATTGATATCAATATGTTATTAGTCGGATTTTTGTGATATTCGTATCACACATTGTCAGTTTCATATTATCTTTGAAAGTCTGCTCAGAAGAAAACAGCTTTTGTTCTAGATTTTATTGCAAATAACATTTATCAATGAATTATAAAGGTAGTTTAAATTCTGTATAACATCCGTTAACCGAAAAACAATATAAGAATTGACACCAGTGTATCAAAGGATTATATAACGTATATACTTTTCTCTCCTTCATTTCCTTCAATGTCTGAATTTCGTATTAAGAGGTCTAACAGTAACACAAAACGTAATTTTTATTTGAAACTAATGGAATTAATACATTAATGAATCGGAAGAACAAAATTATACATTTAGTTTTTATACCACAATTAAAATATGTATCTAAAATTTCACGTATAAATAATGCCAAAATTTTTAATGGTGTTTCTGACGATAGCGATGGTCATATTAATTGTCACATTTACGACATTGCATCTGTCACTGCATGAATCATAATTATTTCTATTTATAAACATTCTATTCTATAATGCAATTTTGGTAGCTCATAATATCCTTCACAATGGTGAGAATTCCTATCTTTTTTAAGATTACAATTTTTATCCTTTTGGGGTTCTGTACCTGCTTACAGATAATTCCTAAGCCCCCCTACTCTTAAGTTTCCACGTTCTAAAAGTTCAGGTGCACTTTTTTTTTTACAATTATTCTTAAATTACTCGATTAAATATAATAATTAAACTAAAAAAAACGAAATATCGAGAAATGGACAATAGTAAACTTTTCCGATATTAAAATTAGAGGAAATGATAAATTATTAAATTGAATATATTTACTCTAAATTTGTTTAAAATTAAAGCAAACGATATATTATTAAATTGAATATTAGATTAGCTACACATGTATTTAAAATTAAAGGTTAAATTATTAAATTGAATATATATAAAATTAATTAAATGCAATTAAAATTAAAAAAAAAAACGATAAAAAATTGAGAAAAGTAATCTGATACGTGAAAAGTCATCTAACTAAAACAAGAGCCTAATAAGATCTTAAAGGGAGGAAGTTTGGTTTAGTTTTTTTTTTTTTTTGGTTTTGGTCGTACTAGAAGCAACACGAGGGCTTTTGGTGACGGATCTCGCAATTTTGAGCCTTGGTCAAATGACGAGGATGACACCCGAGTTGGAACCCCCTCTCCTAACTTCCACACCATACCAAAGGAAGGACTTTGGGCTCCGACTGATTTAACGAGCATCAGCCTCAGCTACACGGCGGGTTTTTAGTGGCATCAAGACGCGAACCCGTGACTCGAAGAAAACCGCCAGCCACGGGTCCGCGGTCATGACCACTAGGCTACCGCGGCCATCCTAAAGGGAAGAAAGATTACTATTATACATAATGTAACCTTTCATCTTGTTTGAAACGCTACTGCCACATTTTTAAGTAGACTAATCCCTTGTCCCAAAGCACAGCATCGGAATGCCGAAACGTTCGATTTTCAGAAAGAGATGAAACTATTTGAACAATTTCAGAAATTGCGCTAATACACTCCAAAGAAATGTATATTATCTTACGAATAAGTTGCGAATGAGTGAAAAAACACTGTTAAAACACTATCTGCAATTGACAACAATTAATTGAGTTTATTTGTATCTATTGTGCATAATCACGCTCGTTCAAATTAAAATTTGGAGCATCAGTAGTGATATTTGGGATAGTGGGCCAATGTGTTGTTCAATGTGGTGAATTTCGCTTTAGTCAGAACACTGACTCTCATTGGCTCAATATGGTGCTTAGCGGCCTTCTTTGAACTGCTTTCCCCCTTCTCACTATGCCACAAGGCGGCCGAAAAGCACTTATACCTCCTGACCTTCCCATGAGACGGTGGGTTGAAACAATTAATCTCTACATGCAAATTGCAATCATTCTGCTTACACACATTCTGTATTAATATTTATACCTCTGCAGCTATCAAAAATGCAGAGCAAATGCAGATGAGGAAAAGAAGTTCTTCGGTAGTAGAACTTTGTCGGAAGACAACTTGCAGTTCTTCCGCAAACGCCAAGTTCTCCTTTTCAGTTCTGAAAAGAGCTCTTTGTGACATTTTTAACTCTTTGAGACCACAATTCAACCACAAAGTTATAGCAATTATGGGAAATCGATCAGCAGTATGCTTGGCTGTTAGAAGTGGCCACACACCTCATTAAACTACAGCATCACCTTTTTTTTATTTGATTTGAGTTTCATTAAAGTGTTAACAAAGTGTCCTCTTATGCTCAGTTTCTTAACTGCTTCTTTGGATAATAAAATAATAAAAACATTATAACCATTTTTTCGCATTATTTTCATATATATATATATGATATATGAGAGTGCTAAGGTAATTTAGTGCATTCATTGTATTAGTTGTCCCTAAAAGTAAGAAAGCCTCGATTTTTACATTAAGCTTGATGATACATGGTTAAGAGTACCTAAAAATTTGGTAAGAAATAATGTTTCTTAGATTTAAAAAATATAAAAACCTGAAAAAATAATGAAAATATACATTGGAGATATTTATTAATAAGCTTTATTTTTTAAACATCTATTGTTAAAGAAAATAAATAAAAAATATTAATTGGTACCACCAAATAATTTTATTTTTAAGAAAAACAGATGGCAACCGACAAGAGAATAGAAAAGGTGGAATGTTTTTTTTAAATTGAGGTAAAAAGAAGGAATTGTTTTTGTAAATTTATACCTATTTTTATGTTCGAAAATGTCTGTCGAAAGCAAACGTGGAATCTAGAGAAAAACGCCATAGTTATTTCTTCATATGATGTCTGTAATGTTGTACATTCATTTTATTGAAACTTTCCGAAGAGTCTGTTAAATTAGAAATGCTTAACCAGTTGCTGTAGTGCTGGTCTCCCAACCCAAATGAGTAGTTGAATTTAAACAGGAAAAACGTTTGTGATACTGATGGAGTTATAATGACGAGTACTTATCTGATTGTAATAATTCTGGTCTCCCAAGACCCTGAATTTTAAAAAAAATAGGCGAATTAGATTGAAGAAATTATCAAGTGTAAACTAACTGTAGCCGATTTTTTTTTTTTTTTTTTGCAGGAGAAATCGCTTTATAAGAGAGGATGTATTCTTTCTCGACTGCTAGTGCCATTACTTTTTGATTCCTTATTTCTTATACTGTTGTTCCTCTAACGTCTCATTCTGAGATGATTTGATTACTTTCTCAGGAAGAGAACTTTTATTCCAGAAAATTTTTACTGTTAACTGAAGAACATTTGTCTGGATTTTTTTATGATGTATTAAATGACTTTTATTCTTTTTTATGTTTCTTATTTAATGTTACTGTATGTTTGATTAAAGAGTACCTATCGGCAATAAAATAAAACAGAAAGCTATATTTGATATATATACATCAGAATTTATAAATATTGAAGCTCATTTTTTTTCATTTCTAACTTTTGTTTCTATTGTTTTTCACGCCTTGATTTGTACATTTTTAATATGTTGAAGTTTTATATATATATATGTGTGTGTGTGTGTGTGTGTGTGTGTGTGTGTGAAGAAAATGTACAATTAATCAATTTTACAGTTTTTATAGTTTAAGTTACTTTTTAAAAAATGGTTGAATAAAAAATCAGATTCAGTTCAAGTAAAAAGAAAGTTATTTAAGGGTTATTTTGAATATTTAAAGGCATAATAAAATTACTATTATATCTTAAGTAAAAAATTATATTTTAATATACATATAATTTTAAAAAATAACTATTGACAATTTAATTTTTTTTTCCATCAGATTCGTTAAATAATTGAAAGAAGGAATTTATTAATATACTATGAAAGAAATGCAATTGCATCGTGACAGTGGTGGAGGCAACGCAGTTTACGTCCACTTGCTTTTGTAGCTATATTAGAAGATAGATAATAGTTGCAAAATGAATTTTGAGGCCCCTAGATGTGTCTTTTCTCTTTTGTAGATAAATCAGAAGAAAATGAACTTTCCCTTTTTGGAATTTATATGCAAGGATTTATTAAGACCACGTGGTAATTAATTTAGGGATCTTCAGATATTTTAGCGGCAGGCAAAATATCTATAGGGAAATCTTCTTATGGGTGTGAAACCGGAGAAAACAGGATCTGAACAGATTTATGGCGCATGATCACATAAATTTACAGCTCAAATGGATTTGCATCACAAAATAAGATACACTTCCCACTCGAAGCGTATAGGAAAAATTAGAAATTTAAATAAAACAAGTGAAATATCTTTACAAACTTTCCCATGTATGTGTATGTGCGCAATCGAAATCAAATAACAAAAGAAGTAAGAATTTTTTAAGCGACTGTGAAAAATTGAGCATTTAACTTATATTTTGTATATTTGAAGATTTTGAAAGACTAACTTTTCTAGCAATTGAAAACAAAATAATTAAACTCTTTAATTTCATTAATAATATAAATACTCGAAATGTTACTAACTCAGTAAAGCGAAAAATAATGCATTAAATTTCTTATCCTAGAATATCACCGCATTGAAATTTTATCAATGTGGACTTCAAATATTTTATCGTAAAGATATTTTTAATGTTGTTCATAAATTGTTCAGAAGGCCATATTTCCAAAGAGTATAGATTGAATTTTAGTCTTCTAACTTATCATTCCAAAGTTTTATTCAAGCAATTTTAAAAATAAGAAAATAAAACATAAATATTATTTCTCTTCTATAACAGAAAGCACAAGATTTTTTTTCCAACATCGTATATGTAGAGTGAAATCTTTTGATGGAGAATGAGAAAATTTATTTCAAATATCTTTCATGCAGTTTTAAATTCAAAGAAGAAACGCATGAAGAGTTGAATAAACATATTTAATTAACGAAACCAACTAATCTTTAAGACATCCATAAGTCATTTTCGAAAACAAAGAAAGAAATAACTCATCCGGAGTCGATCTGAAGGTAAGTACTTAGCAATGAATAGGCGCATGAAAGCAGTGCTGAACACAATGAAATGTTCTAATGGAATTCGTTATCAACATAAACCGTATAAACTGTTGAAACAGAATCGTCAATAAGAGTTGTGTGGGTGTTGTAACCTTAAGTTGTTTAAGAAATTTCAATGTTTATACACAGGTTTGTCCATGTTGAATAATTGTTATCTGTTTCTATTGTGTTTACATTTTGTGTGTTGATTGTCACAGTTATTTGTTCAAAGAATTTATTCTTTGAATGCCATTTTTATTTAGCTAAATATAAATCCGATTAGTAAGTACGAGAAGCGTAAATTCATTTCGTTGCTAGAATTCATGCGAGATGCACTTTTGTTTTAAAATGCAAATAAAGAGATTGGAAAGTTATTAAATATGTTTCAGCAGATTTCGTGTTTATTAAAAATGTTCGAAACACTGCAAATAATGCTGTTTATCTAATAATGCTGAAAATGGAACAGTTTCATTCTTAAGAAGGATATTTAAGTATCCTTTAAAATGGCGTACATTTATTCATGTAGAATCAGCTTAAAAATTAATTTCTTCTAGGTTAATTAGAATAATGAAAAGATCTGTTTAAACTGTTACGGAAATGAAGACTTCTAATTAATGTTTTATGTAAGAATGGTTTCTATTTAATTCAACTGCAATAGATATTTCTGAATGAACTTTTATTTTGAGCCTAATATATATAAAAACTTTGGAACCATAAGCTCTGGAACATATTATGTTGAAAGTTTTTCAGGGACTTGGCCAGAAAATAGAAAATGTCCGATTTTAATTTTTAATAATAATAAAAAAAAATGAAAGTAACTGCACAGTAATTGTAAAATCGCCGCATTAATTACTATTATAAAAAACATTACGTAACTGAATTATCAATTAATATAATTTAAATTTTACTCGACTTTTTTTCGTACAACAGTTACACGAAAATGAGTTATATAATATTTTTTTCTAGTAACTGAATTAATAATTTAAGGTTAAGCTACATCTTTTAATATGGTAATCATTTGCAATAAAACTGTAAATGTACATATTATGTTTAGAATTATGAATATAAGAATGTGTATGATGCAAAGTATAAACTAAAATAAAATATAGTAGGTGTTGTAGTTGTCAGGAAAACTTCTAAAGTTCAGAAGTATTTTATTGTTCTATAATTATCAGCTTATAATATCAATGATTAGGTTAAGAGACGATAATTTTTAACGAATGTAGAAAGAATTTCCAGAAAAATCAATTCAGCTTCCTTTAAGGAAAATGTACAACAATTTTTAAGATTGTGAAGAGAAGGAAATGGAATGCATATATATATATTAACTGTTCCATATAATTTTTTTTTTGTTAGCATATTTGTTTTGTTAAGAAATTCAAAAACGTGAGTTCATTTCTGACAGAATAACATTTATTAGAAAGCTAACATATATTTGCAATAAGTGCTTAAATTTATTTAAAAGTTCAAATGACATACATTTCGAATAACAGTATTTAATTTTATATCCGATCAAATAAAAACTGGTATTTTGTCGGAAGATATTGAGAACACAAAATGTTAATGAATTATAAACGTAACAAAATATGTTTCCCCGTGTACAACTAAACAATTTCACATGTTGAAGAAAGAAAAATTAATAAAATATAATACTCAAACAGCAATGAAAGAGAAAAAATAATAATAATCATTCATTTTCAAATTTATGTCATTTGAACTGAATGAATGAAATGATATTGAATTTCTCAACTTTGTATTTATTTAATTCATGTATATACTCAAATTTAGTATTACGATGCACTGTCAAATCAACTATTTACCTTATTTTTCTACATATAGCTAAGATCCCTGATAAATATTCAATTCATAATTGTTTGAATTTTTTAATTAAATTGTTTTCCGATTTACATTTCAAGAAAAATCATTACACAATTCAAACATTTAATTAGCGTATTATTTCGTAGGACCTTTTAATTTTGATTTCAAGGAAGTTTATTCTTAAACTGCAGCATTTATTCATTTAATTTTAACATTTATTTCGTTAAAATTCAAATTATTTATTACATAAAAATTAAGATGTTCGGTGTTATTGACAATTCAAAAAAGCATATACAGTAGTACCTCCTAATAAAGGACATCCTGCGGATTACATAAATACTATTGTAAGTACATTAATACTATTCAAAGATTATATATAAAAGATCAATACATATACAATAAGAGGTAAAGAAGTAACGTGATTATATATTAACGTCACACTAAGAAGAAAACTCTAGGACTATAGGCGACAGACCTCGTAATATTGAGCTTCGTTCAAACGACGAGCACAACACCTGAGTTGGCCCCTCTCTTTCATGACTTCCTCACCACGCTTACATGAAGATTTGGCACCTCAATAGATCTAACGTGCATCAGCCCCGCTACACGGTGGGTCTTTAGGGGAATCAAGGCTCGAACCCACGACAAGTCGAAAACCGCAGAATGCTTGTCCGCGACCATGACCACTAGGCTAATGTGGCCATTGTAAAGAGGTAAATAATAAGAGGTAAGTACATGTATTATTCAAAGGGACCAATATAATTATTCCTTAAATAAAGGTTTCCCTTATTTGGTGGTGCTCCTTACGTGAGATACTACTGTACATTTATCTAATTTCTGACAGAGGGTAATTAAATTTAAGTAGGAAAAATTTATTTTAAGTGACCGGATAGTCTTCGTTCACAGAATCATAGCAACTTCCATGTGAATGAAATAAACACACGTATTTCATTATTGATACATTCAAACAAGTAAAAAAAAGATACAATGAATCCTTTCGAAAAAGAAAGTTGTGTTTCCAAAGTTGATTCACAAAATTCTAAACTCTTCTCTCTCCTGCTACTATATTGATTTTGGGCGTTCGATGGTTAAGTGAAAGCGGGTAATAAAAAAAACCACAGGGAGAAAAAGAACTAAAATTAAAGTGAGTAAAAGTACATATATTCCCATCTTATACGGCAGACCAAACTCTGAAATAGAAAGTCGAAATTTTTGTTTCATCTTTCCGAAGGAATTTTTGCGTTTTTCTCTAAAAGTGTTCCCTTTTTTAATATTCCTTTTTAGTTGTTACTATGTTTAAAAGTAGAGGAAAAAATTACATTATATAAAAGTTATACTTCTTTTAGACTCTCCGAAAATATTTTCATAAGATTTGCTTTTTACGACAGGTCTTAATTTTAAGATAATAATACTAAGATAAAGATAATAATACCAATTGTGTTCTAACAATAAGGTATATTGATATCAAAATCAAACGTATATATATATATATATATATATATAAGATATATATATATATATATATATACTATATATGTCTATTATATATATATATAATATATATATATATATTGATGAATATGTGTATGTGTGTGTATGGTAATTATGTGTCATTTTATTTGTGTGTATATGTGTGTGATAAGTTAATTTTGTACTCTTCTTTTTAAAATTTGTTATTTTTAACACTAATCTTTTCACATATTGAAACCTACATTAAATGTCACTTTAGAGTCACTCGAATCTTGTTCTCCAGTTAGCTTTCTACTCTTCAATTAAATGCAAAGTGGAAAAATCCCTTTTCTTCTAGGGTACGAAAGTATCCTCTCCTTTCATCCAATGATACTTGCCGTATAAGTGTGTTTTATGTCTGCTTTTGTGATGACTTGCTACAGTGTGTGATTATAGCGTGTACAATAAGTGTCAATAAATTTCTTAAGAATCTCTGATTAGTATCAATTTTAAAATAAATCATGAATTAAATTAACCGTGTTTATATATTACTTAGACCATAAATACCTGAAATTTTTTTCTCTAATTGAAAGCATGACATTGATAAGAAAATGTTTAGAAAAAGAATTGGAAATGTTTGTTGGACAGATATCCAGAATCGTTGTAATTTTGTATGATCACAGTCCATGAACAGTAATATATTTTTGGATATGTGTATAAGTTCCTTATCAGCTTTAGATGATACGCCAGTAGTAATGTTGTCCTGGAAAAAATGCGTAATCTTGATTTCTTGGCAACTTTTCAATTTTTCAGTAAAATACTAATTACAATTTTCTTTCAAAACATGCAAAGGTTTTTAAATTATAGTAATTAGGCTTCCAGGAACATCATTTCTATTATAAATGTTTCAAATGTTTCAAAACTCTCATATTTGTGGTCTTCAATGTTGTTTCTCCTAAGAGCAGTTTTTTTTTTAAGAATCATCGAATTTTGCCATGCACTGAATATATTTCTGTACTTCCTACGCCTTAAGGCCTAAATTTACTTCATTACATTTGGTGAATATGTCTGCTAAATACACATGAACTTCAAAACAAACGTTAGATAACTCAACGATATTTCGTTTATATGGACCAACCATCGCGACAACATCAAGAAGTTCTCCCAAGCCTTGTTTAAGCTTTCCTTCCTGATTCTCAACGTACTTAAAGATGTTATTTGTAGTTTCTAGTTTCTCTTCTTCATAAAACTTATCAGATAAGCGTGATTGAAACGGTCTTCGTTTGTTAAATTCGCTTTTGTAACGGCAATTTTCAAAAAGAATTCCTCAAAACTTTTTGCACAGATTTTGAATTCTAATTTTTCTCTGTGAATGTTGTATTAGTCAATGATATATTTGGATAAACTGCAAACACTTGAGCCACAATACTGCTGTTTTACCGAGTCTCTCGTGCACCATCTGTATACGCCCTGATACATTTCATCCAAACTAAATCTTTGGATTTTATATAATGGTCTTGAATATTTCCCCCTAATTCTTCCTATATCCCCAGTTCTCAAAATAACTATGTTCATGAAATTCATAGTTCCACATGCAACATATGAAAACAAGTAACAGGGACAAGCCTTGTATATCATCAGATTCGTCCATTTATAAAGAGAAAAATTTATTTTCAGTAACTGTTTGGATCAGTTGATTTTCTGCACACTGGGATATTTCGTTAATTCTGCGAGCTACTATGCTGTTATAAGGTGGCATCGTTTCAATTTCTTTTAGGCTCTTTTCTCCAAACATAACTTCAACTGCACCTTTTATAGCTGGACGCACTAATGCTACTCCAATTATAAGCACCTTATTCAGTTTTTACGATTAAAAAACTAATCAGATAATGAGGCATGCATAGCGTTTTCGTTGATCTTGGTAAAATGTAGTTTGTTTATTTTAAATGTAAAAGTTTTGTTATTAACATTTTCAACACATTCAATTTTCTTTTGAATAAATTCTGGAATCTATTTTTTTTAAAAAAAATCGAGATACTTTTTCACAATACATCGTAACGTAATAAAATAGAGCGCATGCTTGAAATTGAAAGTATTTCATTTCAAAAAACACATTCAGGTTAACCTTCATTCCCGAAAACTCTAATGATAAACTAATCAAAATCATACTTCCTTATCACTTTTCTTCGTTTCGACCTCCGTAAGTTTGAGCTTGAAGATTCGCTTTCGTCTACAGTCAGCATCTCTCTTATCAACAGTATTTAACCTTAAGACAGATGAGATATAATAAACGAGAGAGCAGAAAAAAATAAACACTACGAGTAACACAAATGATAACGAACCACTTCGAAATTAATGTGTGCACAAACTAAATTGAACCTCTATAGAGTATGACTCCCTGATTAGCTGAATGTGTTTTAGGTACTGCATGGAAACATAACCTTAAGGCCCCCGTCAAACCGACCATTTTGATTTTGTGAACGTAATGTTAATCCTGTGGAATTTCTACTACCATCTTCAAATCAATACTATTTTACCTATTTGAATGTAAAAAAGTGCATTTGGAAGAGCGAAAAATAGGGAATATTTCTGCGGAATTACATTTTTCTTTCGATTTTTAAAAATATTTTTACTCCTATTTTAATGACTTGTTTGTGGGTTTTCCGGTCTTTAAGAGATGTTTTAAAATATTTTCAAAAATTGGTGCATAAATGTAATTCTACAGATATCTTCATTATTTTTTGCACTTTTAAATGGGGTAGGTAATATATACATTGTGCAGTTAAAAATGTGTAAAATGTACAAAATAAAATATGTAGGGTTTGTTGTTAATAGTTACATTTCATGACCAATAAAGATATGAGATGAATTGTATAAAATATTAAACTAAATAATCCGTTTAGTTTTTACACAGAAGTGCCAAAAGTCTTGAGATAGAAAAATACAAATCAGATAGCAGTAACATCACGCAAGAAATGATTAAATGGAAAGTGCATTGTAACAGCTTCTATTTGTACTCAATCAATTCACGTGAAACATTTTCTGGCGTGATTATAACCACACGATGGAAATTAACAGACTTTGAACGCAGAATGCCAGTTGGATCTAGACGTATGGATCTTCGAACCACAGTGTCATGAAAGTGCCCAGAAAATCTAACTTCGGGCTTTACCTCCCACTATGGACAACACAGTGGTCTATCTCATCTATTTAATGACCGAATCCAAAGACTTAGCGTAGAGTAGTCAGTACTGCTAGACAAGTAACAGCAACGATTAACGTGGAACATATGACAGACATGTCTGAGAGAACAGTTCAGCGAAATTTGGAGTTGATGGCATATGCAACAGAAGCCCAACTCGAATGCCATTACTAACTGCACGCCATCGATTTCAGCGAATTTACTGAGCTCATGAACGTATCAGTTGGACCCTAGATGATCGGAAAAAGTTATTTGGTCGTATGAGTCACTATTCTAGTTGATAAGAGCTGATGGAAGAGTTCGTGCGCGGCGCAGACTCCAAGAGACATTGCATCGAAGTTGTTGCACTGTGCACAGTCCATAATGGTGTTCGCTGTTTTATATGATGTGTACTAGACTCTGGGTTAAAATTGAGCTAATTATGGACTGGAAATAGTTATGTTCAGTTACTTAATAACCATTTGCAGCCATTCAGGAACATCATATACATAAACACAAATAGAATATTCCAGGATGATTATGCGCCATGTCACCATGCTTAAATCATTCACGATTAGCTTGAGGAATATTCTGAACAATTCCAGCGAATAATTTGGCAATCTAAATGTCCAGACATAGGCCACCAAGAACGTATATGGGACGTGATCGAGAGGTCAGTTCTCGCCCAAAATCCTACTCCGGAAATTATAGATGTTTATAGAGTTAATAGAGTTAGTATGGCTGATTATTTCTCCATGGAACGAAGATTTGTTGAGCCGATGTTAGGTCGAGTTGTTGCACTTTGTCGGACAATTCAGGTCTTACTCTATATTAGTAGATATCGCATGACACTTAACACATAAATGTAAATAATCATAATTTAAGATGAATACACCAGCCTTTGTTAATTCAACTGTTGTAGAAAAATTAAAGTTTGCTTTAAGAGTCCCTGGTTTTATTTATGCATAAAACCACTTAAAGCTTATTCTGCAAAAGGTTTTATTCTAAAAATGAGGAAATTTTTTTCTAGTTTCTTCATTGTAAGGATATAGTTTAAAATGGAAATTACCACTTTATAACAGTATCCTTAAGACTTATTTTTTGCGCTGTTTCTATCCTACGGTTTTTTCTATTACTAAAGCACGAGCAAAATGTACATAAATAACACCGGTAAAAAACGAGTTTTTTTAACATGGGTTTTCTTTCAAACGTCACACATTACGTAACGTAATTTTTTTAAATTTAAATTTTAAGAACGAAAGGGAAAGTTAAGTCAAATTGAATTTATTCAATAATTAGTTTTAATAATTTATTTTATTATTTGACATTTATCAAGTTTATTACCTAAAATAAATAAGTGTAAATTTTTTAGCTCTATTAAGCATTGGATTTGGCGAGTTACCGAGAAACGTGACGTAAAATTTAATTCTTTAAATAATTCATTTTAATCAATTAATTTTTATTAATTATACTTAAATTATCGTATTGTCATCCAAAACAATCGTGTACAGAAAATTTCAGCACAATCGAGCGCTTTAAAATGTGAGAAAAAAGCTTTTGAAATTTTGATTTAGACATAAAATGTGAGTCACAGAAAAACTATGTAAAACATTTTAACTAAACTTTTAATCTGTGCATGTTTTTCCAAACATGGAAACTATTCCAAATTGTTAAAATTCATTAACAAAATTGTATATATATATATATATATATATATATATATATATATATATATCTGTGTGTGTATTGTAATATTTAATTATTGAATGTGATAAATATAACATTATAAATGACAGAGTTAGAATCAAAGAATTATTTACCTCTGAGATTTAAAAATGTTAAAATACTATGACTCTATTACGTGAAATATTTCTATTTCATCAAAATTATTACCAGAATTATAAGAGAGCGAATATTTAATAATATTAATAAAACAAAAAATATTGCATTACTTCCGTTTTTAAACATAATTTCCACTTCCGGGAATAATTATCTCATGTCTAGCAAACAAAACGTGATATGCTTTATTGTTGGTAACTTGTTTGTTATTTTCCTCTGCGCCGTTATTATTTTATTAAATGTAAATAAGCAGCAACCTCTAGAAACTATGTTGATTATTTTGAAAGGGAGCAATTCGATCTCTTTCAAGGTCACCGATGAAAATGATCGATTTTCAGATGTGTGAAGTCATGGAATGAGTGCCATTTAAGAGCTGAAGGGTCATTAGATTGAAGTGTTTACGCGCTAGTATGGAGCGCAATAAATGCTTCCGCGGATTTAATAGATCTATCTATCTCCATTTCGGATTGATTTTCGAAATTCATTTATTCCACATTTTTTGCTATTTGGTGCTAGAGATGATCGAACTCGAGTTTAATCATAGATTAAATTATTATAGATATCCTCCAAGCATAAAAATTTGCTGAAGATTTCCTAAGTAAAATGCATAAAAACAGTTCTAATGTACTACTGTTGTATATGAATTACTTTTATTACAGTGTCGATCATGTAAGCATTTAATCATAACGATAAATGTATCTCACGTATATAAATAAATCGAAATAATTCGAGATAAAAAAAAAAACAACGTTTTTATATAGTGGCAAAGTTTATTAAGAAAAATTATTGAAATATAAGTTAAAACTGATCGCAAATATCTAAATATTGCATTGTTAGGCAAGTAAGAACGGTTCCCGAAATTTCAGAGCTCTAGCTTGATGGGAAGTTGGTTAATTTAACGATAGAAAATTTGATGACACACTGATACACACACACACACAGAAACACACACCAAGTGAAATACATAACAACGTTAAATAACGCGTTAACGTTAACGTTAACTAAAATTAATTAATTCATCCGGTAAATTAAATGGTTGGAAAGCAGTTTAACCCAATCACTCTTGGCGACAAGAATTATTTGGCGGTATTTTACCAAATGTGGCTACCCTGGTCCGTTATACGGACTTAACGTTCAGCCAAACAAAAAAATCGCCAAGTTTGGTGCCAATTTTTGAAATCGCTCCAAGTGGTTGGGATAAACTGCATTATTGAAGAAAATACTAGCTAAAACTTGTCGCAAATGTCTAAATATTGCATTGTTAGGCGAGTGAGAACGATTCCCAAGGTTTCAGAGTTCTAGCTTGATGGGAAGTTGGTTAAATTAACGATCGAAAATTTGATGACACACACACACCAAGTGAAATTCAGAAAAACGTTTTAAAATGAAGTCCCGGGAACGTGTTTCTCAATACTTATTAGACGAAATGCATTTTCCTTACACCATTTTTCATGCATATAATCATATAAAATACCACGAAGAATCGCTGACAATTTGAGAGAAATAATTGATTTTATTATTTGTCAGTTCGAAATAACTTCACTGAGTTAACCGTCAGAGCTGCTGGAGCCTTACTGAAAGATATATAAGCAACGTGAGAGGGAGTATTTAATAAAGGAGAAGGCTAAAAGATGCAAAGATAAAATTACAATTATTACGTAAGTTAGAAACACATATTTACAAGTATAATTAGAATGGATTTATGTACTGTCATTTACACTGAAATATTGTTTTATCTTCTAGAAGCGATTCAACTAAATCTTTTTTTCTGTAAAAACAGGATCAGTCGGTTTATTCTGTATTACTGGCAGTGAGGCTCGTAATTTTGAGCGCCAAGGTCAAGCGAGCTTAAGTTGGTACAACTTCTCCTATAGTCATCATTATTTGCAATCAATTTCCATAGGCATTATTTCGGCTTCTTTTAATGTTTATAGGTATAATATGATTTCATCTCTCTCCCTCTCAAATAAATTTTTTAGAATTTATAGAAGATATATTGCAGCTTAAAAAATAATTATCAGAGTCTACCAAATATTTCAATCTTGTTCACATCATCTAAAGTCTTTAAATGTCTTGCTATATTTTTTGGATATTGGAAATTAAAACCTTAACTAAAAATAACGAACCAGCTTTTACACAAGTTAAAGAAACAATTTTGGAAGAAAAAAATGAACATTAAGCAGGAAAAACTGGAAAAAGAAAAGAAAAGTGGAAATTTGATTCATTTTCCTGATTTCGTTTTTGTAAAAAAGGAGAGAAATTCGAATAAGAGAAAAAAATCTTCCCCAGAAGGTAAAGTTCTAAGATCAACAGAGCAGTAAGACATAAACAAACGAAAAAAAATGTAAAGTCAAAGCTGTTAGTACTGAGTATGAAACCTTTCGAGTTATTGGAGTTGTACAAACACGAATTTGATTTCAGGATTTCTTTCTGACTGCACAAAACTCTGAAACAGATCCCACGTAATTTTTCCGTTTACTTTGCTATTTTTGGTTACATTATCTAGTATTTTTGTACTTTAAAGAAAGAAAGAGATTCCTAAAGATTTCCCAAGTTTTCCATTGATTCTACATAAATATACAAGTTTCATGATTATATAACTCTGAAAGAAAAATATTGATAGATAGGATTATATATAAAAAAAAACATAAATGCGAAAAAAGCCCACATAAGAAAATTCTTCTGATCGTTTCCCAAAACTATATTTTTAATTTATACTCAAGGAGTTTAAAATTATGATTAGATAGAGTTATTAATTAAAATTATGGAGAAACTGTGTACAGTAGTATGATACACTTGTTTTGTTTAGTAGAAAAATATCTAAAGATCAGTATGTTTAGAAAATAATCGAAACGTAAATTTAAATAAATTTGTAATAATAATGCACTCTTTTTATTTATTTAATATAAATAGACCTATATATAAATATTCTAGTAAAATAAATCGGAATGTATGTATTCAAACTACATTTAAATACGAACAGCAATGATAAATTATGCGATATAAGACATTTGAAAAGAACATATTACACTAATCCTTTTTCACGTGTATGAAGCTTTCAAACATTGAAAAGGTTTGCTTGAAAAATGCCGGAAATATTTTTAATTTACATCTAACTTTAACAGTATAATAAGCAATTCAAGTAAACCAACCTTCCATACCGTTTCACAAAATAACTTTTAAACTCAGTTAGATTGAAAGTGTAACAACTTCTGTTATTCTTCTATGACCATCTTCCAAAACTAAATCACCTCAAGTCTCTTACTTGTAAACATATATGGGATTTATGAACCTGAAATACTCGGATGTGATCTTTTCTTTTTCCCATAAAGCTTATTATCTTTGGTAAACAGGGATGATGCTCTCTCGATTGTTGAAATGATCTTTCTCTAGTTTCCATCTTCCCTTTTGTTCACCAAAACTATATTTCCTTTTGCCCATCTTCGTCTAATGTTACGGATATATATTTATAATTGTTATTTTTATGATATGCAAGGTTACTAATAAATTAACGCTTCTTTAGTGCCTCTTAGCAAATATAGCTCTTACACCAATAAAAGCTATCAACCAGCAAACTAACTGGCTACCAGCCATATATGGTCGTGACTCTCAACCAAAGATACAGCATTCCAGATTTACTTTTTATAGGGATAAGGGAATTAATTTTTTTAAAAAAAAATAAGTAGAAATAACCTTTTTTAAAAGGCGTATTATTGGACAAAAAATATATGATAACTGATGATTTTTAAAATCCTGCCAATCTCATAAACTCCACAGAGAGCTAAATGAATGAATACGAAAAGGATTTTATTAACCTATTGTGCTTATGGATCCAATAGATGCTTTAAAAACTTCATCGACATCATTTTCAAGATATAAGATGCATCCACATCCCCAACTAATAAAAATAGATATGACTTGTTGTTACTTTTGTCATTTTCTGGTAAATCAATTTAAATTTCACATTATTACTATCACATATTCCCACAAAATGAATCCATCTGTTGATTAAACTACATAAAAATGAGTTTCAAAAGGATTTCTGGTTCTCTACAAGAAAGAAAGGCCCTGCAAGATTTTAGAATAAATGTGAAATTTAATAATTATACTAGTTTTATATTTTGATCATATTGTTGTCTAAGTTTTTTTAAAATTCCATGTGGAGCTTTTTCAAAATAAAGGGGACGCAATTCAGAATCAAAATAAATTAAGAATCATATTGTAATCTATTTGAAGAACCTTCTTAATAACTTAAATAAAAAGGGCTTATTATTTAAGGTAGAGTAGCTTGCCTTAAAATAATATATTAGAGCTCTGTAAAGCACTAAATGAAAGAATACAAAAAAAAGTTTTACAAAACTTTTATTCCAGTGGACCCAACAATATTTTAAAATCTTCTCCATCTTTGTTTTAACGAATTTAGATTTATTCACATCCGTAAACACTCCAGGCACTTCAAGCTGAGAGCTATTATCAAGCATACCAAAGAGATATACCTCTCTCTTAAAGATTACCCCCTTCTAACTATGTCATTTATATGAAAACCTTCCTTAAAAACATTAGAAAAAATGTGCATTTAATTAAGACATCCACGTTATTTTTTAACACGCAAAAGTTTCAAATATATCTGAGATGAAAGCGCAAAGAATACCCGTCTGATTGACTAAAAAACCGTAACGAATTCAGAGTACGTGCAATTACCCATACAGAAAACACTTTTACTTTTATTAACAAACTTTTCAATGGTAACACTTCCTATAGTTATTTATCTTCCTCCCCACCCTTAACTTAACTTTTGCATTACTTTAACTCGTAACTGAACATTTGTCTTAAACAGATTTGTTTGCATAACAACAATTTTATTCTTTACTATCCTCATCGTATTACTTTGCAATCTTTTCTCTGGAGTGTCAACGAGCTCTCTTACACACTGACACTGAGGTGGATGTATGATTGACATCTTACACTCGCCCATTACAAGATGGCCATCTACAAATGGCATTAAACTTTGGAGGTAACAACCCCTAAATCGATAGCCCGTATCAAATTGGCAACGGAAAGAGAAATTCTGATTTGCTGTGTTTAAACATAATATCGGGGATTGTCACATTTGGCGAATTATCACCAACGATTTTTTTCGACGTCAAGGATGTGAGCTAAACAGCATTTGAAACAAAATGTATATGAAAATTAAGTAAAAAAGAAATTTACTGAATGCATAGCTTTGTCTTTGAAGACCAGTTTAATTCAATTGGCACAGAGGATCTTACTAAGGTTCTTCTAGTTATTTTAAAGAATTACTTTATTAACTAAGTTATTTTTCTTATGAAAGATTTGTTTATTTAGTTAATTTAGTATTGTTAGAAACTTACGTTAGGATCTATTTATATTTTTAGGAGGAGAACTAAATAGATAATGATTTATTTTGCTTAGTTACATAGATGACATTATTTTTGAAAACAATTATAATCCAGATGTTAAATATAGTTTATATTTTTTATAATTCGTTTTTAAATTTAATTCTAACGAATAATAATTATTATATTCTTAAAAAACTTTCTTGAATTTTTGAATGTTTCAACTGTTTTTTTTTTCTATCTTAAAATTTAACTTGTCCAATACTTAGATTAAAATGAATTCTATGGATGTAATGTAGATGATGATACATGTTTTAATGCTATTTATACTATGAAGTAGTATATCTGTATTTTATTCATATTTAATTATTTTACCAAGCACTAATTTATTATGTGTATCATATATACTATAAATGTAATTAAATATTTTCTTATAAAATATATTGACAATTTTATCGAGTGTGTTTTTAATTTATTATAGTGCTTATCACAAATGTCTTACGGCAGAAAATTTCTTATTAGTATGCAATTTCCTAACTTACCATGGGATAAGAACGTGGGTGTCAACTTTTAAGGAATTTTTAGCCTTCTATTCCTTTTTATTATTATTAAAAAGATATGTTTTTATGTTTATTATATTTCAGAAAGTTATTTAGTAACTGCTGTCTATTATTTTATTCTATTTTATACTCTCTTGTATGTCATTCTTGAGTGGTATATTTTGGAAATGTTTTACTTTCGTTCACTCTTATTTGGTTCTTATGCTTACTGGTACTTAACAATTTTATTACAAAGGACAATGATTACGTAGAACGGTTGTGATCCTTTGAAACATGCTTAATATGAATCACAGTCCAATGCATGAGACAGCTACATTTAATTACTTTCTAACCTCACTTTGTTTCTTCAATTTGTAAATGATATTCATTATCAAGAAAGGAAAAAAAAGTACCTCTTTTAATCTTTTGATTTTCTATCCTTTTAGTCCATTCGTTTGTACATAATTCTCAAATTCTAATTATTGTTAAGAATTTTGTTACTCCAATAGTTGTTATTCATGTAAGATTTTGATATTTTTATTTAATAGTTTATATACAATATTAGTTATAATATGTACTATTATATGATATATTTTACTACATTTGTATGTAGTTCTAGACGTGTGTGTGTGTGTTTTTAATAATAATAATAATAATAATATATATATATAAGTTTCATATTATTTCAGAAAATATACTGTATAAAGCATTCTTATATTAACAGACTTGAAATTTACAAATGATTTATACTAGAATGAACATCTTGACTGGTATTTTCTGACAAAAAGTATAAAATTTTAAAGAGGAAGAAAAAATTAGTTAATGTTCATAAATCAAAGTTTTTATTCTGTCATTTCTTTAGAAAAAATATTTCGCCCCAGGGAGAGTTTACTAAATGTTTAATTCGCACACAACTCATGATAAATTGAGGCAGAAATCTTTGCTCTCAGATCCAATGTTGTTAAGGAAAGCATCGTATTTATGTTGTTCTCACTGGTGATTTTTTTTTTTGGCATTGCGTCATAAAAATTAAATGAAAATAAAACATGAATGTTTAATAACTATAGTCAAGAGTTTCACAACTTAATCTTTCATATTGGCCGAAATATATACTTACTGTCAAGAAAAGTCGCACATTTCAACAAAGGAGTTAAAACAGCATATTGTTAAGGAATGATGATATATTTATTCCTGCTCAATTTTTAAGTTTCATGTTAAGGAATACAAATTCAAAGTATATCCTCTTAAATTCTTTCTTTAAAAGTGTCAGTGGCAGCTTTATTACAAAACTTTTTTGTGAATAATAGAAAACATGCAAAAGGAAAATAATTCTGATTTTACGATTTTAAGAAATATGTGAGCTCTTTTCCCATTTTCTTTTTTAGTATTTTTGTCTCGGCTAATTTTTTTTAATTACTGCAACCAAAAAAAATAATAACGGGAACTAACTAACTTTTAAACTTTTCGTTGCAACTGGACAAAATTTATATCACCATTAACAGCTCTAAAATAACTAAATTACTCCGATAGTTAATTAATTAATTTAACTAACATAGTTAAGTTACTTCTAGAACAAGTTTTTCGCATTCAGGGTAACTAATTTCCTTTTTTTTAAATAAAATAAATTTAAATTTCATTAAATTCTACTCAAAAGTTCCTGAGTCATGGAGGATATTAAAAGTGTCTAAAACATTTGACGACGTATAACCTTCTACACTTTCGGAACAGAAAATAATATTATCAGGAATATATTTATTTTTAGCTTACGATCCCAAATCGGGAGAAGTGGAGAGTTTACAAGTTTACAATCATTGACCCTTAAAGTTCGAAAGGCTTCATTGTGGAGACATGCATTAATGTTATAAAAATTGGAAAGCTCCGCTAAGGAGAAGTGTCTGTTATCTCCATTTTATTATTGTAAAATAGTATGTACATAAGCTTATCGAACCCACCGTAAAATTGCAATGACAGTAGCAAGCAGTCGCTAAAAGGTCTTTTGGGTGGGAGATATATGCAATTAATGCTTATTTTCTGTACAAAGAAGCACATAAAGAAAAGCATAACACACTTCAATTCTTTTAAATTTGTAAAACGATTGATTATCTAATTATGAGGAATTTTCGAATGAAAAAAAAACTTACACGGTTCACGTAGTACGTTTAAAAGATAAAGTGACTTTACAGAACTCGATGGAAATTAAAAAGATTTGCAATCATTTTTCAACAAACGAATCGTTGGTAGACTCAAATAAACATAAACGTATGGTTCATTATTTTACGGAAAACTTTTACTACACTAAATGGACTGTTTTTAAAAACTTCATACAATGATAGATTATAAAAAAAATAATTCAATCATAAATTATTATTAATTCATTTTTTGTATATCTTATACAAGTTTCATGTCTTTAATCCAGGTTCACACACAATTCTTTAGTGTTTTGTTACTATTCACTTACTGCAATTATTTAACAATACCCTCTGAATCTCTTGATATATATTATAATAACCCTTTTCTAGCGATAAGAGTTGACCATCGATCAACTTATCACGTACTTTTCAAAAATGAATAAAATACGGGGTGATCTATTTTATTTTTAAACCAACACATCAATTTAAAACATGCTTTTACAGTATTTTTAGCATAGTTTTGTAGTATAAAAGCCCTAAATTAAAAACTTATCAGAAAAACTTTGCTAAAAGATTGAAACTATAACCAGTTTTATTGAATTGTTGTTTGCCGAAAGTAATCTAGTACAAAACCTCCTAACGTTTTTAATGAATCCCTGAAACTAATGATCGAATATTAAGAAATTTGACATTTAAGCCAAGTTTAGAGAGAAAATTATATATGCGTAAACCATTAAAATCCATAATAAAAAATATTTTAGAGGTTAATTTTAAGCCAAAATTAGCTGGAAAATATTATATATATAAACTGCTGTTTGTAGAAAATGCAACACCATGAAGGAATCATCAGAATCAAATGAAATTCGCAGCAAATGTCAATTATAGGATATTATGCAAATTAATAAAGTTTCAGAGCCATCGCGCGTGCGCGGCGCGCGCAGCGCCCTCTGAATTGATGCTGAAAGTGTATAAATAAAGTGCTGTAGCGGGACGTTGAAAAAAGTCTATGATTATTTGTTAGTGGCAAACGTTTAGTGAGACCTGAGTATGCCTCCACGACGGAAGAATAAGAAATTCAAGCAACTTACGGAGTTTGAACGAGGGAGGATAATCGGCCTTCGAGAAGGAGGATTTTCCTATCGCGCAATAGCAGCTCGTATGCAGCGGAACAGTTCCACAGTGATGCGAGTTTGGAAGCAGTGGACCGACGAGCACCGAACAACTCGAAAAACAGGCACTGGACGACAGAAGGTGACGTCAGAGCGCGATGATCGACACCTGCTCCGCATGGCGGTGAATGATCGCACAGCTTCCTCCAGGCAGCTGGCAGCACGTTGGTCTACTGCTACAGGTGTACAATTGTCGGCTTCGTCAATTCGTCGTCGTCTGCTGCGCCGTGGATTGCGTGCAAGGGTGCCTTTATACAGGATTCCCCTCACGGCGAATCATCGACGGCTGCGTCGGCAGTGGGCTCTTGAGCACAGAGACAGGCGAGCTGATTGGCACCAAGTTGTCTTTTCAGATGAATCACGCTTCAATTTGTGGACCCATTGTGGCCGTGTTCGTGTTAGACGTTATGCCGGTCAACGCTGCCTTCCTGAGTGTATTATTGAACGACATAGTGGTCGAACACCCGGAGTTATGGTCTGGGGTGCGATTTCGTATCATGGACGATCCAATTTGATACGAATTGAGGGTAATCTCAATAGCAACAGGTACGTCCGTGAAGTGCTACAGCCCGAAGTCGTTCCTTTCCTTCAAGGCATCCCTGGAGCTATCTTTCAGCAGGATAATGCACGCCCACATGTTGCGCGGACTGTTCGAGACTTCTGTTCAGCACAACGCATGCAACTTCTTCCTTGGCCTGCTTATTCACCGGATATGTCGCCTATTGAGCACGTGTGGGATATGGTTGGTCGGCGTCTCGCTCGTGATCCGCGTCCTGCAGTTTCCAAAGACGAACTTTGGTTGCGCATACAAGCGATATGGAATTCTCTTCCTCAAGCAGATATTCAACATCTGTTTGACTCCATGCCACGTCGTATAGCAGCACTTATTGCAGCGCATGGTGGCTGCACCAAATACTGATTTCGGACGCTTAATTTGTTTCTTTTGTTTTGAAAATTTCATCATTTATTTGTATCAGTACAAGTCGTTTCTGCATTAAATTTCATTTGATTCTGATGATTCTTTCATGGTGTTGCATTTTCTACAAACAGCAGTATATATATATATATATATACTCTATAACAAAAAAAATGACGCATCAAGAAGGAGGTGGCCGATTGTAAAGAAATATTTCGTATGCAAAGACATTTGGACCCAACATGCAAATGATTAAAATTTAGTGTGCATTGAATGATTAGCGGGAGCTACAGCACATCGAAACTGCGCACTCAGCAGGTGTATATAAGAAGCGATTCTCAATCGAATGGTCAAATTTTCTATTGTATTGCGATTTAGGATACCTTTCAACGACTGAAAAAAATGCCTCTCCACAGGATTCCAGCTCATTATTAGCAATTGTCAGAGTTTGAAACAGGTCGCATCATTAGATTCAAAGAGACAGTTTGGGCCAATCGGAGAATCGCTGGTCATACGGGTCGAAGCGATGCTGCGGTTAGAAGATGCAAGCAAGAATGGGGGGACAATGGTAGATTTCAGCGTCATGATGGCAGTGGTCGACCTAAGGCCACAGCAGATCGAGAGGACAGAGTGATTGTTAGATCGGCCGTAACAGCGCCTGATTCATCGTTATCAACAATCAGACGTGCGACCCACACAAGAGTGTGCTCCATGACCATTCACAGACGGCTGATAGAGCGAAATCTTCTCTCGTACCGACCGCTACGCCACCTGCCGCTCACGTGTGCACACTGTTGAGCCAGATTACAGTGGGGCTTGGCTCGATCAAGTTGGAATGATGCTGATTGAGGACGAATAGTGTTTAGCGATGAATCCCGCTTCCAACTGTGTCCTGACGATCCTCGAAGACGTGTTTGGAGACGCCCAGGTTAGCGTTCTCTATTGAACGCCACACAGGCCCTTAACCAGAAGTTATGGTCAGGAATGCCATTTCCCTTGATAGCCGGACCCCTTTGGTCGTCATTTGAGGTACACTTACAGCACTGCGGTACATCTACGACATTCTCAGACCGGTTTTGCTACCGTTCCTTTTGCAGTTGCCTGGCCTTATTTTTCAGCAAGATAATGCCAGACCACATACGGCATATGTTGCTATTAATTTCTTATAGTTTATCAAAAAGTTTTTTGAACAGCCAGATCACTCACCAATGGATCATGCCTGGGATATGATGGGAAGGAGATTGCATCTACCTTGGAATGTTGATGACCGATAATTGGAGCAAATTCGTCAAAAAATGTCGCAGGAGACCATCAGTGAGCTTTATCACTCTATGCCACGTCGTGTGGCAGCTTGCATCCAAGCTAGAAGTGGGTCAACACCTAATTGAGCTCGTTACTTTGTAACTATATAACTCTGAAATAAATAATTCAATTTTTCTGAAATTTTAATAATTTTCTACTCTGTACATAATGTTCCAATCTACTAACTTTTGTCTCCATCGAACAATTCCTTCTTAATGTGTCGTTTTTTTGCTATAGAGTATATATATATATATATATATATATATATATATATATATATATATAT
>BMAW01083363.1:222257-278094 GCA_019974015.1 Nephila pilipes | reverse complement strand
TATATATATATATATATATATATATATATATATATATATATATATATGAGTATGTATTTATGTATTTATGTATAATCATTGTCATAAAAATTTACGCATTAAGAGAGAGTTGTCAAATTAAAACGAAATTTTACACACGTAAGTACATTGCTGATGTAAGTAAGTTTCAAAATCAAAGCAACTGGGTCACTTTTGCAGGGAAAATTACAAATGAATGGAGGTTTTATTACCTTGTTGGTCCACCTCTAGCATGAGTGCATGATATGATACGCTCCTATCATATCATGCATTCATGCTGGAAGTGGCCCCTTATGATGTCCTGGGATATCTCATTCCACAGTAGCTGGAAATACTCCTTTAATTCTACCAAATTCTTAGGCTGTCCTACTTGCGGTCCTAACTGGTCCCAGATATTCTTGATCGGTGAGAAATCTGAGGATCGAGCAGGCCAGTGAAGAGTGAAAATGCGGCGAAGGCAGTCCTGTGATACCCTTAATGTGTGTGAGCGAGCATTTTTCATTTGAAAAATGGCTACTGGGAGTCCTGCTATGATTGACAATACATGTGTCTAAAGAATGTCACGAACGTATCTCTGGGCTATCATGGTGCCGTGGACTAATATTAGGGATATCTGTGTGCCAACCACGATGGTACCCCATACCATCACACCAATTATGGGAGCAGTGTGCTACTGTACAGTGAAGGCAGGAGTGAAACGTTGACCACGGGGCCTCCATACCCGTACACCATTGTCATCACTGCCCATGTTGAATCTAGAGTTGATAAAGACGACCTGGTTCCATTACGTTGCAGTCCATTTCCTTCTACAGCGATACCACATCAAATGGAAGTGACGGTGAGTAGGTGTCAATGGAGGTTCACGTAATGGGCGCTGGGATAGCAACTGTCCTTCAGCCAGGCACCTGGAGATGGTACGGACTGACAAAGAGGCTCATAGTGAAAGTGCTGTCTGTGTATGGATAGTGGATAATGAGACATTTAGCCCTCGAATGATGTGATGGTCTTCTCAACTATTGGTCAATGTAGGGTGACCTGAGCCTGGCCGCCATGTAATCGACCTCTCATTCGTCCAATGCTCCCAACACCTCCTTACTGTAAGGTCAGAACGGCATAGGTACCGAATCACTGAGCTGATCACCCGGTTTCCATTATCCCTATGATTCTCCTCCTCTAGACTTCTGACAATTGTCCATATTATCTCCGATGGCGGCGTAATGGTGTCTCTAGTTAAAAAGCGTCCCTCTGTAACAAACACTCGCAAAAAAAACTCTGCCTACCTGTTTCATAATCCAAAGAGAACGAAGTTCATCTCCCTTTGGTGGCAGTATGCAATGTGCAATCACGCTGCATTTCTAATCATTTACATATCTGCCTGACGCGTATCTCCATGTCAAGTTTCGTCACAATCCCACTCTTACTTCTTCGTGCGCAAATTTCTTTGGAAATGAATATATATGTAATATATATATATATATATATATATTAATGAGAACGAATTTTTAAATAATGTTTTGAATAATTATATTGAACCGTAATTAGTCTCCTAGGATAGAAGTATTTATGTGAAAAAATAGTGATGTTAAATGTGTAAATTTGAACTCAATAGATGCGATATCTATATTTAATTAATCAAAGGAAATTTTTACTAGACGTTCATGATTAGAAATAAATTAAATTTATTTCTTTCCATTTTCATATAGCAGAGTTCGAGCAGTTCTGTATGAGGTTTCTGTCCATTCTGGTGCTCCATCGACAGAGCGGGCAGATCTCATCTCTAGCCAAACCGATACGGTAGAAGTATGCTTGTAGGTTGTCATGCCCCGCTGCAAAGCAGAAACGCGCGGCAGCTTCATCACATTCCAAATGTAGTGGAACACATCTCCATCGCGACAAAGCGCTCCCATCTTTTATTTTTATTGAAATTTTTAAGGATTTTTCCAGTAGTACTGATAACGGTTGTAGTGATTTGATTGCATGTCGCTCAGAGTATATGTAGAATATCGGTTTGATTATACTCAAACCTTACGCCTCACCATGACATCGGTTCTTTTAACAGAAACTCCCATATGACTAGAAACTCATCGTGATTTCAGGGCCCAACTATTGGTGATGAGTTCTGCCAGTTAGATGCTGCACTGGATTGCTCTCGGGTAGTCGGCAAGGTTATTATTTCTCAGTGTTAAAATAGCTGGTTTGGAGTTGAGAAATATAATTTTTCTTGGAGGTAGATAAATAGCTAATAATTGATTAGCAGCTTTATGGATGGCTCACACTTCCCCTATGTAGTTGCTGGTGTTTTTCCTTCCACACGGGAGTTTTCAAAGAGATTATACTGAGCCTTTAATAACTATTTCCTTTAAATAAATAATATCAAAAAATTGAACCTTATACAATAATAGTTACTGGTATTTTAATGAACCTGTAATAATTACAAAAGGGTATATTAAACTTTTGAGATAACATAATATTATTCTACCTATCTGTTTGATTTGATTCGCAAAATGCATTGACAGGTTATAATATTAGGAGGACTGGAAAGCAATATCGCTTTTCTACATTAAATTCAAACAGATAAATTTTTACTAAGTTTTTATTTTTAATCAATGATGCAATCACCCTCGTTATCAACAACCTTTTGTCATCTAGTGTGCAAATTTTTAATGCCGGATCGATAAAAAATAAATTGACTTTTGAGAGAAATATCTGGAGATGGTATTTTGGACATTATCTGAGCCTCATTTGCCACTTGGAAACTGTTGTAGTAATTTGAATAAATGGAAAACCTATGGAGCAATATCGGACGAATATGATGAGAAAGGCAAATACCTCCCATCCTAACTCATTAATTTTTTTCTAGTGTTCATCTTTTACAATGTAGTCTTGCATTATCATGTCGCAAAATAACACCTTTTCCATTGACAATCGTTGGACACTTGTCAATTAAAGATTGATTTACTCAATCCAATTGTTCACGGTAAAGGTCTGCATTCACAGTTTGTGCAGATTTTAGTACTTCAAAATGAACGACCCTGAAATACTCATCCAAACATAGAAAAGAGCTTCAGGTGAACTTCTTGGTGATTTATTTGGAGAAAACTACTGCTTTTTCGTTTTGGATTATTAAAAAGGACCCTTTTTTCATCTCCAGAGATCAAGCAATCAAAAATCTCTTTCTCTATTGTACCTCTGAAGCACAAAGTTGCATGTGGTGAATCGGTTAGCTTTGCTTTCTTTGGACAGGTTATGTGGTACCCAAACACCTTCTCTGTTTACCTTACCAATCTGCTGCAAATATTCTTGGATGGTCTATCTAACCATATGGTTAAAATTGCTTAACTGTTCCTCGATTGTCTGACACGAATTTGCTTCCACTTCCGCCCTTAATATGTCATTTTGTAAAGTTGTTGGTCTTCTTGATTGGTACGAGTAGGAAAGATTGAAATTACTGGATTTGAATTTAGAAAACCACCTTTGGCATTTATTAACTTTGGCGTTTGGATAAACATCGCAAATGTTTTTGGTAGCAACCATAGCGTTACCATCCTCGTGAAATTCAATAAGCATATAATGTCGGATATGTATTTCTTCTGGTATTTGGCTGGCCATTTCACCAAAAATTGCAAGAAAAAAAAATCAAAATTTAATTATTTACAAGTAAACAAGTAACTCTAACCTTAAAATGTCTTTAAAATGACTTTTAAGTACACAATGAGCTAATAAATGACAAATGAATATCGACATTAGCAGAAACGACTTTATTTTCCGGTTCCCCTAATATTATTGTTTATTGATATCTCGATTGTTATTTTTTTCAATTCACCAGTGCAAAAATTTTGTATAGCAGCTAGAAAGATGTATGAGGACAGATTCCTCCTTATGTTGTGTATAACAGAAACTGTTCCATCTCTTGATAATAATTGAAGCTAGATACGGAAATGGTAAAAATGGGAAGGAGAGAATTTACGAAAAATAAATTTAAAAATATTTTTGGCAGAATATGCTTACGAATTCTTCCATATGTCAGCGAAACTTCTTAACAATTTTAGAGTTTTACAATCAACGGTGTAAATTTGCAGAATGGACATAAATTACCAATCTCTGAAGAGCTAAAAATTTATAACATTAAATTAAAGTTTTAATTTATTGATTTTCGAATGCCTAATGGTCCATAAATTAGTTACTGAAATGCGTCAGGCACTGGTTAGAGTCTCATTATAAACTTTCCGGTTTAATATATGTAAAGCAGAAACTCAGTAAGAAAATGTTGCAAACAACCAAGGTAATTGAAAAAAGAAAAAAATAAATAAATGTTATATCAAAAGGCTACGTTATATAAATAAATTCATATATTTTAGAACTGATAATCATATTTTGTATTCACAATACGCTTTTTATATGATATCAAAAACCAATAAAAATCATTTCAATAATCCTTGGAACATCCTTTTCCACTTACAGTAATCGATAAATAGTTTTGCTTTCTGCTGGAAGATTATATTCCAAAAATAGGTATCTTCTTCACTTTTCAAAATGATAGGATTAAAGATCTATGAAAAATTAAGAACGTCGTTTCCTTAAAAGCTTTTTTATAACTGAAATGCAGTCATTAGATTTAAGTGAATTGTCCTTTTCTTATTCTTCGATAGTTAATCACTTTCACCTTTTCTTTCTATTAGCAAAAGTAAAAAAGCGTGTTAAAAAAAGTCAGAATTTTTTCTTAAAAGCGAATTTGGATATTTTGAACCAAAATTGGACAATGATATAAATCCAGTTCCCTTATTAATGATTCCTCTTATTTTTTTTAATCTTTGACAATATTTAAATTAACAGTAATATTAAATAATCACCATTATATATTAATAAACTCTAATTGATCTGTGAATATACACAAATCATTTACTCTCAAGTCTCCGATATTATAAATAAAAAGAAGACGAACCATTTTGATTGCATTTCTAATCCCTTTTAATACTATAATTAAATACGAATTAATTTCTTATATTTGTTAAGAATGTTTTTAAAACTTATCAAATATATATATATAAAACAAAAGTTCGTGATATTTTTAATTAAGTCAAGGCAAGTATACTTTCTAATTTCTATCCATTAATAAGAAGATCTCTTGATACACTATTCTCGATATTTTTTTAAAAAAAAACAAAGAGGGATTATATAATACTTTTACTCTTAAAATCTCCCTTAATTTTGTTATTTATTTCTCTAAGTTTTTTGACCTTTATCTTATTCGTTTTGTGCGTGCTGCGTAGATTTTTCGGAGTAAGATTGTTCAATTCATCCATCTATTTTTTATGTTCTCTTGCAATTTTTAAAAATTATTATATTCAATCTCTTCCTTTGCTGTTATAATTCATTTATTTATTTATAATTTAATTTTTATCTCTTATTCTTTGTTCATGTGAATTTTGGCAGTTACCTGATTTTATAAAGTAAACGCTAAATGGAACAGTTTTGCCATTAATTTTGAAATAACTATGTATTATACAATCTGCAGCTTTTGACAATATTAATTTACTTATATATATATATATATATATATATACCAAAAAAATTAGCGCACCAAGAAATAATTGCGGGATCGTAACGAAACTTGGTATGAAGGTACATATCGGGGAGATATGCAAATGATTAGAAATGCAGCATGCTTGCGCATTACGTATAGTCGGTAGAGGGCGTTTAACGTCGTTCTCCGTGAAGTATAAAACAGGTAACCAAAGCTTGTTTGGTGTGCTAAATCGTTTACAAAGGAAGAGCTGAGGTAGATATGCCATTACTCCGTTTTCGAAGACAATATGAGCAGCTGTCGCAGTATGACTTTAATGATATTGAAAGTATATATTTTAAAAGAGTTAAAAATTTCTATTAAAATTCTTCAGAATAGTTTTGTTATAGGATATGTGGATGAAGTCTCTAGCAATTATGCTATTGCAAATAATTCTTTATTAATATGACTAATAAGCATCTATTTAATGCTAATTTTTTAGGGATGATAGTAATAATAACTTTAATAGAATCACTGCTTTGTATAAGAAAATTAGTTAAAAACGAAATATAAATTTGTCACGTATTTTTTTATACACAAATTCCATAAATGTCTTATAAATTTCGAATAGTATCTTTTGGTTCTAATATTCATATCACTATAGGTTGTAAAATTTTCTAAAAATTATTACAAAATACTACAGATAATTTTAACAAGACAACAGTTATGGAAAATTGTATTGATGTTGCTGATTATACTCATCGTCAAAAATAAAGTTGTACCCAGAAGGAAACAAGGAACGTAAATATAAATGGAGAAATTGTTTCGTTTCTGTTTCATATGATTATAATTAAAGTGTCAGCCTCCTTGGCGCAAATGATGTCAACAAACACATAGGTGTGTTTGGGCTTAATTTATCGCTCTGAAATTCTGAGTCCCATTGAGAAAAAAACGACAGTCATTTGAACTACTGGGTGCCCTGAAGGAACATCTCATGGTAGGGCACCATGTAGGAAGAAGTCTCTCCATTATAATACGCGTCATATCAGTCGCTCAGATATTACAGCTTCACGCTGTTGACAAAATTCCGCACGATGAAGTTATCGCTTATGACAAGTAGATTTAGAGAGAGTTACCCGGATTACAAGCAGAAAATATAGAAGATATTTCCAAACAGTGTTCAAGTACTTCTAATTACCATAATTCTGGGTAGTATGCAAACAGTGATGACTTCTCTTTATCCTCCTGTAAATGCCTGTACCATTAGCAGACGGCAGCAAGCTTCTGGAATGCTTGTACATATAGCATTGCCCCGATTGCTCCTGACAGCATCGTTACCAAAATTGCAATGGTGCCTCGAAAGAGCTACTTGGAGTCATACGGAATGGCAGTGGTTCATCTTTAGCGATCAGTCTCATTTTTTTTGGTGCGGATGATAATTACACTCGTGAGTGGGGGGTCACATAGTCAGCGCAAAACACATTCATCTCGCATCCACACAGGAGGGTGCAACGGTATGAAGTGGGATTTCGTATGAAACCTAATCATCTTCGGTCTTCATCAGAGCCAAGTATACCTCCTAAAGGTACGATAGTGAAGTCCTTCCACTAGTGTCTAATCCTTTTGTGAAACCTCATCCCAATTCTCAATTTGAACAAGACAACGTTCGTATTCAAATTGCTACCATATTAAGAGCTTGCTCGTAGCCATGTCCAGCAGCAGTGCCAGATCTGTTACCCATCTAGAAAGATTATGAAATGCTATATACCGTTCTGTTGAGACTCCACCGCTACCACAAAATTTTAAGATCTATCTGTCAAAGTTTAATCTTCATGGGATGAGTTGAATCAAGACACTGTTAGAAAAGTCTAAGACTCAATATTATGATGAATAGCCGAATGCATTCGAAATAAGAGGTGTGGCTATTATATAAAGAAGCTGGCGCTGTAAAACATTTTATTTTGATGTTATTCACATTTATTTATTATCACTTTCAATATACACCCTTTCTCTATACCTACAAAGCTCCACGCGAATCTTAAATTGTTCTAAACAGTGTTGGAAGTTTTCTTCTGTCAGCGCCTTCAGGATTTATGGCATTTTCTCTTTCACAGTTTCAACGACCCAAATCCTGTTTTTTATTGCCATTTTACCATAGAAAACAGATAGAAGTCACATGGCTCAAAATCCAGCGAATAAGGTGGGTGGTATAACACTCGGATGCTGTACTTGACTTGAAACCTCTTGACATACAAAGTGGAACGAGCCGGTGCTTTGTCTTGGCGGAAATATTTATCTTATGCATTATTTGTCAATTCTTACAGTCCCAGCAATCTCACGAATACTTAACTGACGGTCAGATCAAAACCGGATTACCAATTTTTTCGATATTGTCATCCGTTTTTGATGTAGGAGAGCTACCAGAGCGGAGATAATCTTCAATGTCTTCTCGGCCATCTTGAAAACGCTGAAACCACTCAAAAACACATGCGCGTGATAAACACTCATTTCCATACAGTTCTTTCAATAAATTAATAACGATTTTTCATGTGAAATTTCACAATTCGTTGCTTATTGTTACACTTGTCTTTTTTTCCAGCTGAACAAAAAAAAAAAAAAAACTCTAATACGTATGAAGGCTACGAGTATGCGGATTTCTTTACAGAAACGAGAGACACTACATTCAAAAGAGATGGTATCACGCTAAGCAGATGTTGATCGCTGGCGTTTGACGCATGCGTATTCATCTGTAGCAACGTCAGTTTCGTTATTTAATAGCCACGCCCTTAATGGAGGTCAAACATCCTATTGAGAATTGTAATGATTTTGTATTTTTATCAATAAATTATGTCGTATCCCCACTCAGATTTTAACCATTTCTTATTGATAGTAAGTACTAAGTTATTTTCTAAGATCATTTCAATCTGACCATTCCTTTTAGGTGCAACTTGTTTTAACGATGAGTGTTTATAAAAATAAAGATATTTTTTTCATCTACAGTATTGATTTTGAAGATATTTCTTACTTTATAAGTACTGATGATTTCATAAAAGTTCTTAAAGTTTCTTTTAAGGAATGTAATTTTAATGGATGTATTTATTTGTTATGAATATATATACTTAGTCAATTTAATTCTAAAATAAAATTATATTACATTTAATAATAATAAAAATTTAAACAAATAAAATGGATACCACAGTATGTACCTCCTAGCAATAGTATTACTAATATATACATACATTTCTACGATTGTAATTATATAGAGCAAAATAATTTTACTTTTATATATAGCGCGATGAACGCGTTTTTTTTTTTTTTTTTTTTTTTTTTTTCAAAATAAATATGATACAGAATATAACCCTTAATTAAAGTTATTAAAAACTAATTGTAATATTTTTGAAACGGTATTCTTAGATATTTATTTTTTGAATATTTATGTAACTATATTTTCTGTCAGAAATATTTGTTAACTTTTCTTACATTCGGAAAAATTTAAATAATTTTCGCAAAATATTCCTACAGAGTAATTATGATATTCATATCCTTAAAAGCAATTTAAAGTATAATAAATATAAAATAAAATTATTTATTTTGGTGTTAAGATATAAGAAAAAAATAAAGAATTATTTGTATTTATATCATAATTAATTTTACAATTTTTTGTATTTTATTATTTCTTATATTTTTATATGATGTTTTAACTCTAACACTTTGGCTAGTTAAATATTTTTATTGTATATTATTTATTTTTCAATGATTTATTTCTTAAGTATTTAAACTCAAATTTTATAATATAGAGAGTGCTTTACCTATTCTCCCTAATCTTCCTTAATTTAAGCGCATGAATTCGGTGACCTTAGAAGACGCCATTTATTTTATTCGTTTAGCACTTGGTGTATAGCTTTTTCAGGGAAAGATAGTTCAATTTTTCTGTTTTATATATTCTCTTTCAATTTTTAAAAATATTTAGGTTAAATAATTTATTTCCCTATTATAATTCATGTCGTATATCTATGGCCTAAATTTTATTTTTTCTCATCTTGTGGTTCAGTTTAATTATGGTTGTTACTTGATTTTTTTAAGTAAACTTTAAAAGGAGTAGTTTCGCCGTTAATTTTGAAATAACCACGCATTACATAGTCTAAACATTTTGACAGTATTAATTTATTTTAGATTCATCATTTTACATTTTCTTAATTATCTTCCTTTTTCTTTCTTTCTTTCTTTTTTTTTTTTTTTTTTCATTTTCTATTGTTCACATTGCTATCTTTAAGTTTATTATATTTTTACATTTTCGTGCGATTTTTTTCCGAAAGTGGTCTTAGCTTTTTTTTCTTTGCATTTACTACTTGATTTTTATAATTTTTCGTTGTTATTGTTTTTACATTAATATTGCTAATATCTGTGATTCACTACTTATTTACTTAATAGTTTACTAGCGATTTTTTTTACTTTTAATTTTTTATAATAATTCGTTTAGTTTACATTTTACTATAAGATTTCATAGAATATTATGGCTGCTTTTGCATTTTTATTGGCAAATTTGTAACTAAGAAATCAGACATGCTACTTTTACTTTAGCATTATATATATATACACACACACAAACACACACACACACAGAGAGAGAGATTATACAAGAAATTTAGATATAGTTGAGGATAATAAAAATTCAGAGGTATAATGTATAAAGGCACTTATTACAGATTTAGCATTCCAAATAATTTGTTTTTACGTAAAAAAACAAATTATTAGACATAGATAATTTTGTTAATAAACTAGAATTCTTAATTGTGGTCTTACAATGGAAGCTTTCAAAGAATGTATTAATAAAGATATAAAAAACTGATCATTAAAAAGTAGATTTTAATAATAATCAGATTATTTAATTAGAAAATTTAAGAAAATCTATAATTAATATACGGATATCTTTGTTATAGGTTATGTAAACATATCACATAATAATTATGCTATTATTGGCAAAAAATTCTACATTACTTTAACAAATAAGCATCTTAAGAATAATAATTCTTTTAGATTACAAAGCAATGATCAGAAAAAAATTTCAAACAGAATTGTAGTACTATATAAGAAAACTGGTGTTAATATATTTAGTGTTAAAATAACCTCACTTTTTTTTCAAATTCCACAATTTAATAAGACCCTATTAAATTTAGAACAGTTGTTGATGGATTAAATGCTTATGTAAATTTTGCTGATAAGCCGTTACAAAAAAATGTAAATAATTTTAATATAAGTACTATTATTGAATCATTCCTGATATAGTTAAATATATTTCAAAAAATAAACAGATTTTGCTATTTATAGTTCTGATTTTGAGAAACTTTTAATTCAATAGGTATCGAAGATCTTATTAATGTTCTAAAGGAGATTATAAGAAATTTAATATTAAAAAGAAGTGAACAATTATAGAAAAATGATATGAAAAATTTCATTATTTAGTGTGGTTAGTTTATAAAGAAAATTTTTTTATAATTTTTAATATTAAAATATACAAACAGAATAAAGGTATATCACAAAGTAGACCAGCAAGAAAGAGTTTTGCCAATATTTATTTACGTTTTTATGAAGGTAATTACAATGACTATAATAATTTTAAAATGTTGAACTATATTGATGATGATATATTTTTTCAATTTAATAATAATTAAGAGGTTTTTATTTATCTTTTTGTCCACAGTATTGAAAATTACTGCAAACTAATATTAATATAAATGAATCAAAATATTTAGATTTCTTGTAAAGTATGTTTGATAAAAGGCACATATTTTTCTTTAAGATACATAAAATACATTTATGAAGAGTTCATTAGGCTTGAATATTTTAGGAGCATAAATTATAATAATGATTTACATCATTTTAGACTTATGTTCAGGCACTCTCGCCTCTTGGCGATGGCGTACTCCCGCCGAGAGCACTTGGCTCCCATTTCAAATTCTAGCAACCCTGGCGTGTGCCAGTGAAGTAAGAAATATGTTATTCGATGTTAAATTCTTGTATGAGCTAGAGACCAACAAGACCCGAGGCAACAAGCCTTACTCACTTATCATAATAAAAAATTACAAGTAATTGTCATCATTTCCAACATACAGTCCACTTACACTCACCGAACAATTTATGACTAGACTAATACACAGGATATTTACATTAATTTGGTTAAGTTAAGAAAATCTATCTGTAAACATATTTTTATTGAAATTTTATTGAGAATAATTTCAAAGACAATAATAATAAATCTAGTTTTTTTTTTTCTGTTTTAAATTCTTACTTTCTCTGCTTTCGCCCCATTTTGCTTAAATTTTTTTAAAGTCTTGCTAGCATTAGTAGTATCTTTCACTGATCAAAGACTTCTTGCTACATTTCTGGTTTAAATTTAAGCGGGTGAATTTTATTTCTAAGCTGGAGATTTGTGTGAAAGTTGAGCTATGCACGGTGTCTCATAAAAGTTACTGTAATAATTTTTAATCTGTTGATTTCTTTTTTAGATTGTTCCTTTTCTATTTTCATCAGGTACAAATTGAGTATTTCTCTTTTCTATACGAATATTTTACTTTTCTTACAATTTTTTTCTGTTTCATGGAATTTACATTTTCGCTTATAACATTTTTTGCTGAGATTGTTGGGTACCAGCAAAACATTTCTTAACCCGTTAACCATTCAAAAGACAGATTCAGAATTTAAAAATGTTTTATTTCATTTTCTTTCTGGTTTTTCTTTTATGATTTTCTTTCCTTGGTTTGAATTTATTTGTCATCTAATTTATTTTTCAATTATTTAGTATTCTTTCAGGTATATCGATCCCTTTCTTAAATGTTTTGCTATGTAATTTTCACTTTTCTTTTGTTCTATTTTTACGTAATTAAAAATTATTTATTATACTTTTTCTTATACTTTTCTATAATAAAATCTTGTTTTCTTTGTGACTCTTAAAGTTTTCTTCTGTTTTAATGTTTGCCAGCATACTAATTTTAGCTAATTATTTTGGATTACTTCTTTATGTAACTGGATTAGTATTTTCACTACACCTACACACAATCATGTGTATGTTGTGAAAACTAAAGCTTTAATTGACTATAATATCAATTGAAGTAATAACTTATTGATTGTATTTGTTTACACTAAATGTTATTATTTCTTTCATACTATTAACGTCTTTTCAAATTTTTTTAATTCGTCTATTGTTGTTTATCTGGTTTCTAACATGACTGCTTGTCGTGTGGTCGTATTCTATTATAAGTTATTTTGCTAAATTTATCATCTTTATAATGATCTAAATATCAAATTTTTTCGAATCATTATTAAAGTTTTATCTATTTAACAGATATCTCATCCTACACTTTATTTTACAAAGCGTAGGACTGAATTGCTTTATTAAATTTCAGTAATATTTTGTTAAATCAATTAAGTAAGGATTTGAAACAAATCTTATTAGATAATTTTAAAAGTTTCTGAACGGCCATTAAGGATTTATTTTAATTTAACTATATTTGGGTACCATCATTTTTTTTTTTTTTTTTTTTCTGTAATGCACATTTAGAAGAAAAAAATTTAATTAACCAGGGAAAAAACGCTAAATTTATGAACAGAAATATAAATAAAAATCACATTTTGATTTTTATCTTTCGTAGATTTGAAAAATTAAATTTGAATAGGGAATTATAAATGGTATACCAGTATGATAAAGAAAATTAATGATTTTACTTCAATTTACCTTTTTTATAATTATATGTGTGAATAATATCGTCCGATTTTTATAATTTTCATCCTTAAATTTTCTAAAATAAATTAAGTCTTTTTTAAGTTGCTTCTGTTTCATGCCTGTGCTGTCAAACAGTCAGAAGAGAATACAAAATTTATTCTTTAAGACAGAATTAACGGAATTGATTTTTAACACTGAAATATAATTTTCTATATTACACTCTGTTCTAATCTTTTCATACTTCATATTTCTTGAAGATAAGCAAATAAATATCAACGAATCAGTTAATTGAAAAATACAGCTTCACATCTCTTTAGCGTAGTATTCTGAAAGAAATGGGATAAAAATTTCTGGAAAGAAACAGATCACTTGAACGAGTTTTTAAAATTAACTTAAAATCTGTCTCACGTTATTACTATTGTTACTTGATTATAATTCATTTCAAGGGCAGAGAAATATATTTTCGAAATCCCTTTCTGTAAGACTGCATAAATTCAGAAACGCATGCGGGAAACCTGTTTATGGTATCACTGATGCTTTTGCTTAATTTTTTGAGCAACCAATGATTCCGAAATTGATATATTTTTCTGTGTTTCATAAAACAAAGTAAAGTTTATCTGTATATATCCGATCCTTTATTTTCTCTCTTTAAAAATTTAATCTAATTTCTGTGTACGTGTAACAAAAAATATGTCGCTTCTTTCTAGAAGAAAATACAAACCTTTTCATACTCTTATGTCTTTTCCATTTCTTATTTATTCGATAATGATGTACATATATAGGGTGAATATATCTTTTCGAAAATAAAATTAAGAATTTATTCGGATTTCTATTGGAATAAATGACAGTAAGTTACGATTATTTTGATAATCTGAATCGCGGGAGGAAAAATGTGGTCTCCTCCGCAAGGAAGAAGCATACATTGAGATAAAAGTTTACAAGTCTAAATTTTTCAAAAAACTAACAGTACGTATATACATACATTTTATCTTTTTGTGTGTGATAAACGATCTCAGTGAATTTTTTGTAGCAAACAAAAATCATTCATCGTTCATAATGAAAATGGACGACATTTTCCCCCCACGTTCAATCTCAAAAACGTAAAAAGATCTCAATTTCCTCTTAATAATTAATTAGATTCTCTCTAATGTAGCTCTTTATGATCAAATAATCGATTCCAAATCAAGATAAATCGTAGTAAAATATTCTCCATTTAATAATAGAGAATTAATCTCGATAACTTTTTTAAAAATAACTTTTCAAATTTATTAAAGTGAAGAAAGCCACAAAAGAGTTCTGTCGAGAAAATATGTACATAAAAGTTAATCATATAAATATTTTAAAAATATCATTCAAAAACTGTATTCATACAAAATCTAAAGAAAGAAAAAGAAAGGTTGTTTTGTTCAAAGGAGAAAAAAAGTTGTACTTTCATTTATAATGTTTACTTTAGTGAAAAGGATTATAATAGTAAGAAATTTCGTTCAAACGAGAATTAACGATTTAATGTTTAAGAAGAATTATGAATAAAATTTCGCATTACAAAAGAATAAATTTTGGCATTAAAGAACAAAATATCTATGAGATATGCAATAAATTTCACACACACACACAAATATTTTATATTTAATTTCATATTTGTCCATTTACTTCTAAGCAATATATACATCTTATAATTAGATTAACTTTTGCAATATATCACTCTATTCCAAAAAAATGGTTACAGCAATTTTTTAAAATAGTGCTCTGTTTTTTTTTTTAATATTTTTCTGACTTGAAATTGATATATTGCTCGTACTTTTCATTCAAAAGTTGCTCACCCTAATTATTTTATTTTTACTATATGAATTGACCCATTATTAGAATTATTTTTAACTTCACTGTCATCGAAATCTTCAGAGTCACAGAGCTTCTAAAATGTTAAGCGTTAATGCAAGTCTCAGGGTAATTTAATTACTTAAAAAACCTTTAGTAGAAATACATCAACATTTTAAGATTATTGATGTAATATCTAACTAAGCAGTATGCTCCTTCGCGAGAATAAATACCCATTTCAATTTAAGTATGATTTGAATGAAATCTTAGCGTAATCAGAAAATTTCAATACTTTTGTAAGGTCATATATTTTTAAAATTCCTGCTATTAGTTCACACTCTCCCTATATATATCCTGTTCAAATTTTCAATCTGTAATAAAATACTTTTTATTCATCCTCTGAATTTCAAATGCAATTTTTAAACTTGTAGTGGATGACACTTGATGTTAATAATTTTTTTTTCAAATATTAATTCATTTAATTGGTGAAAATATAGTTTAGCCCAACCACTTGACGCGATTTCAAAAACTGACAAATTTGGCGATTTTTTTTTTGGCTGAACATTAAGTCCGCGTAGCGGACCAGGGTAGCCATATTTAGCAAAATACCGCCAAATAATTCCTGTCACCAAGGTTGGTTGGGCCAAACTGCATTCCAACCATTTAATTTACCGGATGAATTTAGAAACAAGCCAATGCTTGAGCTATGTTGTTTATCTTGCAATGACAAGGTTGGTAGAGCGTCGGCGTAGAATCTTCATGCATTCGGATCGAATCTCGTCGAAGCATCAAACTTTTTTTTATTTGATTTTCAAATAATTAATTTTAGTTTTATATGGGAGAAAAAAAATTCTCTTATATAAGATATTTAGCAGGGTATAAATCTTGGAATAAATACTGTCATGACGAAGCGTGTAGATCGCTGGAAGAAAATTTCTTTTGCCATTTAATATTGTGATTCTGTCATATGTATATACACATTTATATTAATTGTAATTATATAATAAAAAGTAGTTAAAATAAAAAATTTCTTTTTTGATATAATTGAAATTAAATTTTTTTATATTAGTTGTTATTTAGATATATTCATACATTTTTATTGATATTGAGGGTACTATAATGTTACTGTGTATCTCATGTAAGCATTATTTTTAAGGCAAGACAAAATAGTTTATAAAAAAATTATGACTATTTTAATTAAAAATTATTAATTATTTTATTAATGTTAAAATTAATTTTATAAATGTATAAGAATAAAAAAATGAATTTAAAGTAATCACAAACTTTTTTTTATAGAACACTTTTTGTCTTACCTGAAAATATTGCTTGGTTCGCAGTAGGAATTCCAGACTGATCCAAACAAATTCCCGTGGGAAGCTTTAAAAAGGCATTAATGAATCCTAAAATTCTGAATTTTGGTTTGACGGTTCTCTGTTCGCGGAACATTTCAGTTTGATTCGTTACTAATTCTGAACAAAATTGAACAAAATTGTTTCAAGATTTGCGAAAAAGTTTTCAATTTTGGATGAAATAAAACAAAAAGAAATAAGAGTGTTTGAAAGCGAAATACAGTTTTTAAAATTGACTAATTTATTTTCTCACATTTTATCGGGTAACTTGAATTTTATCGAAAAATAATTCTTTGCTTTAAAGTTATGAAAAAAAAAAAGATCTGAAATATTTAATACTTCAAAACTTCAAAAAAAATTAAAATAACTGTAACTTTTAAGTTAGTTTTTGTTTTTTCCTAAGATTTAGAATTTCTCGAAAAAAAATGACATGAAATTAATTTAAAAAATTATCAAAACTATTTTGCTTATAACTTTCATACCTTGGGTATACAGATTAAAAATGTAAAATTTTCTCGCAAATGATATACATATATAATCATACTAAGGATAATACTAAGGGAATACTAAGGATATAGGGAGATCCTTAGTATTCCCTCAAATTTTAGTATACGTCTATGTAATTCACTATTCGTAACGGCTGGGATTCCAAAAATTTATATTCTTTTCTTTTTTAAAATAATTCCTATTTTATTTTCTATTTATTAAGAATGTAGTTTTTGTTTTTGCTAACTACAATGTTTTATTTTTATTATATATCCTTCTCTTTATTTAACCATGGTTCGAAAGCGCCAAGTACTTTAAGCCTGGATCGCAAAAGGCCAAATCCGGATTTGGTCTTAAGACACAAATCTTAACTACACAAATAAACCAAAATATCCCTCTAAGATACTTAAAGCACAAATCTTTACTACTCAAATAAACCAAAGTAAGACAAAAGTTACATAAAAAACCCTGCGATTACTTCCTGCCTAATATAAATAACAGAATAACGTAAGAAATACGAAAATACTAAATATATTTTTAAAAAAGGAAGCTGAGATGAGCAACATCTCAACAGCTTATATAAAAGGAATTCAAGTAATTCCTTACATATAAGGCACCGCTTGTCTGAGAGTTTAGTCCTTTCGCTATTTTCATCCTCCACCTTCAGATTGATCACTAAAGCAAATTAGTACAAAAGAAATGATGAAATCAGAAAAGCCCTTAATATCTTCACTTTCAAAGAGTGTATTAAAAAAAAAAAAAACGTTCCATTCACTTTGTCAACGACCTCCCCCACTCAGCAAACGAAAATATGATGAACTTGAAGGGATATATATCCCTCCTCAATACCAAAAGATCCAGAAGAATCTTGTTAGGCTCCTACCAGCCACCCTAATATAAATTTCTCTCAAATTTCCCCCCATCAAAATTCTTTCTATTTCTAAAATTTTTCTCAAATTTTTTTGTTAAAAAAATCGATTAAATCAATAGTTTCACGCCACACAGCCTACACCGAGTCACTCTGCCCAAACCACACCCATCAAAATTAAAGCCTTCTGGTTCAGCCATTGGGACACCTCCCATCCGCATTCCAGCAGCCAATGACGAAAAAGTCTCTCATCTTTTTCCACTCCAGCCAAGCTCCAAACCTGCTAGCTCACTAATTTCAGAACCAGACACCATTTTACCGTCGACCAATTGGAACTCTCCTTTTTTAACAACTATCAAATAATAAATCCCCTTCTAATTTTCAAATCACAGAAAGAATAAAAGGCCATCTGAATCGAAGTTAATATAACAAGAACTCAAATACGAGCTTGAAGGGCGCTCCGAGAAAACGCTACTTGCGTGCGTGCAATCCCCATGCTTCATGCTGTTACTCGTGCATATCATTTCTTCTATTGTGCGTGCATCGTTACCTGAGTTTATTATGGTCACTCTTTAAATTAAAAAAAAAGGTTAGTAAATGCGCACAAATCATCATTTCAATATTTCTAACCAAAATATCATTGTTTTAATCAAATTTTCAGTGTGGCGTTACTAACTTTTCAGTTTAGCTATTATTTATTGATATTTTTTATTTTTTACTTCGATGAAAAATGTAAATTCATACGAGTAATACAGCGCTATTATTGTTTAGGGAAAGAACGATTAAGCCAATTTGCAGGTAAGAGAAACACATGCATTTCTTCAATGTTATTTTTGGGAGAGTTTAAAATATTTTTATATAGGTGTAAATGTCAAATCAGTAATACTCTAAAAACGTCTAATCTATTGTTTAAATGGTTAGTGGTGAATGATGGTCGAAACAAACTGTGAATTGTGCCCAAAGCTCCCAAAGTGAAGCTACTTGTCAGTATATTTACACACAGAAATTCGGCTTAGAACTTTGAAATCGTATAAGTAGGAATCCGATAAAATATTCTGTTATAGGATTATACATATAAATATAATGATTTTGGATTTTTACAATGCTTTATTTCTTTATTTTTGCAAAAAGTAGTATTTGGAAGTCTCTAAACAATATTTGACGTTTTTCCTGATGCACTCCAATGGGAGGTCCCACATTCTCAATTGGTTTGGTGTGGAAGTTTGAGAAATGGTGCCAGCTCAGTTGTCGCCTTCGTCTCTTAACCAAGATTCAAAATTACGATCTCCGTCGCGAATACCCTTCGTGTTGCTTCTAAAAGGGACGTTGATAAACAATAAAAAAAATCGAAACTGAATGACTACAAACTTCATTCTGGTCCCGCTGAAAAGTCTCGTCAAACTTTTCGTTCAACTTCACGATACTGCATCGGAAAAAAAATTGAATGAAAGGCAAATGGAGAAAGTTGCAAAAGAGCATGACTCACAATCTACAGGATACCTAGACTGTTTTGTGCATAAATTTTTACCACTGAAAAATTATCATTATTCGTAAAGTCAGTAGATTTTAGTGACTGGAAGAACACCAAATTAATTGAGAGCCACAAAAAAATTCGTATTATAGGATTTTTTTTATTGACATATTACGCATACACGTCTTAAGTTTGCAACAAAACCTAAAAAAATGCAAAACTTGATTGTTGACTGGGACACCATTATAGCGAGTCATAGCTGTAATTTGTACTCAGCAGAAAGAGGTTTTGTTTTTCGATATGTAATACAGAAAATTGTTCTCTTCATAATGATTTTTTTTTTGAGTTACTGGAGTTCATTAGCCTATTCAGTTCAATTTTAACAACACACATAAGCAAGTATTGAAAACTTGAGCAACGGAAAATCTCGCGAAAATTCATATGCGAAGAGTTAATCATAGTAACGGTTCAAAAAGCTCGTTGTAAAATTACAGCACAAATAAGAGATTCTGAGTATTATAACCTATCAGTCGGCTGTACTCCGGTTTTGACGCACACTGCCCACCTCAGAGTAGTTATTCGATGTATAAAAGATGGACAGTCAATTAATCGTTTTAAACATTTAATGAGTTAAAAACGCATCTCACAGGCGATGAACTGTCAAAACAGACACTTGAATACTTTGAAAACTCCTGTGATTTAGATTTTATAAAACGTAACTCATCATATAATAATGCCACAAATATATCTGAAATAAAACTTGTATGCTTCAAAATAGTTTTTAAATGAATCTACTTTCAATATGTATTCCATTCGCAGCGCATTCTCTTATTTTGGTAGGTGGAAGTGCCATCGATGGTTGTTTATAGGCGGTAATTTTTTTTCCATTCGTCCGAACACTTTATAATTTTTCTCGGCTACGACAAATACATAGCATATTTTAAAATATCACTCCGAAAATAAAAAATGTGTTACAATGTCCATCAGAGATAAAATAGGAAGCACATACTAAAGCAACTGCAACTATATAAAAAACAGTTATTAAATTAAAATATTTTAAATACCATATCTGTGGATGACAAAAAAAAACACACACACACACCAGAAGAGAAGCAGGTTTAGCTTTATCAGAAAAACAATAAGCCTTAAGAGTTCTTATTTATGTTGATCATGTGAAATGAAATTTTGAAAAACTTCCAAAGAGTTAGAAAGATATTGCAAAATCAGGATGTGAAGTTAGAAAAATGCACAAATCTTTACAATTCACTAACAAATGTTCTACACAAATCAGGGGACAGTTTAAAAAATAAAAAATTTAAAAACTTGTACAAAAAAGCTACCAGATGTAGATAACATAGTTACTGGTCGAAGATAAAAGAAAATATTCTCAATTGGGGTCCAGCTCTGGAAATAAATTTCATTCTAAGACAGCAATTTAGAGTAAATAATTTTGACATAGTTATTGATAGGTTGAAGCTGGAGAGATACGAAAAATGTACGTAGAAATAGATGGTAAATTTTCGTCTGTGATTAAAATACATCTGATACCGGTAAGATTATGAGTCCCAATCAAGCATTTGCATATAAACAATATTGTATGAAATTAGTTGATTGATAATCACAATATCTCAGTGGTGACTCAGAAACTGGAATTCAACAATTCTATTCAAAAATGAAACTTTTAATAAGATCCGGTGATTTTCCTAAAACAAGTGATGCACTTTAAATCTGTCGAAGTCTCTTGTTGGCGTGGTATGTAAGCTTGGAGACGGAGGTTTCAGCTCAGGAGTCATTCTTATCACTTTACCGAGGCTTATTATTGTGGCTTTGCGAGGCTTACAGAAACTATGGATAGAGAAGATTTTGGGGAAAGCTTACTATAATCTAAAAAAAAAAATGCAAATACATATAATTTTTCTCTATGGCATGGAACGTTTACTTACAATTTTAAAGTTGAATTTTCACATGTTCTATTTATCAAATTCCCAAATAATATGTATATGCGAATTTAGCAAAGCGACATTTATTCTTTAACAGCATAATCAAATGGAAATTTGAAGTATTTTAACATCTTAGTTACTTTGTGGAGAAGCACTTCTTCTACCTGACTCTTGTACCATTATGTTACAGTCAAATACAACTAACTCTAAAGGTCAATAACCTACGCAAGGATACACCAATTAACCATGAATTCGATACCATGGCCATTAGGTTAACACAACTATTCATTTAACAACTATTCATTTATCAAGTCTAACACAACTATTTATTTAACAACTTTGTAATATAATGTCTGAGGAATATTAGCTCTCTTTGGAGGCTCCTTGGATTAATTTACCTATTGAAATATTATTACTATAATACACTCTTACCAAAACCTTTCCAGTTGAGGTTTCTTTGCTTTACTAAATCTTCAGCGACAGTTGCTGTCAACAACAACTCTTGATATCATCAATCTCTTGCGAGCAATACATTCAGTGCTAGTCCCATTCGTCCACTATCCTCTAAATTTTCCTTTGCTTATATACCGTCATATCTAACTCACTTCACTTTATTTCCACCTGCTTCTAATTAGCATAAACATGTTTCATTTAGGTTAGGAAGAAATTGTTATTTACAGCAATCAATCTCAATTAAAGTCCTCAAGGTTAGTGAAGATAAAATCGCGAATAGCCCAACGTCACAATTTTAACCGCTTAGAGCTTTTGTTTTTCAAAATGAATATACTTTTGTACTGTTAACTTTTACCGCTAAATGAGAAAACAAGCTTAAAACTTTAAAAGATGGTGATGTAGTACAGTTATCTAGTTCCTTATTCCATTAAATAGAATATACTATCTCATTATAATAAGCTATTGTTACATAAAAAGACAGTAAAAATTAATTTTAAAATAAAAAGGATTACAGTTTCTTAAAGGAGTACAAAAAGTATCGAGAAACCAAAAGAGTCCCCATTGAATCTATTTTTTTAATTGTTCGATCAAGCGAGAAACTTACATGTAGGAAAACAGTTGATCTATTCGAATTGGGTGTAGCAAAAGCACTCTTAGATGAACGAGCGAAGTGGTAAGTAAGTATTGAAAGAAATCCCAATTCCTGAGAGAGGAATGAAATTATTGCTTAATGGAAAACAATTATAGCTTAGTGATTAAAATTAAATTAGAACCGCCACACATCGCTAGAAAATTTTAACTATGAGTAAAATTTAAGTTAAAATTGCTGGTGAAATAGGCCGATTGATAGTTCATCAATGTCGCACCTCGAGTAATATGAGGGGGTTTCGCGACAGGTTGAGAAACTTTGAACCTCGGTCAAGAGACGAGGACGATACCCGAGCTGACATCTCCCTCTCCAAACTTCCACGTCATTTCACGGGAGGATATGGAATCTCGATCACATTTGATGTGCATCAGTCCCGCAACATCGAAGGTCAAAAGGTCTCAAGCCTACGACTCAACGAAAACCACGCCGACTACGAATTCGAGACCATGACCACTAGGTTAACGTGGCCATGCAAGTTACCCAGGAGTGGTAACGAGGACAAGTGAAATTATTTTTGGTAGAGAAAATACAGTGAAGTAGGTCAGAAATTTAAAAATAAAATAGGAATGATAAAATAATACACACCGACTATGGAGAAATTTCCCTTCTAATAATTAACGGAAGTTTCAATAAAAAGTAACTGAAAGATTAAAAGTACTTGTGGCGCAGTGACTATATGAAATTTATATTGAGGAGTTAAGCGCACTTCAATTGAAGTCTAGTGTCCTAATCACTGCACTGCTCTTGCTCAATAAGTTACAAGAAAACTCGGAGTTATTTGACTCGAGAAAATTTTTCACATTCGAGAACTAGCACAGATGCAGACCTCTCTGACAGATGGCTGTTTGCGTCGCAACGTGATAAAATCCTTAATAACGTCTTAGAATTTGTGAAAGCCTTTTAAAATTTTAGGACTATCTGTAATATACGACGTATTGGGATCAACTCTTTTCAGTCTTTATAAATAACTTCACCTTGAACCTACACAGAAGTATTATTATCATTCTGAGATATTTATTAGCAGACTGTGCAATTTCCCTAAATTAATCATAGCTGCAGCTCCACAGATTGATGTAGTATACAATTCTATAACCATTGAGTTTAAGCAAAGAGCAACAGATTGTACCTCATCATAAGATTATTCTTTCGACAAATTAAGCTTTGAAGCAAATAGAAGATTTTGAGAGCCGTTATACAGTCATAATCAATACAGGGAGCAAACGTCAATTTTACGTCTAAAATAAACCCCAGTTGTTTGTAATGGAAAATTTATAAAGAAATCAATATAGCAGTATTTTTTCGTTCTTTGTCAAGTTTAATTCTGAAGGAGTAAACGATATCCTCCAACAAATGTAAATCTTGCATTTATTTGAAAAATTTGACTTTTTGAGTTGAGGTATGAGTTGCGTACTTTTTTTTGTGATTAAGTATATTAATCTTGAAATCACCTATTTCTTCTTTTAAATCACCGTCATCATATTTGATTCAACAGCCCAGGGTAGGTCAACGCCTTTCAAAATAGAATGCCTTTTGCCTTAATCTGCTAGTTTTTCTCCCAATCACCTTAAAATCCAATTCAACAGAATAAAGCCATCATAGTTTTGGTCTTCCTCTTTACCGACTAGTTAAGTGGGCTTTAGAACAAAAATATTCTTTATTGGAATTTTTCTCATCCCTTCTAACAATATGAGAAGCCCAGTTCTTTAGTTTTGCTTCATAACATTTAATGTTATCAGGCTCATTAAATATTCTATAAATTTCAGAAATCAAACGTCTTCGCCAAAATCAATTTGTTTTGACGCCAGCGAGAATACTTCTGAGAACCTATCTCTTAAAAACTGCAACATATGAAAGCAAATCTGCATTCATAAATTAACAAAATAGGAACTACTTAGATATTTTAAAGATAGAACGTTAAGCTTGTTTAACTGTAAGTATAGTAAAACAAATAAAGATTCTCTCTCGGAAATAAACGAGTATATTCGTAAATTTAAATAAATAAAAATGAATAAAAGGTGATGATCGATAAATGTATCCGAATATTTATCATTACATCTAATGTTACTTTTTACACCGCATTTCTGAAAAAGGTGTCCCTAATGTTAATGTTTCTTGACACGTTTTCAATCTGTCAAATGGTATTTTTATCAATTGTTAAGCAAGAGGAATAAAATTGTATGGTCTTTTAATATATAATCACAAGAAATAAAAGTCTAGAGAACGAAATAGAAATGAATGAAAAACAAGATATCATGAGACAAAAGATAAATCTTAGTTGATGTTCCAGGAAATACATAAAACAGAGAAACAAAAAATAATAATAATAAAGATAAACTGGATAAAATCAAAGTAAACGATCGGATTTGGCAAACGAAAATGGCAACATAATAACCGAAAGGGGACGTACGCATATAAAATATTATGGACAAAAAAAAGAAGAAAAATTCAGAATTAAATGGAAATGCAAATGAAATACTTACAAACAGAAACTGCTATATGTTACTACATAAAAAAATTTCACAGATTTTTTTTTTCAATTTACATGTAATTTACTTATAGTTAAAACAATTTGATTGATTGATTATTGATTATTTCATAAACGTCACCATTAGAAGCAACATAAAGACTATTAGAGAAGAGACCACGAAATTTTGAGTCTCAGTCAAGTGACGAGGACGTCACTTGAGTTGGCACACTCCTCAAAAAACTTCCATACCCTGCCAAACAGAATTAGAACCCTGACATAATTAAGGTACATCAGCCTCGCTACGCGGCGGTTCTTTAGTGACATTCGGATTTGAACCCATGACTTGATGAGGAAAACAATGGCCACGAGCTCACGACTATGATCACTCAGCCACCATGGCCAGATAATTAAAACGAATCACTTATACAAGAGTACAGATACTGCTTACGGTTCAAAAACCTAATTTAGCTACACTGCACTAGATATTTGTTTAAAATGTGATCCAGAAAAAAAAAGTAAAAATTGGTTGACACACAAACACAAGTAGAAGAAGGGTTCAAAATAGAGAAGGATCGCTGGTATCCCGGAAGAGCGTCACCCGCTTTTACCAATGACAGTGAACCCCACGAAAAAAACGATTACTAGATTACTTCGGGGTCATGATTCCCGTACTAACCAAAAGAAGGTAAGTCCTGAAGAAGGATCACTTATGATTATGGTATGTAACGACAAATATCAGGAAAACACAACTGTTAAAGCTGGGAATTCTTCTCTTTTTCATACTATTATCGTCTGTTTTATATTAATAATTTGTATCTCTACTTTATGGTCGTGTATGTGGCTGTCTGCTATTATAAGTTATGTTACAAAAGTTGGCATCTTTTGTAATTATAAATGAAAGAATTTTACGAAACATTACTAAATTTTCGTGAGTACAATGGATATGACCTCGATTATCTAATTCAATTGATTTATATAAGATTATTTTTCATGCATAAAAATATTTGTTTTACTTAAGCGTTTGTTCCTACTGCTAATCTGGAATTTGTAAATATAATGTTAATCTGATACGGTTGTAATTGATCTTTTTAAAGCTCCCATCTACCAGCCATTTTGATTTCAAGAAAGTAATATTTATCCTGCACAATTTCTACTCTACTTTTGTCCTCAAGTCTGGACTATTTTTTATATTTGAATTCAAAAAAGTGATTCTCAAATAGCCAAAAAATGTCGAAGGTTTCTGCGGAATTATATTTTTCTTCCGATTTTTGAAAATGTTTTAAAATATTTGTGAAAGACCAGGAAACTCACAAAGAATCATTAAAATAGGGTTAAAATACTTTTAAAAATCGGAGGAACAATGCGATTCAATAGAAACCTTCCTTATTTGTTGCTCTTTCGGGTGCACTTTATTGCATTTATATAGATAAAATAGTACTGATTTGAAGATGGTAGTAGAAATTCCATAGGATTAACATTATGTTCACGAAATCGAAATGAATGCAGTTATGTAATGTAATGATGATGATGCTCACAGAATTAGCCAGCTCAACCGCCTCCTGCCGCCCCCACACCTGTGGCCCCCGGGGTTATGACTCCCTCTTCCCCACCCTTCCCACTATGCTACTGATACTTCCCATAGATATCCATAACTTCAGTTAATATATATTTTACAAGTGCTATAGGTTTCAGTAGGGGATATGATTTACATGAATAATAATAATATACTATTTTTAAATATTGGGTATTTCAAATATTCGTTGCTAAAATAAGACGCTATTAATAAGACTATGTGTCAGAATGACATGCAGTACACACATTAATATTCATCGTGGGGAAGGATTTTGTATGACATGAAAAAAAAAATTCTAATTTTTGGCAATAAATGGGAGCTAATGTATATAATTTCATGAAAATGAATTAAGATGGAAGAAAATTAAGATACAAAAACGTTATTGAATATTGCATGTTCATTTTTAACGATCAAAATAATAATGGCTCGTGATATTATTGAGAATCAAAAACACACATGGCACCTATTAATGTCATACCTAAATTTATCATTTCGTGCCGTATGATGGCATGTCGCATTTATCAAAGCAGAGCCCCACACGCGGTATCCATACCTGCTAATCATCGTCTTCATGTTATTGTCTGAAGATAAAGCATTACTTGATAAGCTGCACAGTTTCGAATTCGGAGACTACGACAGCAACTGTGGAAATGGTATGTAGTGATGTATGTATTGAGCATTTTCTGCAGTGAATCATGTTTAATAAAATGTCTCATATCACAATTATTTGTGTCTCTTCCCTACCCACGCCCAGAAGTAACATAAACGCCCTCAGTTGCCGAAATTTCGAACTGTTAATATCCCTGTTACACAAATCCCTCTCCCTCCTATTATGGTGAATATAAAGGTATAAACGGCATGTCTCTCCGATCCATAGATATTTTTAATCACATTTCAATTTCGCAACGATCTTTTGTCTTACACAAGTAAGTCTATTGAGATAGTATTTTAATTTTAATTATTAATGCATGTTTGAACCTTTTTGCTGTATTATATTTATCTATAACAAATTTTAATCCGTTCGCTTTTTTTTATCGTCTTGCTGTACGAGGAGAAAATGCTAGCGAGATAACATACGTTTTCAGAAAATTACTAGTGGCACAACCGGTGTACAGGGAACAATGTCTATAGCATTCAGAATTTAGAGTAATCTGGTGCTGCAGATTGTTGACTTGATATGAAACTATACAGTCGAAAGTACACGTCGCATATATAGTAAGAATGTGATGTTATTTAGCTTGAAACAACAATTTTCACTCTGATTAAATATGGAAGCAAATTTTATAATCGTAAATTCTTATTCTGTTTTACCCAAAATTACCTAAACTTGATTATTATTTAGTTGAAGTTCAAAAATTTATTTTCTAGTATTAAAATTATTAGATTTGTTTTGAAACTCTCCCTTTTTTTCGATTAATTAAAAGAAGTAATGGAATTAAGAAATAATTTGAATAAACTGAAAGTAATTTTTAATCTCAAGTTCTTAATAATGTTTTAAGCAAAGCTAAATGGATTTGATTATTATTCAGCTGAAGTTTAAAAGTTTATTCTCTAACATTGAAATTATGTTTATTTTTAAACTTTACTATTTAGTTTAATTTAAATAAATTATCCAAATTAATGTAATGTAAATATATTAAATGAAAGCAATTTTTAATACCAACTTTTTATTCTATTTTATACAAATTTACCTATACTTGATTGAATATTATTTAGCTGAAATTTAAAAATATACATTCTAGAATTAAAATTGTTATGATTGTTTCTAAACATTTCTTCTTTTCGTTTAATTAAATGTAATAAGTGAATTAATAAACGTTGAATACAAATGAAATAGAAACAAGTTTTCATAGTAATTTCTTGCACAATTCCATGCAAAGAAGTTGCGCATACTTAGTAGGAAATTATTATTAAGTTCAAAAGTATCATTTACACACTTCTTAAAAAAATTGAATTTTGATTAATTTGATTTATAGACTCTACTTTTTATTCATTTTTTGCACTTTGTTCAATTAAATTTCTTTATTATAATTATAGAGATCAACAGTTTTTATTGAAAAATTACATTGTTAATGCTGCAGATTTTGAATATCAAGTTACAATTTAAACTACAATTCTCTTATAACAAACTTTTATATATTTCTTAATTAGCAATTGATTTAACAGATTTTTTTTTTACCTAATCAGTCTGAATATATTCTTTAAAATTAACAATCATGTAATAAAATTATTTAAAATATTTCTTTCTATTTTTTCTAATAGATAAAAACTGATTTAATAATAGTAGCAAACCCAAGATATTAGCTATTTTTTTAAAACAATTTGCATGTATATGTATAGTAACCAAGTGAAAAAGTTCATTTTTCAACGTAACATTACCAAACAAAGTTAAAACATAATTTTTTTCAACATGAATAAATGTAATTTTTTTACTTGACATTTTTAATGGGTTTTCTTCAGCTCACATTGTAACTTTGTCTGGGTCAAAATTTAAAAGCTTTTTTCCTCAAATTTTAAAGCGCTCGATTGAGCTGAAATTTTCTATTCACGGTTGTTTTGTATGAAAATACGATAATTGCATTATAATTAATAAAAATTAATCGATTAAAACTAATTATTTAAAGAATTAAATTTTACGCCAAATTTCTCGTTAAGCTGCCAAATCCGTCGCATTCCGTATCAAGTTTACGCAGCAGTGCTTCAAAATTAAATATTAAATTTCAACAGTGCCTTTTCCACCAAGCCTGGATTTGTTTTCTCTTCTTTCTCAAATTTCAATTTAAGCTCACGTCGCGTACGATTTGGAAAGTGATTGAGCATAGGAGAAAAAATCAGTGACAACAGTTTTTGATATTTGTAATTAAGCTAAAAATTTTTACACGTACTTATTTTAGATGATAAATTTAATAAAAGTCAAGTAATAAAATAAATTATTAAAACTAATTATTGAATAAATTCAATTTGACTCAACGTTCCCTTTTGCTTTTAAAATTTAAGGTATAAAAAAAGTTGTTGTGCAAAATGTGAAATTTGAAAGAAAACCTATGATTAAAAAACTCGTTTGTTATCGGTGTTATTATTTTAATATTTAAAAATAAACATAATATTATTAGAAAATAAGGTTTAAATTTATTTTTTTTAACTTTAGAAAATAAATTTTAAATTTAATATGTTTAATTCTATAAATTAAATTTCAAACATAATATATTGAAAATTAGAAAAATAATTTTAAAATATCAGAAATTTTTAAAACATGACTTTTTTTAACATTTAAAATTAACATAATTTTAAAAAATAATAAATATAAAAAAAATTAAAAAATTAATTTTTGAAAATAAATCTTAAATATAATGTTTTTAATATTAGGAAAATATATGAATAAAGATTTTAAATGTATGATTTTTAATGCAAGAAAAAAAAATATATAAAAATTTTGAACACGACATATTCAATGTCAAGAAATTAATTTTAAATGTAATTGTATCGTTTAAAAAAAATTCTAACAGAAGTTTAAAATATACATCAACATGTATTAATACGTAACAAAAATAAAAGATATTCTCGTTTACTTGCAGACAAAGTAAAGCAAAAACCACTTTGACATACAGGGCAATCCATTTTAAACAGCAAAAAAAGCATATTACTAATTCGTTTAATTGTGCTGTTTATTTTTTAAACTTATAATTAATTTTATAAAAATAAATGTTTAAAAACATGAACTTATATTTTATGAAATTGAATAATAACAGTTTTTTTTTTAATTCAATGTTGGTTAAAAGAGATTATTTCGGTAATTAAATATCATAATAGATAAATGTAAAAACTAAAATTGATCAATAACATCGAATGAAACAATTATACATTAAGTTTTGTTATACATAGAGACCAGGCTATATCGTAAGTTATATTTTGAATTCTAATCCGTTGAACAAATATTTTTGCCATCATCCTTTTCTTTTGAAAATAATTATTTTTAAATAATTTCAAAATACAACATTGCTTTTCATGTATTCATAACGTTATTAAAATATGTCGGAATAGAAAGCGTACTTTTGTTGTTGTTGGATGCTTCTTGTAGTGTTTTAATAGTATCGAACAAAAATATTCTGGAAGGTTGTGCAAGGTAAAGCATTTTGTATTATTGAGTTATAATTACAGAAAATTTTCTTGAAGTCATTTTTCCTTCGAACAGCTTACGTTTCCCATTTGTTTAAACATAATTGTAAGATATGGTTTCTAATAAGTATTTAAAAAAATTATTTTACTACGGCCAAAAGTAATGATGGGAATCAAAAGAGAAAACGGTATGAACAGCAGTCACTTTTATTTAATAGATGTGTCATATCGTACTTTATTTTTAGCCAATCATAATAACCTTCGTAAAAGGCATTATGTTATTTTCAACTAATTCAACTTCCTCTCTTGCTTTCGAAATCCGAAGATAACATAGAGTGTAACGTCACTGCAGGAGGTAAGCAAATCAACTTATTTCTAGTGCTCTCAAAAATAAGAAAAGTTCCCTTTATGAAGCAAACAATTGTATGATATAAACAGAAAAATTAAAAAAAAAGTCAATTCGGATATCATGAATCCCTTTTACTGTTAAAATTGCATACAACCAGAAATTTACATAAATTGGTTTCTTTAAAAAAAAAAATTGAAATGAATCTGTTGTAGTTGAAACTGCATTGTTAATGAATATAAATATAACTGCAATAATTTTTATTTTTTTAACTTAAATCACTATATTATACAAATAGTGTTTTCATTTAAAATGCAAGGTGTTAAACTAAAACAGAAAGTAATGAGCTTGGGATTTCTCTTTCTAATAAAGATTATACAGACTTATATGAAAAAGGGAATTACAAATGAATTACAAATCATCTGAAGCAGCAAAAACTGAAGATATTACGAAAAAAAGTTAAAAAAAAAAAAAAAAAGAAAGAAAGAGAGTTTAAGAAACAATTGTAAAATAATAAATTTTTAACAATCTTGGAGAAATAAGTATATTCTTTGCGCAGTTTTATAGGTCTTGACATTAAGAGTAACAATGTTTACGTAAAAGGGAGGGTAAATTTCATTGCGAAATAAAAAAGAAATGTTACTTTTCATATCCTTTTGAGAATTATAGCTTTTGTTACTTTATATCCCATAAAAATAAATATTCGACGTTACTTTCTGTGCAGTTTCATTTCATTTTCAGAATGATAATCATTTCATTACCATACTTATAAGAATAAATGATTTGCAAGAAATATAAAAAATAGCTGAGATATCTTGGCTTTACCACTATTTTTCTGAATTAAAATCAGTTTTTGTACATTAAAAAAAAAAGAAAGAAATTTTTGAAATAACTTAATTTTGTTAAAGAATATACTCAGACTGATTGGGTAAGAAAAGTCTGTTAAATTAATTGCCAATTAAAGAAATATATAAAAAATTGTTAGCAAAGAATAGCGGTTGAAATTCTAACTTGATATGCAAAATCTATTACATTAACAATATAAGTAATTTTTCAATGAACATTCTGTTGATCTTTATAATTATTGTAAAGAAATTTAATTGAACAAGGTGCAAAAAATGAATAAAAAGTAGAGTCTATAAATCAAATTAATCAAAATTCAATTTTTTTTAAGAAGCGTGTAAATGACACTTTTGAACTTAATAAGAATTTCTAATCAAGTATACGCAATTTTGCATGGAATTGTGCGAGAAAATAATTTTCAATGAAATACAGGTAACTTTGCATTAAAACTTAAATAAGATTTTACGATTAAATTTCTTTTTATATTTAAGCAGTGTGAAATTGGTTATTTAAATAATATTCCACCAACTACAAGCATTTTTACGTGTAACAAAATAAGAACCTAGAATTTAATTAATGTTTTTTTTTAATATTAAGTCATTCAAATTATAATTTATTTAAATTATATCAATTTGTTTAGTTTATTTGATTAAGCGAAAAAAGTAGAGTTTGAAAATAGGCAAAATAATTTTCAAACTTTACCTAAATAATATCAAATCAAACAACTTTCCATGTAAATATAAGAATTCATGATTAAAATTTGTTTCCACTTAATTTAATCATAACATTATTGTACTAATTTTTTATGAAAAAGAAAAATGTTTAAATTAGTATAATAAGCCTGTTTTACTAAATAATATCCAAAACAGTAACTTTGAGTGAAAGGATAAGAAGCATCATTAAAAATTCTTTTGTTTAATTTATTCAAATTATATTAACTCCACGTAATTTAAGGTATATTTGAACATAAATAGCTTATTGATAAAGAGATAACATTCCAGTAAGAAATCCAAAACCAAAGATAAGATAGTGGTGAGAGACCACGGTCCGATTATAACAATCCAGTTGAATGTGAACAATTCAACATGCTAAGATAAGGAGTTAGCTCAGCCCTCTAATCGGGTATATTTTCGTCTAAATAGGATAAGAACGGGAGGGAAACTTCCTCCAACTCAATACAAGCACTTTCTACTCGTGTAAGTCTTTATGATAATCTCAGTAATAACTATTATATTGAATATGAATTAAAATGTGCTCAAACAACAGAATAAGACGATAATTTAAATAATACAGAATAAAACAGTTTAAATTCAGAGCAAAATTGACTTTTCTATTATTTTACTTCTTTAGACTGTCAATGCGGGTAATGTTTAGTAAATGAGGAAGGAAATTTTAAAAGGTTTGAATTAAATAAAAATGTAGAAAATATTACATATATATATATATATATATATATATATATATATATATATATACGAGACATGTTTTTTAAGTAAGTACCGTTTTGCGATTCCGCCGCCGCAGCGCTCCGGTCGGCGTTCCGCGCATGCTCGCTGGTTACCTACATCTCTTGTCTACGCACTGACGCCATTATAGTCTGATTCTTCATTGTATACGTTGTTTACTGAATGTTTAAGATGCCTCCGACAATCGTGAGTCCCGCTGATTGTGAAGTACGGGCTGTTATACGATTTCTTAGTGCTAAAGGCGTAAAACCGATCGATATTCATCGTGAGATCTGTGAAGTTTACGGACATAACATTATGAGTGATGGAATGGTAAGGAAATGGGTGAGAGCATTTAAAGATGGCCGCACAAATGTGCATGATGAAGAACAGAGTGGGCGTCCTTCGGTCGTTAATGAAGATTTGGTGCAGAAAGTGGACGAAAAGGTGAGAGAAAACAGACGCTTTACAATTTCATCATTGTCCGACTGCTTTCCTCAATGTTCTCGTAGTGTTTTGTATCGCATTGTGACCGAGAACTTGAATTACCGGAAATTGTGTTCACGTTGGGTTCCAAAAATGTTGACGGATTTGCACAAAACCCAACGTTTAGGCAGTGCATTGACTTTCCTTGAGCGGTACCACAATGAAGGTGAAGATTTTTTAGACCAAATTGTTACTGGCGACGAAACATGGGTGGCCTACGTCACACCAGAATCGAAACAACAATCCATGGAATGGCGACATTCATCATCACCCAAAAGAGTGAAGTTTAAGCAAACAATTTCTGCCCGGAAAATCATGTGCACAGTTTTTTGGGACAGAAAAGGAGTATTGCTAGTGGAGTTTCTGCCTCGTAATGAGACAATCAATGCAGCGTCTTATTGTGAGACATTGAACAATCTGCGTCGTGCAATCCAGAACAAAAGACGTGGCAAGTTGAGTAAGGGTATCGTTTTGCTGCATGACAATGCCCGTCCACATGTGGCTAATCGGACCAAAGATCTCATCAAATCTTTTAAATGGGAAACTCTAGATCATCCTCCATACAGCCCTGATCTGGCTCCCAGCGATTACCATTTGTTCCTGCACTTGAAGAAACACCTGGGCGGTCAGCGTCTTCAAGACGATAACAAAGTCAAAACATTTGTGATACAGTGGTTAACAAGTCAGGCGGCAGAATTTTATGAGGAGGGTATTCAAAAACTGGTGCCACGTTATGACAAGTGCCTCAATATTCACGGAAATTATGTAGAAAAGTAGATTAAGGTACAGGCTTTCATGTAAAAATAAAATTATTGCGATATCTTTGCACGTCTTTTTTTAATTTCAAAACGGTACTTACTTAAAAAACATGCATCGTATATATTAAGCAGTTTTCAAAATTATTTGCCAAGATTCCTCGAACCAAATTCCTTAACTTTCTCAAAAACTAGAGCTTCGAGTTACTGACAACATAACATTTCAAAAATATTCATAATAGGAGCATATATATCTTGTTCCCTAAACTACATTTGAAAATAAAATCTCAACAAAAAAAATTTTCTTCTTGAAATTTCTCTGACGAGGAAGATTTGCAATTATGAGTTATTGAAGATAGTTCCATTAATTTTGAACCATGATCAACTGACTAGGAGAACATCTTAGTTGGTGATCCATTTTCAACATCCAGTCCACGTCCAGTTAGGATCAGGAGCCCTCGCATATTTTTTTTTAAATATGCATCAGTCCACTCCATGACGATTTTGTAAGAACGAGGTTCAAATTCATTGCCATTTAAGTGAGTTCGTTCCTCTCGTCCAACCAAATTTCCACAGCTATTGGTTACATCAATAAAAAGGTTTGTACAGTTTCATGGAAAAAAATCTTCATGTAAAAGATCTGGATTTGCTATGTATTTTACATGTTCGATAAAGTACCTGAGTTAAGAACGGGAGCGGAGTAAGTAACTGCAACACTGCTCAACCCATGAGTATGAAGCCCTTCGAATCCCAAAAAAAAATTTCTCCTTAACTATTCTGGCCAATGAGACGGACTTTGTTGTCTTTGGAGTAGATATACAGGATGTAACCCATTTTTTGAATTGTTGTTTGGTTTCTAATGCCTAATTATAAATCCAGCTCTTATCGACGATGAAAACTCGACGGTAATTTTAAAACTAACCTATGAATTAGTGTCGAGTTTATTTTTGAGCCTTGTAACAAATGAGAACCCCAACTTGCTTCAGCGGCGCCATCTGTTGTCAAACAAAGGTGATTTTTGAATGCCCCTAGTTTATGTTTATAATGTTAAACTGCAGAAGTTAACATTGATTGTATATTCATTTTTAAGCAAAATTAAAAATTAATATATCATATAATTTAAATAAATTTATACACACCATATTCGGTTTACTTATGTATTTGTGTACCCAATATACTTACTTCATTTATCTTAAATATCTATTTGACTTTTACATCTGCCTCACATTCATCATATTTTAAAGTAGGAAATTTAACTGATACTTTATGAATGAAATTATCGATATAATTTACGTCTTCTTAAAAATAAACAAACATGTATTTTTTATATAAATTTTTATTTAAGAATAAACACTTATTCATACTCTGTATATGGGAATTCCAATAAGATTATCTAAAACTATTTATGAACTTGTAACCAAATTAACAAAAATGCCAAGAATACTATTCTTCAAAAAAGAGTAATTACCCTGACTAAATTAACCGGGACGTGAGATTTAATTTATGGTATGCTTCCATCTATAGAACTCTGATAGGCTCTACCATTTATAAAGTCCCCGAAACTAAGAAAGAACAGAGGAATATCCTTAACTATTCCTGGCATGTGGAAAGGGGGTAGGGGTTTCATCTATCGACATGGAGAATATATTGATCGAGCTTCGAATCCGCCTTTTTCTTTGCGCCTGACATCGGCATTGTCCTGCTGCCGATTTTTCTTCATTCCTTTCTCTTCCCGCGAGCATCACAGCTCCAGTATTAAAAGTTTGCGTGCAAGGGCGCGGCAGGGGACAGTCAAGAATGCCCTTCTAATAAAAGGACGCTGCAATCCGCACTTATTACGCCAACCGTCTGAGGAGTTTCATTTTGAGTGATCTCTGAAAATGGAAAAGCGAAATGGTTTTCAGGTGTGAGTGGGCGCATTATGTTTGAAATTAGTGATTTGATTTGCTAGGGATTTGAACACAAACGTCACGTTTGTACTGGACAATAGACATGCAAAAATAGACTACTGAATCTTTATCCGGAATGTTTTTTTTTTCATAAAATAATTCTCAAGATAAAAAAAAAATATTTGTTTTGTTGAATTAACGAACCTTCAGAGCCTATATTTTCGAAATTGAAGCTTCTGCGTGTAGATGTTGTTGGAAATCGCTTGCGGGGTTGATTGGAACCTAATTACGTTTCAGGAAGTATGGATATTATGGTGTATTTAAAAAAAAAATCACTGAGTTGATGATTCATTATTCCTTAAAATATATTATGACACGTTTAATCCAATTAATATTGATTATTATCAATATAATAACTGTTTCTTATTAATACAAACCAAATAAACCATTTGGAGATAATGACATGAACCCCAGGTGTTATTAATAATCTCCAATTATGAATGGTAAATATAATAATTTTCAATACATTTCGTGTTAGAAATTTGTCATTGCTCATGTTATTTCTCTCCCTCCTTTTCAGCATTTCATTGCTTTTGCCGCTTTAAGATGTTTGAGTATAATGTAATTTTTGCTTCATAAAACATAAAAAAAATTAATGTATTTTATAAATAACGATAAAAATTATTATAAAAACAATTTTTTCCATTGACCAAATTTTAAAACTTATTAAACTGGTAATGAGTATAATTTCATGTACTTCATATGGCATAATATTAAAATTACGCTTTTAATTTGAAGTTTGGATTTCAATATGTATGTTGCTTCATAAATTATGTTGACTAAACATAATTGGTAGTTATTAATATTTACCAGTAAATGAAATTATCAATTTTCGCCTAATGATATATTCTCTAAAAGACGTAGTCACTATAAATAAAAATAGTTTATTATTAAGACTAACTGAAATTTTTAATTTAACCACATATAATGTTGCGTTGTTTATCTCATGTGAGAAAGGTCAATACAATGAATAAGCTGATCCTTTCGGAGTAAATCTAAATATTATTCTATAACTCTAGAAGCGCAATTAACACACAAACATGAATATACGAAAACACCAATTCAAAGCTCACACAAATGCGGAACACAACAATTCAAAATGTGTAATCACAATATCGCATTAGTCAACGAATCCGATGACCATATATGTCACCCTTACCTATCCAGCATTACAGCCTGGCGTATTCTCTCCAAAATTGTAAGACCTTCTTTCTAGTATCTTAGGCGTGCTGCAGGGAAGAAAATAAAGTCCAAAATTTATGCGTAACAATGTGTGTGTGATTGCAATAAGATAAGTTTCAAAAATATGGCGAATTAAAGTAAGATAGTCATTTGACCAATATTTTTCAATCTATACGTAGAGGACAAAAGAAAAAACCTTACTTCTTAAAATGATGCAGCAGTATTCCCGTCGTTGTAATTGGTTGATTGTATGAATTTATGACAATGAATCTTCAAGGGACATATTTTGCCCATGATGATGATTTAAAGATTGTAATACACTTAAGAAGTCTATGAAAAAAAATAATAAATAAAATTTTCATCGTATCTACTTGTCAAGTATTCCAATGCCTTATTAAGGGCGAAAATGTACAGCTGAAAAAGCCGAACATGAAGGATGAGTTCAAAAGAATGAAGTGAACTATCTATTAAAAATTAAGCGTCTACATAATCCGTTGACTTGGACACGTCAGTGCAAATGTATTCAAAATCACGGTATTGTTCTCAAAGTCATTAAAATTTGTACTTTAATAGTTTGCGCAGTTTCTGATTTTCTGAAATTTTGAAAAGGATTTTTAAAATCAAAGCTATTTTCACACTAGGGTAAAAAGCCGTCTTTTATTTTTATCGCAGAGATGTTACATAATTCACGTCTGTCAATTAGCGAGGTTACTCTTCGATGAAAAGGTAGTGCGAATATTTTTTTTATTAGATATACTCTATCCAAAAATAAACCTTTATTTGAAAAAGAGAAAATTTACACTTTGATGAAGATGCAGTTTTAAAGTGATATCGAGGGGACAAAAACTTCCCCCTTAAGTCTAAAGAGGGTTCCTGACAGTCTACGCATGTTTTAAATAGGTGATGTTCGAAAGGTTCCGGAACAAAGTCGTAATGTATTAAGGAGGACAGTGTTCAATTCACATAGGATAGAAATCTTAGTGGAGCCATATATTACACAACCATAAGCTAATTTTGATCGCATGAGTAAATGATACAAACATAACAAACAAATGCAACTAGAACCACAGCAATGTATGCGATAAACTTTTGAAATGTTCCTAGCTTTTCTACAACGTTTTTGAAGTTACATGATATGTGAGAGTGAAAAGTTTATTTATTGTCGAAAATAAACTTTAGAAATTTTATTTCGTCCACAATGTTAATTAGAATGTTGTTACACTACATTTTTTTTATATCAAATTGAAACCTCCTTGTCTACTAAAGTGAACACAAACAAGTTTAATTAAAAAAAAAAAAAAAAAAAAACAGCCTCAATCATTTCTAGAACCAAAATTTTTTTCAATCTGTTATTTCATTAATAACCTGTCCAAGTTGTTTTTCAGTTTTATTCATTTCTTATCCCATGCATGAAATTTCAAGGTCGGTTCGGTATGATGTTATTAATTTTTATAATAAAAAGTGCAGCATTCAAAATACTCTCCTGTGGCACCTCTTCTTGGGTTAAACCATTTAATAAGGTCGTCTATTTTAACATTAAAATATCTGTGTTCTAAAAGTTTCGGTTAAAAATTAGCAAATTACTACTTAAGTCATAATTATATAACTCTCTGAAAATACCACACCTCCAAATGCGTTCGTATGCCTTTTCAATATCAAAATACAGGTACAAGATGTTTATTATGTACGAACACAACTCTTGCCTGTGTCTCTAATGCTGGATAACCAATCCGTGTCAAACGTGCAACAGTGTGACACAGCGGAGTCCTAACAGTGACAAGCAAGGACTTCTTGAAAAATTAAAAATTCGGAAAAATAATAGTCGCCTTCAGGAAATTTGTCAAAATCCGTAATAACTCTACTCGTACTACTGAATCATTCATCCCAAAGAAAGGCATTGCCTGACACCAGTATAACAATGCGTTAAACAGAGCGGTCTCAGGACGAGACCAATGGTTTTGGCTGCCTTACTTTGACGTGATATGCGAGAGCGATATTCTATTTTCAAACACAACTTAATTGATTTTAAACAAGAAAGATATTAAGCGTTTTGAAAACTTTTTTAAATATTTTTGTCGCGGATTGCTTCAATAATTTTATTCCTATTATGACCATAAGTAAGCCTTTGACATCGAAAAAAAATATATATAAAAAAGATATTTCAATTCATGATTTTAATACTGTATGGGACGAGCAATTTTTGTTTGTCCAGCAAAATACTTCCAAGCTTCTTTGTTTGATGTGTGGAAGTTGTGTAGCAATGACGAAAAAATTTAATTTGGGCCGAAATCTCTTACAACTACATTAAGCGATTTCAAGAGTAGATATCCAGTCGGCACAGTTGCGTACGTATTTTATTGATAAAAACAAAAGAAATCTATATAGCCGGACAATAATTCCTGTTCCAAAAGGGAGCAGACGAAGTGGAAACTATGGTGAAGACTTCTTATGAACTTTGTTATTGGCTCGCAATAAAAAATGCCTTATTCTGACGGAGAAGCAATAGTAAAAAATAGCCTGTTAATATTTGCTGGAAATCGTAGTGATATATATATGTTCGATAAAAAAGTTTTGTCTCGAAATACCGGCATGCGTCAGGCAAAAATGTTGGCGCACAAATTATTTCTGGGCTACAATATTGCAAATATTTTTCACCGGTTTTATACAAAGTCTGTGACACTACAGACAATGCGCAGTTGAACATATTTGCGCGTTACCCGAACACGCGTTACGTGTTTTTCAGACCGCGGAAAAACTTGATTTGCGTTAACTAGTTTTAACCACACACGTGGACATTTTTAAAGAACTTTAAAATATAATTGAAGTTAACAAAGTAGACTGAGCACAATTAGATAGCACTAAATTTTTAGGCAAAATTACATAAGCGCACAGATGGAGCACTTTGCATGATTGTCAGGTTAAAAAGTTTTGTTACATTGTTCGAAAATCATTTGGGAAGAAAAGTTCTTAAGTATCACTGCATTACCCATCAAAGAAACTATGTGTCAAACTTGTCTTCTGTAATTGGTCCTGTAGCAATATCAACAAAATATGAGCTCAAGCATTGAATCGGCGACAATTTCGATTTATTCCTCCATTGCAGTGTGGGCCGGTTTTCCAAAAGTGTACTCATTCGATTTTGGAATATGAGGAAGTGTGTTTTAAAATATCTGGAATAAAACGATGAATTATCCAATACGAGCTTGTAATTGGACATTGAAGACTGGCTACGGAATTTAGCTTTCCTCAACGATATTATAGGGCTTTTAAAAAAATTATATTAGCTGTTACATAAAAAACATTGTATCGTAACTTAATTATATATCTTCTTTTGAAAGGAAATTTTGCTTTTTCATTGAGAATTTGGAGGGGGAAAAAAGATTAACTTATTTCCCATTAATGCTCCAAACTATGATAGATTTAAAAATTTAATATCCAATTTGCAGGATTCATTCAGGACTAACAATGCACTAAAAAGCAAACACAAGGAACTTGTTTCAACTGCAAGTGATCTAAATTATATTGAGTTTGGAATTTTGTGCCAATGAGCAATTTTGCAAGTTTACACGAACTGGCTGTCAGATATTGCTGTAGATTTGGATCAATATATGTTTGTGAACAAATACATTTCTATAATGAATGACGAAATCAAAATATCGTTCAAGGTTAACTGATATGCACTTAGAACACCAAACTTTATTAGCAACTATTAGAACTAATCCTATTATACGAGTAGATGACTTGGTAAAAAAAAAAAAATTCAAAATCCACATTGATAAAATACTAACCATTTAATAATTACTCATGATAAAATGAATTAAGTTATATATTTTTATTTCATACCTTAGTTGACCATTTATAATGTTTATTGATAATAATGCATAACATTGAGCCTATGTTTTTATTTGTTACATCTCAGACTTAAAGAAAAAAGTGTTGTTGACAAAACCCTCATAATTATCTTATAAATAGCATTCTTTTTTCCCCCTTCTTATTCTTCTTTTTTGTTTTTTTTATGTTGGAAAAACTGGAAATAGGACGTATTTCTTTTTCCTCAGATAATATGTTAGCAGTCTTCCTAAAAAGGTTGGTCTCTCTGTTCTATATCAATTAAGTTATCATTGGTAGATCTATTTCCTCTGCAGCCGCTTTGAAAAGGTGAAAAAAATAACATTCTGCTCTACAATGCACGAAATTTTAATATGTATAACAAAATCGTGAAAACTGATAAATAAGGAATTTAAAGTGCGCGTGATCTTTCCTTTCTCCCATAGAATTTACTGTCTTTGGTAAATGTGGGTGAAGCACCTCAGAATGCCTTGAAAATCTTTTTTTCAATTTTTGACCCTCCACCATGTCTCAACCAATATTTACTTTTTTCTTCGCCTTGTGTCTAGATTTGATTGATTCTTTATTAATATAGCATTCAGAAGCAACACGAATGATATTAACGACAGGACTCATAATTTTGTACCTGGTGATACCTCGCATTTCAACTGGCACATTTCTCCAAATTTCTACACCACGCCAACGGGAGAACATGAAGCATCAACCGATTTAACGTGAATCAGCCCCGCTCCATGGTGTATCTTTATTGAAATCAGGTATCGAACTCTACGGCTGGGCGGAAACAGCGTTGGCACGAGCTCGAGATCAATACTTTGCACTTGGAACACGGAATTTAATTAGTGATAATTATATACATGATACACTCAGTTTCTATAAATTAAGGTGTGTTTGACGTAGATTGGTTAAATATAACCTCGAAAATAGAAACAACCATTCCAATCTTCTATTTGTCCAACTCTCTCTACCTCTACTTACTACTTTCAAGTCTATGACTTAACATCAATCAAACTATTACTTTGCCAGACACATACTAAAATTTCGTGTTACAGATAGCATAACATTAATAAAACGAAACTTTTTGCCAAAAACTCGCCTTTACTGGAACAATTTATCCATGTATATTGATATTTTATGATAGCAAATATTATTTTTGAAAAACATAAAACCAATACGTAAATTTTTATTTAGTAAACTAACTTTTAATATGGCGTATTTATAAAATTTAGTAAACGAGTAAGAAAAGTTCATGGAGTGAATGACAGCTAGGGTTTCTGGTGCATGTGCGAAATCTGCTTGCCCACACCAAGCATTTGTTTTCATTCTGATCAAGACAGACAACATAAAAAAACAAGGTTTAAATTGGTTGACAAGGAGTACAAAAATAAAGAAGGATCGCTAGGGTACCTTAAGCTCACGATTTCTGTACTTGCCAACGAAAGTAATCCTCTGAGGGGCTTAATTTTTATTAACGTCGCACTAGAAGCAACACGAGGGCAATTGACGACGGACCTCGTAATTTTGAGCCTCGGTCTGAGCTGGCACCCCTCTCCTAACTTCCACACCACGCCAACGGGAGGAGTTTGAGTCCCGACAGATTTAACGAGCATTAGCCCCGGCGGGTATTAAGCGGCTTACGATCGAACCCACGACTGAAGGAAAACCACCGGCCATGAATCCCAAACCATGACCACTAGGCTACTGCGGCCATGATCCTCAAAGAGGAGGGAGGCTCATGGAGGTTGGATTTAACTAGCTGAGTTTCATAGATAGATTATACAGAAAAGATGTTATTTTGCAACGGCATCTCCCATAGAAGTGAAATTATATCATTCATAAATTACAAAATTTTACAAATCTACATCAAATTGTAAAAAATAAAGATTTAAAAACTTCAATTTCAATAATAAAGGTATAAAAGAAAAATTAATTTACGAAGACGACACATGAGAAAGTAAAATTTTTCAAGAGTTTAGTTTAGTTTTTTTTATTAACGTCGCACTAGAAGCAACACGAGGGCTATTGGTGACGGACCTCGTAATTTTGAACCACGGTCAAGTGACGAGGACGACACCTGAGCTGGCACCCCTCTCTCCTAACATCCACACCACGGCAACGGGAGGACTTTGGGCCCCGAACATTTTTCAAAAGAAAAGTCTTTTTTTTTTTCACAAAAAAACGTAAACACATAACGAATCTAAAAAAGAAGAAAAAATCCGAAAGTATTTGTATAACAGAAAAATTTCAATAAGCACAGCAAATTTTGAAATCCAAAGATTTGATAATACATTTTTTTCACAATTAAGTTATAACAGAGGTTCCCAAATTGCGAGCAGCCAAATCTCATCTTTTTCTGTTAATCATAATTACTCGTGCTTTTACAAGGGATAGGTTGTGAAAGAAAAATTTTACTCGAAAAAAAGTTACTTGAGTTGAAAAAGTTGGGGATTTAGTTCTTATTAACGTTACACTAGAAGCAACACGAGGGCTATTGGCAACGGTCAAGTGACGAGGACGACACCTGAGCTGGTATCCTCCTCTCCTTACTTCCACACCACGCCAACGGGAGGACTTTGGTCCCCGACAGATTTAACGTGCACCAGCCCCGGCTACACAGCGGGCTTTAGCGGCCAAGACTCGAACACGCGACTGAACGAAAAACCCCGGCCACGAAAAAGTTTGGGAACCACTGAATTATGAATTTATTTAAAAAAAATATATATTGCATTTTTTCTCAAATACGCGTCTCTATTTTAAATATTCGTCTTGAAGGTGTAAAAACTTCACACAACCTGAAATTAAGAGAAATCCTACAAGGGTATATTAAACTTTTCTCTATATAATCAAAAACAAAGTATAGAAATACAGATAGCTACGTAATTTGCGAGCTATTAAAATAAGTTTATTGAGAGAAATGTCTAAGGGTAAATATAACTAGATTAGTCTACATTATTGACGAATTGTATCGACTTATCGTTACATGAAATAGACAATTGTTCATTCTTTATTTTCAAATGTTACAGAATCTTCTACATTATTTGTATGCATCCACATTTGTCTTTCATGAACCGCGTAGCGGGACTGATGCACGTTAAATCTACTCGAAGTCCCAAACTCTCCCATTGGCGTGGCGTAGAAATGTAGAGATGGAGGTACCAGTTTAGATGTCGTCCTTGTCACTTGACCTAGACTCAAAGTCTCACTTAAAAAAAGACTTAGCCTCGTGTTGCACTAGAAGCAACACGAGGACTATTAGCGACGGACCTCGTAATTTTGAGCCTCGGTCAAGTGATGAGGACGACACCTGAGCTGGCGCCCCGAACAGATTTAACGTGCATCAGCCCCGGCTCTATGGCGGCCAAGGATCGAATCCGCTACTGAACGAAAACTGCGGCCGCTAGTCCACGACCTTGACCACTAGGCTACCACGGCCCCATTTAAAGGCGGAAGAGCCAAAGATGGCTATGCTGCGCCAAGCAAGGTGTAAATGGGATCTTGAGTTTAGATTGGAGGCGGAATTTGCTCGAATTCCAAAGGCTGGTTTTATTAGTGCATAAGTCATATTTAGTGTAACACGCCAAACACTCGTTTTACACAACTAAAGAAACTTTTCTAAAATAAAAAGAAACATTTATATAATTGTTGCTATTACATATGTGATCTAAAGGTGAAAATAAAGAGCAGAAAGTTTGGTATTGGTTGACAAGAAAGCTCGAGAATTAAGAAATATCATCTGGGCATCTCGGAGGAATATCGACAGTTTTTATGATAATAAATCCCAGAGATAAGTCGGGTGTTTCGGGCTCGTGAATCTCATGCTTATTACAGAAAACAAGTTCTAGTAAGATTAAAGGGAGAAAATTGTCTTGTAATTTGAATAAGAATTAGAAAACGAACGGAGCTCTGCTATGGATGAAGTATGTATATCGAGATATTACCGTATTCAGATTTTAAATTCTCAGGATATATATAAATATAAAACCCACACCCTTCTATATTGAAAAAAAAAATTCTCCTTTATTTATTTTTTGTTTGATTAACGTCAATCTCAGAAGCTATATGAGGCAATTACAGACTTTGGAATTTTTTTGAGTCTCGGTCGAGTCACGAGAACGATACTTGAAATGGCACCTTGCTCTGCAAGTATTAATATATTTTATTCTCAATACGAATATTTCGAAAATTTGGTTAGTAAAGCGAGCATATTTGAACTGTGCTATACAAGTAGAAGTGTCTCTAGAATCGTGTCGGAATTTATAACTAGTTGAGTTTAAATGAAATAAATCCAACGTTTTCAATAAGTATACACTAAATTTCCATTTCCAATTAGATGGAAATTATTTTCTATTTACTAAACTATATTGTTGGAGGCATGCACAACCTGATGAAACATTCAAGTGGGTATCGGTGGTATGCAATGAACATTTAAGTACAAACCACTGGCGAAAATGTGTTAAGTATTAGTTACATGTATGAAGATATTGAAATACTATTTGGAATAAGAAGCCTATACTCCTTTTTCAGACTTGTAGAATTTCATTATATAATATGTTTGAAAAGCAAAAGTTCTTTAGATATCAAGTATTTAACAATTTTCAAAAAAGTATTTTAAATATATTGAAGCATTGACATAAACACATAAATATAATTCTGAATTATCTTGCTGCATTAATATGCAATTTAACATCAATAATATAATGTTCAGTTATTATTAAAAACGATACTTTATAAAATAACTAAAAATATTGTTCAACACAATTTTATATTTTTAAATAATTATAATATGTGTGCAGTCTCCATGAAATACTTAAATTTCAATCCAGGTAGATGGTTTACAAATATCCAAACCTCAAGAAAATTGCAATTTGAAATACAATCATTTATATCCCTACATGCAAAATATGTATCTCTGGTCTAGATTAGAAAATGAAACAAAATGACAAAAATTAAGCCTTTTTTGAGAAAGGAGAGTTGAGAGCGAAAAAAAAAAGTTGGGATATACCCAGGGTGCATCACCTATTCTAGTAAACCCCATTTCAGGAAAATAAGGTACGAGCTCACGTTATCCTCTTTGACTGCAGTTTGAAATAATGTGTTTCTCTTTCAGCCCTTGTGTGGTATTCTTTATATTCAAAATGTGTGAATTCTCTGCATAGCTGTCAACATTGGAATGAGATTAAATACGAAATTCATCCACCACGAAGCTCACTACCTTTACCAACCAGCTATCCCGTCTCTCTCTCTCTCTCCCTCATATGTACAAAAAAAACTTTTTCCCCTTTAAAAACAACTAATCACATTGTGTATATTATCAAATGAATTTTCTTTTAACTTCCCCTTTGTGTGATATGCCTTAGAATTAAATGCCTCCTCATTCTTTATATTTTTAAGCCTCAACAATTAATGACAATTAGAGCTGATGCACATTTTTGGTGTTGGAATTCAATATACAGTAATTTTGTTCAACATTTGGATGTACAAAATACAAAGACAACTCACAATATTTTCGATAAACAGATTTCAAAATATTAATTTAAGTTTTATACAGTGTTATACTTTTTCATTTAACTGCAAGTAATTTTCTTTTTGAACACTGCAAGCTGATATAACATTTTAGAATATCTAAATCTATCATAACTAAGACAAAAACTAGACTTTAGTGGAAAAAAAAATATTTAAAATCATTCAGAAAATGTTACAACTTCTCCGCCATTAATTACAAAAGACATTCCCTTACTTATCATTTTTGTCCAATCATATATGACAAAACATTCATATGATATTCTTTAAGATCAATTTTACTACTTTTCAATGCTCTATTTCTATCTTAGAGTTCAATATTTCCAACTATAAAATCAATTACACTTATGTTCACTAACATTTCATATCTATTAAATTTCATATTTTGAATATTTGTATTGTTTTCTCATATTCATACAAATTTTTCTTTTGAAAAATTTAGCAAAAAGACAAGTTGAATGTGGAATTTTGCTACTTTGAAATTGTTTATTAGTCATATCAATAGCAAATGGTGAAGTTAATGATCATTTGTTGATGTAACAGAGCAAATGGATTTTCATAACTTATTGAATACCATAAGAAAAGAGCAACTTGGTAATTAGTTCCAATATTTTTATGCATTGGGTTACCTAAAATGCTTCCATTACATAAATATTCATAAAAGAATAATTTAGATTTAATCATCCTTTGAGAAATAAAAAAGTGATGTCACAAATTTATTTCTTAATTTAAAAAGATTTAAACAAAACTAAATAGAATATAACTATCAATTTAATAATCAGTGAAATCTAACAGCACTTCAGTCACTGAAAGCATTAGGATAAATATCATGTATATCAAATCCAACACAGTACCTACAAGTACCAATATCAAAAGTTACAGTGAAATAATGAAAGAATGACTAATTTTTAGATTTGTTAACTTATTTGTCATTAAATATGTAAACTTAAACATTTTCAGGCAACGTTGCATTCTCTGAGGAATACAATTGAGTAAATAAGAATGGCAAATTAAGAATTAAGGTAATGAAGCTTAGAGAAAATATGCATTAATTTCAAAATACTAAATAAGAACTATAATAGTTTACAAAAATTATGTACGAAAGTTAAAAAATTAAAGCATATTTGTTTTCATAATTCACAGTTCAAGAATATGAGCTTTGACTTTCTCAGAAGTTGAGTGTATCTAAAAAGTTTCATAAAAGTACTTTACTATTTTTCTTCCTGCACACTAAAATTCAACCCTTGAAGCAATACAAAGGTAATGGACAAAACAGTACATTTTTTCTTGAGAATATTCATATATATATTTTACATAAACACAATCAATTATTGAGTGCAAAAATGTTTGTATTATTTTGTATTAATAAAAAAAATGGTTTAATACTGAAAAGTACTTTTTTGAAATTCCTAATAATTGTACTTGCATATACATTAACCCTTCTTTCAATATTCAAAATTATTAATTAATAATGAGTCGCAGAAGATTCATTTCGTTTTTATGAAAATATCAAGGTTGGCACAAACATTCATAAAAAATCAATAAGAATTTAATTCTTCTTGTACACAACAAATGTATTTAAAGTTCAGGAACAGAACATACCAAATATAAATAAAATATATACGATGTAACTTTTCCAAAATCTAACCTACATTCCAATGCAGTTAATCATTACTAATGTCAGTGATAATATATTATAACTCCAATGTTTCATATATACCGCCTCAACTCAATCTTTCTTGCACTCCATCTTCCTTTTATTACTTAATAGATAAGCTTATAAAAGAAAACTGGAAAAAATACAGTTCCTTTTAATTCCCACCTTTTGCATTAATTTCAGAAAATGAACACGGGATAGCTTTAAGAATAGAATCAATGAAAATCATGTAAAACTATAAAATAAAAACAAGAGGAACCTCACAATAGTATATGAAACATATTTAAAATACACCAAACAATAACAAATTTTCTTCAGTTTGAAAAAATTTTAATTTTAACATTTTAGATTATGCATATTTCCCTCCCATAAGATACTAATGAATATCAGAATGTTAAATTCTCTTGGAACTGTTGTAAACAAAATTTAATATACATGCTTGTACTTAAGTCCTAAAATGACTATGAACAGATAACATTTTGTTAAATTCTTGCAAATCAATTGAAATGTTTAATTATTCACAGCAACCATTCATTTTCAAATCATGATTTATTTTATCTTCTTTAGACAAAATTTTAATTTTACTTCAAGATACATTATAAATCCAATACTGAAAATGAAGGCACGACATTTGATTGAAATTCAATTTTTGTAATTGTTGTGTTTCCTGAAATTTTAACTTTTAAATCAGACAATACAAATCAAAGATGAAAATGTTTTAATTTATGCAAGATGGCAAGCAATAATCTGGAAACAATTACTTCCATTTATAAAATTTTTGCATCCATTCAATACACATATTCATTCAATATATATATATACAGAAAGAAAAAAAAATAGGCACTGGATTATAAAAGAAATATAACCCAATCAATTTGAATCAATTTCCTTAAATCGTTTCTACCTTTAGAGCCGTAACTTGGAATAAACGTTAAGTACATCTATGTACATAAATATATATAAATATACATAAAAGCTAATGATTCTCTAACACAAATATATTTCAGTTATTAAGAAAATAATAAATCTATATAAACTAGAATTAGTTGTATAGAATTTCATGAATGTTTTCTTAGAAAGAAATGCATTGTTGAAAAACTACTAACAAGTTATTTTTGCTTTGCACTTGAAAGATAGCTAAAGCTAAACACATTTCTAGCATATAATTGAAAAAGGAGTTATTGCATTGTGTAACCTCAGTCCATAAAAATCACAACCTAAAACTCGATAAAACTATAAAGAATAAGGTATTTACCTGAATGTATGTATAAGATTTCTTAAAAGTATAAATTAAATGAATTCAATTTAAAATATTGATTCTTCATCCTAGTTACGACTCTGCTCATATTGTGAAAAAGAAAACAATTTTATGGCAAATATAACAATATATACTTTTTTCTTTTACCATTATGACTGATATACATGAATATGGAAATACGCCAAAAATTTTCTTTAAAGACAAATGTTAGGGAAATAAACCAATTATTGCTCGTTAACATATGTATTTAAGAAAAAAAAAATTCACTAAAAGATATATCAAATCATCTATTGAATGGGGAAGGGGGCACAAAATGAGAAAATCTGAAATAACTTGATGAAAGAACAAGATAAAGTACATCATAAGTTACTAACACTCTTCATGAATATATATATATAATATATATTAAAAATTTCTCCAAGGTAATTCATAAACAGTTCCTTAAAACGTAAGTATTTTTCAATCCCACAAGAATAACTGCTAAACAGTACAGTAACAAAATACTTGTAATGTTTAGCAATCGCTAAAAATACAAAATTAAACAATCTTAAATTTTCCAATTTATACTTTTTGAATGAAAAAATAAATATTAAATATTCAGTGATGTAGAAGAAAAATTTACGATGCAATACAAAGTACTTAAGAGTAGAAGAAAATATGAAATTCTTTAAACAGTTTCCTATGACACTATAAAAATAGATATTGTAAGCAGATGAAACTTTTCAAAGAGAAAATGTCTAAGAAAATTAAAATTATCTCTCACAACTTTTAATTTCAACACCAACAATAAAGAACACTGAAGTGAGCAACATACAATTGAAGAGTTGCAGCATTTTTTTTTTCTTTTCCCTGAAAAGAGTGAGAAATTCGAAGCAAAATATTCTTCATGAAAACTAAGTTCAAGAGTCGAAAAAAGTATCAAGTTTCACAATTTGACTGATTAAATTTGCATTTTTTAAAAAAAGAAAACACTAATGTAATTCTTGGGGTTGGTCCAGGACAGTCTGCACAACTAAGTCCACACACTTTTACTTCTCTTCTCATTCTTTATGCTGAGTTGTATTGGTGCGATTGCAACAACCTTTCTACTGCTGCACTAATATCTCCAAATGTTGTAATGAGGGCTGTAATATAGGGGGGAAAAAACTATAAATCAAAGAGTATAATAGCATTTTTTTTAAAAACATTTTTTTTTATTTAGATCATGGCACCAATAAAATGGAAATATGCCTTATATATTTTATGAAAATTTAGCAACTTTTAAATCCAAATTGTGATTTATACTTAACACACTTACTTCATTATACATCTTTAGCTAAGAATAAGTAAACTTCTGCCATAAAAATTACAAAAAATTTTAACAATGAAATTCTTTGATAAACATTAGGACAAAATCATAGAGTTAAAAAAAAAACTTTTTAACCCTTAAACCAAAGGTAATTAAAGTAGTTTTTATGGGTTAATTGATTTTTTTATATATATAAAATTGGTTGCATATTTTATATAATGTGAAAATTATTATGAGTTAATATATACATATATACACACACACAAATGAAACCAGAATTCAAAACATCTTTCATATAATATTTCATCAAAATAAAATAAAATTAAAGTCTTATAACCAGATGAAAAATTTAAAAAGCAATGTCTTAACTTAAGTAAGTAAATAAAGTATTAACAAAACATGATGATGATAGTGAAGTTTTAATGGTGCGAGAGCCAGATGTGGCCATACTGTGCCAAACAAGGCAAATTTGTGATCTAGACATTAAACATTGAAAAAAGATTGATAGACAAAAAAGTCATGTGAGAAAGTAAAGTTTATTGGCGCATGGGCCAAATATGTTGTCATATCGCGGTAATCACGTAGAATTACGTTTTCCGATATGACGTCATCTCACGCATCTGGCAATGGAATCGGGAATTTGCTTTCAACGGTATTTTTCAATTACGTCATACAAAGTTAGTTTTCATTGGATGGCGATTCTTAACTGTCGAGTTGACGGTGTCGAATGGAGATTCCGTAAGATATATAAAGGAGAGCTTATTGGAATGACTGGCTGGCTGGCTTCTTGGATGTTTGGCTTAGATTGTAAGAGTCCTTGGCTGTTATAGAAGCTTGTTTGCTTCTTGGATGCTTTATGACAGCTGTTTGGATGGCCAAATGAATTGGCTGGCTGGCTGCTTGCTTCTTGGATGGTGTAAGAGTCACTAACTGAGTCCTTGCTGTTTTTTCTTGGATGCTGTATTACAGCAGGTTTGAATAGCCAAATGAAATGTTGGTTGCTTATGGACTTTGACTATGATCAATGTGATTCTTAAACTTTCGGTTTAGAAAGTGATGATATTCAATAATATTGTAAATAATGTAAATAACTAATCGTGTAAATAAAATGGTGATTTGAAATATTAGAATTTGTCTTTCTCTGTTGATGTGGCATATAAATTAAATTAAATTATCAAAGGCCTACAAAATATGGTTATGCTGTGCCAAACAAGAATTAACTGTGGTCTAGACGAGAAGAAATTGAGGAAAAGACAAACTGGTTGACAAGGCAGGTGGAAAATAGAGAAGCATCGCTAGAGTATCCCGGAGGCGCGTCACCCGTGTTTACCAAAGACAGTAAACCCCGTGGGAAAGAAAAAGATCACTAGGGTACCTCGAGGTCATGATGCCCATACTTGCCTAAAGAAGGCAAGTCCCTGAGGTCCCCTAATATAATCCCCAGGGGGAAGGGTGCTCGGCTATACCCCTCAGACGCTGGGTACCCATTTGAGTCGCCTCTTACGACATGCATGAGCTACAGTGGGACTATTCTGTCATTCCCGGTCACCACACGGTCTAATAAAACTTGAATGAACTGACATATTATTCAAAATTTCAAAAAGAAAAGTAATGCATTTCTTCCTCAAAGTATCATTTTAAAATCTCACCAAATCCAAGAACATAAGCATTCAACTTAATATATATTGTCCTAAATATTTTTAAAAAAATGTGAATCCAATAGTAAAATTTGACAATATATGTAACAAAAAATGTACTTAAATTCAATTAATTTTAATGATTCTGACATACAGCAATCCATTGATAATCTGAGAAAAGCTTTTATATTACAGATAAATAATTTTTTTTTGTGTATTATTTTTCAGTAGAAAATATTTTTCTTAACAATGAAAGCAAAAGCAATACAAATTCTAAAACACTTATCAAATGTTTTTAAAAGCACGCATTACTATGCAAACATTTTTTTAAAAATTAAATTTAAAAGTAGGAGCAACCTTGTAAAACTAATACTATAAGCCAAAAATGTGGAATAACACCTCTGAATTAAAATCCATTTCCTTCAATATTCACATGACATTCATTGTATTTTTTTTAAATTAACTATGTGACTTATTCAGAAGTGTTCTTGGAGAGGGCCAAGATTCATCCTAACTACACAAAGTACAAAACTTATCTATAGATGCTTATAATACAAACATACAATCAAAAATAGATTATAAATTAAGAAACTTTTTAAACCAAGGCTTTAATTAAATAAGAAAATCTAGCAAAACTAACTACAAAAATTATGTGATTTTTCCAAAAGTTACAATTTATTAAATAAACTTCAGAAAGCTTTACATTTCATTAAATTATACTCAAGCAGAAATGTTAGGTTTGAAATTCAGTTGACTAGTTATACGAAATCAATTTGCTGCTAAACATACAGTTGAATGAACAAGATAAATTCTTCACTAAATGCATGATTTTAAAATGAAAATTAAGAAATTACGTACTGAACTCTCAATCAAATTAGCAATATTTCCACATACATAGTTCATACAGTAAACATTAAAGCAAATGTTAGAATTTTAGATGCACAAACAAATAAAGACTTCATATACATGCAGATCCAGAAAGTGGCTGTAGAATTGGATCGGATTCACCAACAGAAAGCACTGTTACTGATGGAGTTACTTTCCATGGCATTGGTGGTGGTCATGGAGAGTGTTTCACATTACGTAGTAAAACTACCATCAGACTTTATAAAGAGAGTTCATGGAGAACAACCAATTTACATCAAAATTGTCTTATTTAAATGAGTTTTACCTTATTTGTGCAGTAAAAATCATCTAAGTTTGATCTTAATTAACTGTTTTTAATTGTCTGTCTGTCTGCATAGTAATCACTATAAATAAACTGCTTCGTGTTGAATTAAGTGTTCATTATTTGGAACTCGGAATATTACAAGCATTATATCAAGAAAATACTGTTCAAAAATTTTAATAAGTGGCTTTCGTTTCCCCCCATTTAATATTTATATGTTTTTTCTTATAGCTGTTTCATATTTCTATTTATTGTCAATAGCTATTACATCTTGCCCAAATTATGCAAATTTTTAAATAAAAAATATTAATTAGAATAAAATAACATAACTTCGAATAGTTTTAAAGCAAAGAACCTTGCTAGTTCTAGAAAATATATATAGTATATTCGAACACAAATAAATTTTTGAATAAAAAATAGAGAGAGAAAATATTCGGATAACATATGCAGCGGTAATATTAATTTATGAGTAAACCTGCCATCTTTCGTAAAGTAATACAGATATATTTGCTAAATTAGCTAAAAAAAAAAAAAAAAAAAGATAATAATTCAAAAATGAAAGGCAATATTAAAAATAAATATATATTCATTTAGTAATAGAGATCTACATACCATAATCTTCACATCAATTAAAGTGACTGAATAAACATTCCTTAATGAAAAGCATAATATTGCTTGTTTAATTCAACAGAATTTTATTTTCCAAACAAGACAAACAAACATATTTTAAAACGCAAACATAATTTGCAGATTATATCGTACATTTGTCATTTTATAACATGAAAGAATGGATAAGTTTCAACACTGATTAATAATCAAAATGCAAAGACTTTTCTTACCCTGCAAGTTTGCTTCTCGGTTCACAAAACCCATGTTGGCCAACTGTTCTAATTGGGAACGATATCTTTCTTCAGGGGGTGGTTGTTGCTGCTGCTGCTGCTGCTGTGGCTGTAAAAATAAATTCATTCCATTAGAATGATCTGAAATATATTGGATAAAAATTTTGTTTGATATAAAGTATTTTGATCGGATATTTAAGCTAATACATAGTATTTTAACAATTTTTTTTTTTAAATTCTACAAAACAAGTACACATTATAAAATTAGAATAATTCAATTTTGACTATTTCATTCATATCAATTGTCCAAGGAAAACTTTTTTAGGCTAATAATTTTATCAAAATATTACTTTTCAAACATCATATCTAAACAGTAGCATCACCTTTGTAATTTTAATATCAGAACATCATTTGATTAATAGTTTATAAAATCAGATGCAAAGCATTTAAAAGCAGAAAAAAAGTATACTTATCAATTTTGTCACAAACCTGGGTCTTGATTGAAATTTTAAACCATATTATTATTCATGCCATTAAATATCCAAATTAAAAAATTGGCAGTAAATAAAATTTCATAAGACATTCAGAACACTTGCACAAAAATGTCTAAGTTACAAACATTTGATCCAGATAAAAAGAATAAAATTGCTTATGAAAATAGTAGCATCAAAAATCAAAAGATAAAAAAATGCTATAAACTTACTGATGAATCACTAATAGCCATTGTGGATAGCATATTAGCCATTAGTTGAGTAAAAGCTTCAGGACTACTCATATTAGATCCATCAGGAGCGGGATTAGGAGTGGATCCAGTAGATGTTGTAGTAGTTCCTGTAGTAGGAGTGCTAGATGTAGCAGTGGTTGAAGTAGTAGTAGTAGCATTTCCTGTAGTAGTAGTAGTAGCACCAGGTATACCTGAAGTCAGACCACCTCTAAAAACCACAAAATAAAATACCAAGAATAAACTTTCTGGCAAAGAAAAAAGTTTAAATAGAAGCATAGAAACTTCAACTGCACTTTCTCATGGTCAAGATTTAAATGGATGTAAATGTTTATGACAGGCTTTAGCAATAACACATCATTTGTTAGAACACTAAAACAAAAATTTATGTTTTTCAGTCGATTTTTAAATTATGGTATATTTGAATTTTTGGGGATAAAAATGATTTATGACAATTTGTGAAAAAAAA
>BMAW01083363.1:206897-221857 GCA_019974015.1 Nephila pilipes | reverse complement strand
AATTCAAAAATGAAAGGCAATATTAAAAATAAATATATATTCATTTAGTAATAGAGATCTACATACCATAATCTTCACATCAATTAAAGTGACTGAATAAACATTCCTTAATGAAAAGCATAATATTGCTTGTTTAATTCAACAGAATTTTATTTTCCAAACAAGACAAACAAACATATTTTAAAAAGCAAACATAATTTGCAGATTATATCGTACATTTGTCATTTTATAACATGAAAGAATGGATAAGTTTCAACACTGATTAATAATCAAAATGCAAAGACTTTTCTTACCCTGCAAGTTTGCTTCTCGGTTCACAAAACCCATGTTGGCCAACTGTTCTAATTGGGAACGATATCTTTCTTCAGGGGGTGGTTGTTGCTGCTGCTGCTGCTGCTGTGGCTGTAAAAATAAATTCATTCCATTAGAATGATCTGAAATATATTGGATAAAAATTTTGTTTGATATAAAGTATTTTGATCGGATATTTAAGCTAATACATAGTATTTTAACAATTTTTTTTTTTAAATTCTACAAAACAAGTACACATTATAAAATTAGAATAATTCAATTTTGACTATTTCATTCATATCAATTGTCCAAGGAAAACTTTTTTAGGCTAATAATTTTATCAAAATATTACTTTTCAAACATCATATCTAAACAGTAGCATCACCTTTGTAATTTTAATATCAGAACATCATTTGATTAATAATTTATAAAATCAGATGCAAAGCATTTAAAAGCAGAAAAAAAGTATACTTATCAATTTTGTCACAAACCTGGGTCTTGATTGAAATTTTAAACCATATTATTATTCATGCCATTAAATATCCAAATTAAAAAATTGGCAGTAAATAAAATTTCATAAGACATTCAGAACACTTGCACAAAAATGTCTAAGTTACAAACATTTGATCCAGATAAAAAGAATAAAATTGCTTATGAAAATAGTAGCATCAAAAATCAAAAGATAAAAAAATGCTATAAACTTACTGATGAATCACTAATAGCCATTGTGGATAGCATATTAGCCATTAGTTGAGTAAAAGCTTCAGGACTACTCATATTAGATCCATCAGGAGCGGGATTAGGAATGGATCCAGTAGATGTTGTAGTAGTTCCTGTAGTAGGAGTGCTAGATGTAGCAGTGGTTGAAGTAGTAGTAGTAGCATTTCCTGTAGTAGTAGTAGCACCAGGTATACCTGAAGTCAGACCACCTCTAAAAACCACAAAATAAAATACCAAGAATAAACTTTCTGGCAAAGAAAAATGTTTAAATAGAAGCATAGAAACTTCAACTGCACTTTCTCATGGTCAAGATTTAAATGGATGTAAATGTTTATGACAGGCTTTAGCAATAACACATCATTTGTTAGAACACTAAAACAAAAATTTATGTTTTTCAGTCGATTTTTAAATTATGGTATATTTGAATTTTTGGGGATAAAAATGATTTATGACAATTTGTGAAAAAAAAGGGAAGAATGGAGGGGAAAAAAAACCCAGCATCTAGATTGCAGTTTGAATTTACTTTCCCAGCATGACTTTACAAACTGGAACAATAGTAATGTTGCAAGAAGGCTTTGTTCCATAAATAAACTACATAAGTTTACCAAATTTTTTAGATACCTATTATTACTACAATGTCATTGTAGTAATGTGATCAAACTTCATACATATGTGGATACAACTTCATACATATGTGTGACTACAGGTAACAATATGAATCATGATCCCATGGTATGCCAGAAAATGTTTTCTTTCCCATGGGTTTTACTGTCTTTAGTGTACATGGGTGATGCACTTCTGAGATACCTTTGCAATCTCCTTGTTCATCATTTCTTTCTTCCATCAAATCATCATTACACATAAATTTCGTTCTTGTGCAATAAAACCCCAATTATTATATACACCATGGGTGAATACAAAGTACTTCTTGGAAAAATCTGTCACTGTCTTTACAATTAAGTTGTAAAAAGAATGCCTTGCATAAAAAAGTAAGTTTGTGTAGAGGAAAAGTAAAAATGTAAAATGCAGTAAGTAAAGCTTCTTTGCAGGTGTCACCACTGACAAAATGTATTTCCTCAGTATTATTGAAAAACTGATGAAAACTATTTAAAATCGTAACTGTTTATATCAGATGCCGACATTGTATTACTCATGCAGTCGACTTTCAATAGCTGATGAAAGAAAATATTTTCCTTCTCTTTCTTTTCTAAACAGTACTCACTATAAAATATCAATATCATTTAAAACACTCCGCAGACTGGGTATTGAGTGATGAATGAGTTCTGATAATATTTTCTTCCAAAAGCAGTATGTAAATAGCCAGCCTAACATCATATGTTACACATCAGAAATATGTAACATTTGTCCTAATGATTTGAATACATATATTTGACATTCATCTTTTAAAGGTTATACCAAATTCAAACTAAACCTAATACCTCATAAAGTTATCAGATAACAGTATGCATGTTTGCATACAGTCATCTGATAATTTCATCATATTACAAGTTGAAATAAAAATTATACAGATCACAATTCAAACATTAAAAATAGCTAAGAATTAATATCCATCACAAAGGAGTATAAAAAAAATAAGAATTTGGCTTTAAATTAAGTTATAAAACTAAACCACACATTCTTATACTAGAAAGAACAATTTATTCAGACTACAAATTAATACACTGGTATGCAAGTGAAATTTGTGGTTTTGAGTACTAAAGACAAAACTGGCTATCCTGGGCTAATAACAAAGCATACCTGTGATCTATATGCTTGAAAAAAATGACAGGGGAAAAAATAAATAAGAATAAATAAATATTGGAGGATAAGGGGTCAAAAATATAGAAGGATTACTAAGATATAACCATGGTAAAGAAAAGTCACAAGGGTACTTTGGTGATTATAATACCCTTGATTAAGGTAATATTAACTTTAAGGGCCCAGTGGGGATTTATGTGATGTTAACAAAGGTACATTTACAACTGTGTTTCTAGATATTATTCTTCATTAAAAAAAAATGTAAAGAATAAAATTTAGTAACTGAATAAAAAGTGACAATACTTAAAAATAAATTTTAAAAGTAAAAACAAGACAACGCAATAGAAGATAAATAAATGAAAACACATACAATTAATAATCACATTTTCAGTAAAAAAATTAGAAAAAGTTTACATAAATACAGAGTTGTCCTGTTCAGAAGTACCTTATTTTAATGTTGGTGCATGAAAATATTATGCAGATAAAAAAAAAGTGAAAAAATAACAAATTTAATTTTTAAAAAAAATCAATACACTTTTAAATGCGACTTTGGAAATATGCACAAAATCCAGGCAAATGTCAATTTTAAGCCAAATGTTATGTATAACGACAGGATTATTGATGAAATTGCCTTTTATTTTGTAATTCCAGTTTCAATTCATTCACAGAATTAATTTTTGTGGCAAAAACTATCTATGACATAGCCACATTAAAAAGTTAAGCAGTTATACCTGGTAACAAGGGTTCATATTATCAGGCCACCATGCCTAATCCATCAGTATTAGAAAGTCACACTTAATGCTTAGCTAACATGTAAACTCTGGTGTAGTACAGCACCATTATATAGAAAAGGAATCGATGATGCAAATGGTGAAGTTCTGGTAAGGCAAATTAATCCAGCTTAATGATATAAACTTCTGTTTTTATCTTTTAAACAAAAGAGAAAGCTGATAATGTGATCATGCTACACCAAAAATTCACTTCTGGGTAGCAACAAACAAACTCCATCGAATGATGGAGATTTTCTGAGCTCCAAATTCTTCAATTATGCTGGATCAATCTTCAACAAACATAGAATACAGTGTCATAAAAAACATGCAATTCAAAAATTGAGAATCTTCTCAATATATTGCAACAAATACATTTCACAATTTTGAACTTCTTATTCGATTGAAGGTCCTTACAATTTGAACATTGTAAGCATGCAAATGAAGTATCCTGTACATAAGCTGATGCATTGTAGATTTAAAAATTCCCAGTTTCAATGATGCCTGGCGGATTGATTTTGTGGGAATACGCCATGTATATTTTTTTCACTTGTTTTGAAACACCTTTTCGAGCACCACTGGAGGATTTCAGCACATTTCATGATGCCAGAAATTTATTACACAATGGTTTTAAATATTTTATCTGAAGTTGGAGCCTTATAAAATCCCCTCTGAACTTAGGTTACTTTAAAATCACTGGTTGATAGTCAGTTAATCAAAGAAAAAGCACTTTTTATGAAGACTTGATTTTTTATTTTGGCTGAAGTAACAATGCATGTATTCTCAAAATCGCTGTCTCAATATTTGATTATAAAATATGTAGTCTTTGGTTTATCATTTTATGGGAATGAAGTTACAGCAACATTGATCATTGTTGAATTATTTTTTTTTGTTGTCAAAATACCCTTTAGAATGAGATACCCCATATAAGACTTACAAGTTAAATATACTAGGAGCAATTTGCTGAAGTTGAGACACTCCCTGATGAATCTGCATCATAGCTTGAATGGCTGCAGGATTTCCCAATAGATTTTGATGTTCTGGATTCTGGAGCTTTGAAAGAAACAAAATCAAAATTAAAAAATGAAGAAAAATATTTCTTGTCCAAACAAAATAAGTTATTTTATATTTTTGGAAGCTTATTACATAACAATCTATTTTATGAAGACTTTTGAAGATGAAATGAAGTTATTTTACTATTTAACTAACTGATTTACAAACAATACAAAATTACTATGTTTGCACCATACAAAAGTCAAATATAATTTTACAGAAATTGTGCAAATCATTGAAAATTTTAAAAAACTTACATTTGAAAGATGAATAAGACAATAAAAGATTTTTCAAACTAAACTGCTTTTTTAAATTCTTTAAATTTCTGCAGTGTTAATTTCAGAGAATATGATATTAACTCATATTTTTTTAACTCAATAATTTTGTAATTCATTGATTAAAATAGTAAAAGGAAAGAATCACAGCCATTTATTAATATTTAACTAAAAGAGATCTTTAAAGTTCTTTTTAACCCTTGCTTTGATAGTATAAGTACGATAGGGAAATAAAGTAACAAAACTGTTTAAAAAAGCAATATGCTACTCTTCTCTCTCTCTCCCTTCCCCCTGCCCCAATTTAAAATATTTAGCAATACTTTTAACACAAAATAATTCAAAACAATCTATTGTGGGATAAGTTACCATAAAAGAAATTTAATGAGTTTAAAGGGGAGGAAACTAATAATTAAATCATGAAACTTCCTTATTTGAAAATAAACAAAAATTTGTAAATAGAAAAAAAAAAAAAAAAACATGGAATAATTACTTGAGACATAAACTGTGGCAACATAGTGCGCATTTGCTGCTGAAGAGCTGGATTATCAGCTAACAAAGGATTGGATGATATCATCTGAAAATAAACTATTCAGTTAATATGAATATAGGTAATTGATGCATTAAAAAGATAATAAGAATGATGCCCTATTAAACTGAATAGAGATCAACCATGAAATTAAAAAAAAAAGTGTTAAAAGTTAAAGAAATATAGAAATTATCAATTTTCCTCCTTAACTCATGGCATTAAGATTTCTACACCAATAACATCACATTTAATTAATTTATTATATGAGCATTTAACTTAGTCTTTTCACCAATACGGTTTATTACTTTCTAAAATATAATTTAACTACTCTGTCTAAAAGTTTTAACATATTTTAGAATACAGAATACTTTTTGTTCTCCAAAAGAAATATCACATCTCATGTTTATTACAAATTATCTATAACAATTTTATTCTGATTCAATGCTCACTTTCAAGAGATTTTAATTCGCTTCATTGCAAAACATATAAACAAGGTCATAATCATAAAAAATGATATAAGAAAAGGAAAACTCACTCTGGCTGTAAATTCAGGATTGGCTGCTAATGTCTGCATCATATTTTGCACGAAAGGGGTGTTTAAATTACTCAACAGATTTGGATTATCAGTTAACTGTTGGAACATACTCTGCATTCCAGGTGACCCCATTATATTGGGAGGTGTAGGAGCAGAGGGCCGTGAATTTGATCCTGGACTTTGGGAACCTCCTGGTGCCCAAGGATTGGGTAAAGGATCTCTGTTTTCTGTTCCTTGTTGACTTGATGTCGAATCTATATAAAAGAAAATAATGCACATAATTTAATTCTAGAATCTTAATTTGTCTCATTTTATTTCAATAAACAAATTTAACAAAGCTATTGAAACATGGAACAAACAGCCTTAAACAGACAGTTATTTAAATTTATAATAAAAAACAAAGATTTCAAGCATTAGTAATCGACAACCAATATATTATGAAATACTTCATTTAGAACAAATGTTAACAAAAGAGCAGTACAATAGATGGTAATAAAGTAATCCAAGGACACATTTTGGGTCCAAGGCTGATTTGGATGATATTGACGACCTACTGCAGACCAGGACAATACTTATAAGGAAATGTACAGATTGATCAATGCTAAAAATCAACAAATAGTTCTAAATGTCTTATAAGTAAGCTTTTTTTGCATTAAAAGTATTAGTACATCACAGCTTTGCTCCCAATATCTTTTTACTAACACATGAATAAGTAGTAGCAGGCTCAATTCTGAGTGTACTGTTATATTCCTTTTGCTTAATTTTCATCTCAAATCTAGATTGTTTCTTTTAATTCCAAAAAATAAAATGCATTCAAAAAAGTGAGCGGAAAGGAATATTTATGTGTTATTACTTTCCTTTGCTGACTTTAATAAATATTTAAAAATATACTTCCAAAGATCTGAACACTCACAACTACATTATTAATTTAAAAAATAGTAGTTAGTGTTTTTTTTTAAAAATGGGTGTAGATTAATTTTTGAAACTTTTTTCAGCAATTTCACAATATGAAGAAAGTAAAACAAGGTAGGGAATCTATAATTCAGGATAAAATATCAGAATAAAAGAGCAGCAATAAAGCACTGTTAAAACATTCAATACCATTCTGATATTAATCAAAGAAATATGAAAATACTGCTTAATAATAAGTTACTTGAGATTGGCATTTTATGTTCTATAATTTAATAATGTTTCTTACAAAAACAAGTTCTTATTATTGCTTTCTCAAAATAAATTGTAATCATTTTTTTTCTTCAAGAAGTTCTAGTTAAATAATATTAATTTAAATTTCATGCTGCACCAAATTTCACATTTGACCCTAGCAAATGACATAAAGCATTAAATTCAATACTTTGTTCGTCAATTTAAATAGATAAGAACTTGGTTTATAATTTGATTTATATTTTTAATCACATTATCCCAGACCTGCAAATTTAAAGCAAATTTTATCAGTGGGGAAAAAAAAAAATTAAGCACACACATATTTACGTGATTAATTTATGCAAGAATTTAAAAAGTTCAATTTGGTTAATGTTTAGAAAGAGTCTGTTAGAATTTAAAAATTACCCAATGAATGCCACACACATCAAAGTAATACAAACAAAAATCGTATTGGAAATTTAAATAAAAAATACTACAATGGAACTAAAAAGGATTATTTTATAGTAATGATTTTAAATCCTTCAATTAAATGAATCTATCCACTTTTTCATGTCTACTTTACTTTATATTGTATCTAAAAGATATAGTACAAAGATAACATGAAAATATAAATTTTTTTGTTTTTATAGGAATTATGTTATGATTTAATTTATTACTGTGGTAACCTCAAATGTATATATTTAAATTTATTTTCAATGAAGTTTTCCATAGTACAAAATAAATTAGATTAGAAAGTGAGTCTATATTTCTAAATTTAATATTTTTGATTTGACTGGTTGAATCTGAAAAAGAACTTTGAATTGAAATCCAGAGTTAGACTTGCTAATCGAATTTATGCATGTTCCGAGTTAAAAAATACAGATGGTATAGAAAGGATAGGTATATTCTACAACCAGGAGTTGGAAAAGAAGTTTCTCTTTCCTAAAAAATTGGAAAGAATGGAAGAAGCAGGTTTTGATATGCCTGAACAACTTGTTTGTATCCAACTGATTAGGAAGCTGCAATAGATTACAATTTAGTGCAGTTGTTGTATCATCTAGAAGGTGACAAATCTAACTTTTCACAAACACAAAGATAACTTAAAGGGAATTGGGAAGTATAACATAGAAAAAGAAACATGAAGGACTTATTCTAGCATAAGATGCATACTTGACTAAAACTAGAGTTTCTAATTAAGTCATACAGCAGCAAGTAAATATTTATCACAGTGGAACTGTAATGAACCCTCAACATGGATATTCTGAAAAGTCACCTGCAATAAATGCTTTTTTTTATTGTAACAGAAAAGGCCATTTCTGCTGCTTCAAGAAAAAGTGTGACAAGGGGAAAGTTGTAATGGATGCAAACATATAGAAAGTGGTTTGGTTTTATTAATTTTGCATTGGAAGCAATTTGAGGGCTATTGGCGACAGATCTCATAATTTTGAGCCTTAGTCAAGTGACGAGGACAACACCCGAGCTGGCACCCCCTCTCCTAACTTTCCTACCATACCAACGGGAGTACTTAGAACTCCAACAGATTTAATGTGAACAGCCCCAACTACACAGTGGGTCTTTAGTGGCATCAAGGCTCAAACCCATGACTCAACAAAAACTGCCAGTAGCAAGTTCAATAATCACTAGGCTACCGCTGTCCATATGGAAAGTGAAAGAGCCAGAAGAAAATCTGAAGTTTAAGCATACCAACACCTGAACCAAACCAATGCTATGTGGAGCCAAATAATCAAATAGTAATTTCAAAATACCTATTTCAGATTTAGACGAGTAGTAAACCGACTGAGCTACTTCATTACATTTTTGTATAAATATGAAGACTGATTTGAGGACTTTAAATAACTTACAAGGACAGAAACTCTTATTAGCGATAAAACTCTAAATCAGTAATACTTAGGGTAAGTGATATAATATTTTAATTCAAGGGACAAAAATGGTTACATGTAAGTATAATTGAAAGTTGTGTATTCTATGACCCTTTACATAAGCCAAATTTTAATTTGTGGTATTAACACAGACTTAGCAAAAAATTATTTGTCATGATAATGAGATGGTTTAATAAAATGATAAAGAGGAATAATTTTTAGCTGTTCCTTGAATAAATAAATATTATGTTACGGTATGCTACAAAAGCATTTCAAATCTTACAATGTATCTTTTAAATCTACTAGTTTAAATATTGAAATGGCTTATAGGCAATTTAGACATGAAAATTTTGATTAACTAAAATGAGTAAAAATTCTAACGTAAGTGGTTTAGAAAACTTCAAGGATAAACCTGAATCTGTTACAAAGTTTAATTTTGCTAAATGTACTAGTATTATTTTTAAATCTCACACTCATATATTTACAAATAATGTTTTAGATAAAGAACATATGGATAAGTGGGACCTATCTCCATTGAAATCATTTAGAGGAAAATCACATTTTTTGTCTATAATTGAATATTGCGCTAAATATGCTATTACATACACAGTATTGAAAGGAAATCTAAAGCTTTTACATATTTTAAAGAATACCTTGCTTTTACAGAAAAACAGTTAAAAAATATAATCTGTTAGATCTGACAATGGATTAGAATTTTGCAGAAAGAATTTGAGTCTTTCTTAAAGAATTGAAGTATTGGTTTGAAACTGAAAAAAAACTGAAGTATTAGAACTGGTTTTCTTAAAAAACTGAGTATACAAGCCAAGAGAGTTTATGTACATTTTCCAAAAGAGAATGGAGTCGCAGAAAGATTCAACAGAACTGTTGTAGAAGGGTTCAAACAATTCTGCAGGATAGTGGATTGCAATTACGATTTTGGGATGAAGCATTACAAGCATTTATTCACATACATAATTCGATATGAACATACATTGATTAAAGATGTCATACCATTTGAAATATGGACAAAAAGGAAAGTCTCAGTTAAGTATTTCAAGATTTTAGAATCTCTCACATACTGTTACCCAGTGTAAGAAGAGTGAGTGAATGTAAAGGTTATTAGCACAAGAGACAGATGTGGCTATGCTTTGCCAAACAAGATTTAACTAAAGGTCTAGACGTGAAGAAATTGAAAAAAAAAAAGGTTAACAAGAAAGAGGGTCGAAAATAGAGAAAGATTGCAAGGGTAACCCAAGAGCATGTCACCCATGTTTACCAAAAAGAGTAAATCTCATAGAAAAAAGTTCATGAGGGTGCCTTGGAGTCACAAGGGTCGTACTTGCCTGAAGAAGGCAAGTCTCTGAGGTCCCCTGATATAATACCCAGGGGCAGGGTGCCCGGATATATCCTGAGACATTGGGTATCCATTTTAGTAGCCTCTTCGACATGCATGAGCTACAGTAGGACTATTCTGTCATACCTGGTCTCCACATGGGTCCCAGTAAAAGAAGGAAAGAATAGCAAAAAAAGCCTAAGTATGAATCTTAGTTGGTTACCAGATAAGCAATGTGCAATTGAAACTATACAAGTAAAAATAGATAAAACTAAAAATGGGATTGCTTGTTTAATTGGTCTGAAATCATGATAATGTGTTCATTTGCTAAGATTTGAGGAATATGTTGAAATGATCAAATTAAAATGGAAGTGAAATATGAGAATTAATGTCTAAATTATCTATAGGTATATCACAATGGACAAGAACAAAAAGACTTAAAGAAAAAGTTAACATATTGATATTTATTAATGTCCTCCCACAATCAGATGACTTCATTTAACGTCAATAAATAATGTTACTAAGTACTGTGAAAATGAAAATTTAGTATTTTAACTCTGAATTATTTATTTCTCAAAGCGAATCAGATTAATCTAATTTTGTGGATCTCTTTCAGAGAAAAGTTCAAAATATTGAAATTTCTCTAAATAATCCCAGGAACCTTCAAAAAACATAATTGTTGTCAAGCAATGGATGATCTATCAACAAACATAAAAATGTGGACATTGGTTGATCCTCCTAAAAATGCTAAAATTACAGCCTGTAAATAGGTTTATTCTTTTACGAAAGGTGCCAACTCAAAGAAATTTAAAGTTAGACTTGTAGCTCAGGGATTAAAACAGAAAAAATGATAGTTTCTTGGTTAGTTGGATGCATGAACAACTTGATGCAAAGGCAGTTTCCTTGTATGACGTTACGTGAAGAAACCTATATGCATCAACAACCAAGTTATTAGAAAGAAATCCAAGGTATGCTAACTACAAAAATCAATTTGTGATCTTCGTCGGAGCAGTAAAACGTTGAACAGGGAATTAAACACTGTGTTAGAGTCATTTGGTTTTCATCAACTTAAATATTGTAATTGTGTTTACAAATTGAATAATGATGAAATATTGCTTGTGTACAATTATGACATTGAGGTAGTTGGAGAAATGATAACTGTATTAAAAGTGCAATCTCAAATTTGAAAATAAAATTGGATGCAGATAAACTTGGAAAAGTTGAATATCTTTTAGGTGTGAATTGTGAAAAGGAATATGATAATATATAATTAATAATTACATCAGAGAAGTTAAATTAAACTTAAAGATCATTTTAAAGATATTCCATGAAGTTTTTAATTTACCATTTAAGATAGGATGTTTACCACCAAAAACTTTTGAACAAAAATAAAATGCAAAAGTATCTTTAATTATGATTAATCAGAGGACTTTTTTGTATTTAGCTGACAAAAATCACTCTGGCATAGCTTGCAGTGTGAATAAGAAGACACAGTTTTGCAATGACTACACATACCAACATGTGACTTGGTCGTGATTTTAGTTCACTTAATTATGTTTTTAATAAGAATGATTACAAATTAAATTTATCTAGTAAAAAGAACAGATTTGACTGCATACTTGGATGCAAGTTGAGGATCCAACTAGACAGGAAGATATTCAACTGGTGAATGTATAAGTGACACTCCTTTTTCAAGGAAAGCAAGGAAGTATAAATGCATTTTTCACTGTGTTTTGTGGAGGCTTATGACTCTTGCCAACACTTTCATGGATTTGTTATGGTATAATAATATTTTAAATGAAATTAAGTTATTACCTAAATTAAAACCCACCTTATTTCGCAACAATAAATTAGTTACATATTTTTGTGAAAATAAGATGAAAGTTCTGAAACTGAGCATACCAATATAAGGCTACATTTTATAAGAAAACTTCTAAAAGAACAGATATGACTGCATATTTGGATGCAAGTTGAGGATCCAACTAGACAGGAAGATATTCAACTGGTGAATGTATAAGTAACACTCTTTTTTCAAGGAAAGCAAATAAGTATAAATGCATTTCACTGTGTTCTGTAGAGGCCATAGCTTATGACACTTGCCAACACTTTCATGGATTTGTTATTGTATAATAATATTTTAAATGAAATTAAGTTATTACCTAAATTAAAACCCACCTTATTTCGCAACAATAAATTAATTACATATTTTTGTGAAAATAAGATGAAAGTTCTGAAACTGAGCATACCAATATAAGACTACATTTTATAAGAAAACTTCTAAATGAAGACAATTTAAATTAGAATTTGCAGAAAGTATTTTAGCAGATTTATTAACCAAGCCTCAATCTAAAGTCAGATTGAAATTTTTCTTTGAAAGACTGCTTGCATTCCCATGGCCCAAATATTGGAAGGACAGTAATGCAAATTCCAGTCCAATTACATGCTACAGTGTTGCTACATAAAAAGATTTTGGGAGATGAAAGAAAAATTATAATATGAAGATATATATAAAAGTATGTGAAGAATGAAAGCAAAATAGTTGTTGCTAAACTGAGAAAGATGTCACTACTTTGATACTGTTTTCTTTGTTATTAATTTATGTTGTGTTTAAATAAACTATATTTATATATATATATATAAAAAAAAACTTGCCATCATTTCCTTCAATGACACACTTAGAAGCAGCATGAGACTATGCAATTTAATAGCCATAATATTAATGCAGAAACTTGATACTGCATAGTCAAATAAGACAGGATGAATAATAAGTTCTGAGTATTAACAATTTAAAAACATGACTAATAATTTAATCAGTTACAAAACATAAATCAGATCCAACAAGAAATTCAAATATTTGAAAAACAAATCTAAATGTCAAAAAATCTGAATTATTCACTTACACATATAGCATACACTACACTTATAAGAATTTAGATAATACTGATGATTTGTCAATTAATAATACAGCTAACACATCTGCACATAACATCAAGTATATTGCAAAAAATAATTTGTTCTTATATTTCAAACAAATATATAAGAGACGTCCATGCATCGTTAAATGAAGCAACACTGGCAATCTAGTTACAATATGATATGCAGGTTTTCACATATGATGAATAGACTTAGCAAAATAAAACTGCATGAGAGGTACTCTTTATTGCAGTTTCTCCTTTAAACTGTGAACCTCGGTCCAGTGACAAAGATAGCATCTAAACTAACACCTCCCTCTCAAAATTTCCACACTAACAGGACTTAAAGCCTTGACAGATTAAATGTGCATTAGCCCTGCTACATGGCAGGTCTTTAGAAGCGTCAAGACTTGAACCCACAATTAGAAGAAAATTTGCGATTGTGACCACTAAACTACTAAGGCCACTGCAAGAAAAACAAGATTCAATGAACTTTACAGCAACTAAGGAATTATTTTTAATGATGCTTATAGAGTTAAAAGAGAGAACTTGTAATGAAGTATTAAGGAAGTTCAATCATTCCTTCTTCAATTAGTTGAAAGTAGTTCAATGGAAATTTGATACTACACCTCCAAACTTTAGTTGACTGGGATACGTTATAAAATCAATGAAAAGTCACATATAGTGTAATTGTATCCTAAATCTAAGCTTATAAGGAATTTACTACATATCCAACAGAAAATGAAAGTGTACTTTTTAAAGAGAAGCATCTACAAGAAGGATTCCACAGACCAATGAGCACAAAGAAAAATTAATTCTATGATATCTTGAAGACTTGTGCAAATAAAGTCTCATTATTTTAGAAGAGGTGCTCCTCTTAGAATACATAACAACTGCAAAAACATACAAAATGGCAAAAGCAGCATCCTAATATGAAAGAGAAAAAAATATTCTTTAATGGTAATTGTATCAATATCCCATTAAATTAAAATTTTAGCCATGCTTTTCAAAGAGTACAAAGAATCCAATAAGTCCAAATTGTGAAACAAATCTTTTTGGTGAATTGAAAAATCCAAGACACAAACTTTTTTTTATGTATACTTCCAAAATGAGAGTTAAATACTGAACTTCATATCATTTGATTTGACTTTTGCTTAATTTATGATAGTATAAATGTTATCTTACGATATTAATATATTAAATATTGATATTATAATTATGTTATGATTAGAATTACCTGGGAAACTGCATATTTAAGCTTATATTTATATTCCTCTTTTTATTCAGTAATAAATATCAATATGAACAAAACTTGTTGTTAAATATTTAATGTTTATATTTTATTATACATTATTGTATCCAAGCTACACATAAACAATTAAAATATTGTATGAAGTATATGAAATTTTGATATTCCGAGAGTTCACCTGTACCAGCAATATGTTGAGAAGATAGATCACACTGGTTAAACAGCTGAATAATACATGTCCTTAGAAGAAGATAAGTTGTGAGTTGGAATCAGAAGAATTGCAAGATTTTGTCCAAGTGTTCTATGTGTTAGCATCTTTATAATACAGGATGTATTTGTTAAAAGCAATGTTAAGTGAGTTTTCCCATAGTAAGTTCATATAGCAGTTAAAACGTTTATTATTATTTTAGTTTGATTGTGCACTTATTTTCTCAAAATTACAAACTTCATTAAACTTTACATGCATTTATAAAATTTTCATTTTATTTAGTTTTATATATTTTAAACAATGCAAAAAAAAA
>BMAW01083363.1:182344-206497 GCA_019974015.1 Nephila pilipes | reverse complement strand
TTGTGAAAATAAGATGAAAGTTCTGAAACTGAGCATACCAATATAAGACTACATTTTATAAGAAAACTTCTAAATGAAGACAATTTAAATTAGAATTTGCAGAAAGTATTTTAGCAGATTTATTAACCAAGCCTCAATCTAAAGTCAGATTGAAATTTTTCTTTGAAAGACTGCTTGCATTCCCATGGCCCAAATATTGGAAGGACAGTAATGCAAATTCCAGTCCAATTACATGCTACAGTGTTGCTACATAAAAAGATTTTGGGAGATGAAAGAAAAATTATAATATGAAGATATATATAAAAGTATGTGAAGAATGAAAGCAAAATAGTTGTTGCTAAACTGAGAAAGGTGTCACTACTTTGATACTGTTTTCTTTGTTATTAATTTATGTTGTGTTTAAATAAACTATATTTTTATATAAAAAAAAAAAAACTTGCCATCATTTCCTTCAATGACACACTTAGAAGCAGCATGAGACTATGCAATTTAATAGCCTTAATATTAATGCAGAAACTTGATACTGCATAGTCAGAGTCACAGTCAATAGATCAAATAAGACAGGATGAATAATAAGTTCTGAGTATTAACAATTTAAAAACATGACTAATAATTTAATCAGTTACAAAACATAAATCAGATCCAACAAGAAATTCAAATATTTGAAAAACAAATCCAAATGTCAAAAAATCTGAATTATTCACTTACACCTATAGCATACACTACACTTATAAGAATTTAGATAATACTGATGATTTGTCAATTAATAATGCAGCTAACACATCTGCACATAACATCAAATATATTGCAAAAAATAATTTGTTCTTATATTTCAAACAAATATATAAGAGACGTCCATGCATCGTTAAATGAAGCAACACTGGCAATCTAGTTACAATATGATATGCAGGCTTTCACATATGATGAATAGACTTAGCAAAATAAAACTGCATGAGAGGTACTCTTTATTGCAGTTTCTCCTTTAAACTGTGAACCTCGGTCCAGTGACAAAGATAGCATCTAAACTAACACCTCCCTCTCAAAATTTCCACACTAACAGGACTTAAAGCCTTGACAGATTAAATGTGCATTAGCCCTGCTACATGGCAGGTCTTTAGAAGCGTCAAGACTTGAACCCACAATTAGAAGAAAATTTGCGATTGTGACCACTAAACTACTAAGGCCACTGCAAGAAAAACAAGATTCGATGAACTTTACAGCAACTAAGGAATTATTTTTAATGATGCTTATAGAGTTAAAAGAGAGAACTTGTAATGAAGTATTAAGGAAGTTCAATCATTCCTTCTTCAATTAGTTGAAAGTAGTTCAATGGAAATTTGATACTCCACCTCCAAACTTTAGTTGACTCTGGGATACGTTATAAAATCAATGAAAAGTCACATATAGTGTAATTGTATCCCAAATCTAAGCTTATAAGGAATTTACTACATATCCAACAGAAAATGAAAGTGTACTTTTTAAAGAGAAGCATCTACAAGAAGGATTCCACAGACCAATGAGCACAAAGAAAAATTAATTCTATGATATCTTGAAGACTTGTGCAAATAAAGTCTCATTATTTTAGAAGAGGTGCTCCTCTTAGAATACATAACAACTGCAAAAACATACAAAATGGCAAAAGCAGCATCCTAATATGAAAGAGAAAAAAATATTCTTTAATGGTAATTGTATCAATATCCCATTAAATTAAAATTTTAGCCATGCTTTTCAAAGAGTACAAAGAATCCAATAAGTCCAAATTGTGAAACAAATCTTTTTGGTGAATTGAAAAATCCAAGACACAAACTTTTTTTTATGTATACTTCCAAATGAGAGTTAAATACTGAACTTCATATCATTTGATTTGACTTTTGCTTAATTTATGATAGTATAAATGTTATCTTACGATATTAATATATTAAATATTGATATTATAATTATGTTAAGATTAGAATTACCTGGAAAACTGCATATTTAAGCTTATATTTATATTCCTCTTTTTATTCAGTAATAAATATCAATATGAACAAAACTTGTTGTTAAATATTTAATGTTTATATTTTATTATACATTATTGTATCCAAGCTACACATAAACAATTAAAATATTGTATGAAGTATATGAAATTTTGATATTCCGAGAGTTCACCTGTGCCAGCAATATGTTGAGAAGATAGATCACACTGGTTAAACAGCTGAATAATACATGTCCTTAGAAGAAGATAAGTTGTGAGTTGGAATCAGAAGAATTGCAAGATTTTGTCCAAGTGTTCTATGTGTTAGCATCTTTATAATATAGGATGTATTTGTTAAAAGCAATGTTAAGTGAGTTTTCCCATAGTAAGTTCATATAGCAGTTAAAACGTTTATTATTATTATTTTAGTTTGATTGTGCACTTATTTTCTCAAAATTACAAACTTCATTAAACTTTACATGCATTTATAAAATTTTCATTTTATTTAGTTTTATATATTTTAAACAATGCAAAAAAAAATACAACACAATAAATTAATATAATATTTATAGCTATATAAAATACTGTTTAAGCACAACTGATTTCTTTCGTTGATAAAAAAAATTACACAAATACAACTAAAGAGCCTTAGAGGATAAATCAGTATTTAAAAAGAAATATCAAATACCTCCACCATCACTGACAAGGGACGCAAATGGATTAGTACCAAACTGTTCTTGCGCTGCATTGTACATAGGTTCTTGTAATTCAGTATACATACGTCTCAATGCATTATAACCACCAGGAACACTCTAATCAAATTAAAAGGCTCATTTTAATAACATAATAAAACGTAAATACATCTGAAAATCAAGAGTTAACTCATTAACTAATAAAATAAAATTTAAACTTTTTTTTTTGAATTTTTAGAAAGAGGAAAAGTTTTAATCATTGCTTTAATAAATGATATTTTTTGTTCTGTCATTTGTTCATGCTTTTTCCAATATGATTTCAAAGTTCAATGATTGATATAAAAAACAATGAATACTAAAACTCACAATTCTGACAAAGAGATCTTTTTAAAATTCTTCTAAAAAACTTTTTTAAAAACTATTTTAATACAGCACTCATGGTAATCTGGTAGATATCAGACCAGAGCACTAGCAGATTACTGGAAAAACACTAATGCAAAATCTATGAATTGTAGCATAAAATTTAATAAAATATATGCAAATAAAAAGTATTCAATGCAAAAGAAATAAACAACAAATATAATGTTTTGTATTCATAGCCTACATATTATATTGAAGTAGAAGACATAAAATAACATCTGTAAGGCTTATATGCCTACTTAAAAATGCTAGATTATTAACAGGAGCGGAAAAGCAAAAGGCTGGATTATAGAAGGAATACTATACCATAGATAGTATAGATAACACAGGTTTTTCAAGATATGTCTTAAAAAATATTATAATTAATATTTTAAAAGAGTAATTAAATTTTCAATGTGTTTATAGACACTCTCAATGAGATTTTTTAAAAAAAACAGGAACAGCTCTGCAGTCATAAAAATTATACTTATTTCAATTTTATAATTTATAAATACCATAAAGGAATCAGTATTAAAGTGATTTTTAGTAGCATTTTGTTCTTTGTTCATTTGTGATTAGAGATGATGCATTTATAAAAGTTTATGATTATTTATATTGCTTATTAATATTACTTTTAGGTTACTTATTATCACAAGGAACTGATTTTTGAAAGGAAAATATCATTAGAAATATTTTAATTGGAACTCACTAATACACATTTTTTTTTTTTAAATAGCATAAATTTTTCAGGTATGTCCTAGCATCATGCCAGCTAAATTTGGCTACAGGCAGACCCTCTGACTGCCCAATTATTGGACCGAAATCGCTTCAAAAATTGTGTAATTTATTGTTGCATATTTTAAATCCATATATATTGGAGAATTGAAAAATGCATTTTTTCTTACTGGAAAAGATTTTTTATATAGATTTTTATCATGAGAAACTAAGTTGCCAGAAAAACCAACTTCAGATGTTATCATTAGAATATTTTTTTTAATAAATTTAAAATGAATTATAGTTAATTTATATTTATTGCATAATATTAAAAAGTAAAATGTATAAAATTTAAGAATATATAAAACACTAAGAAAAAAATACCTTAGATATACAGTTAAGTATGATAAAGTTCGAAACAGGGTTCAAGGCAAAGTTCAACTTCACAGTTTTAGCACTAGATTTGTGTTTGTTTGCAATTTTTTTTTCCATTTGCACCTTTTCTTGAACAGCACACTGTCTTCAATACTCTCTTTTTATGGGGTTAGTTGGTATGTGGCTTGCAAAATGACAAGCTGTCAATGTGAAGTTTGAGCAGCAATACCAAATGCCTTCCAATGCCGCAATTTAGTGGACAATTAACATCTGTAGGCCAAAACGTAAATTGCAAGTCTAATACTGTATATAATTTCAGCGGTTAAACAGGGAAAACGCGGGATGCGCTTCTCAATAAAGGAAGAAAAACACTTGCCCACAGAAATTGAGGGATGAGCAAATTTTGCTACATTTGAGTGGCCTGTGGAAATTGCAAGATGAGCAGCCAGAGAGTTAATATAAGTTGGTTTAACATGATTTAATGAATTCTTTACAAAAGTTAATATGAATCAATATGAAACTTTTACTCTTTATATGATAGTAAAAACAATTTGTATGTTCCTGTAATTTGATACATACATATAATCTATTAAATTAATACACAAAAAAAATAAATTGTTAGACTATCCATAACTCCAATGATTGTTTGAAAGAAATTAACTGCATAACATTATCTTTGCAGAAAATGTTAATTTATTATTTACTTTGCCATTTATTAGCAAGCAATTAAGGATAAAATATTCCTAAAAATTGATAACATTATAAAGAATAGTTCCATTTCATAACATAAAATCAAAGAAATTGGAATCGCGTTTAAAAACACAATTTTTCTTTTGTCAGATGTGTGAAACAAAAGTCAGTATTTCATACTTGCAATTGCTTACAGCAAACCATTTTTGTTCTTTTCAGCCTATCAACAGAACATTTCTTATATAACAATCAAGTTTAATAATGCTTCAAATGTTTCAGTATTCAAACTGATTCTTAAAAAGCACATGCAAAGGACAACAAATGGCAATATGTTCACATCTAAAACTGATTCATACAAACAAAAGCAGCTCATAAAAATTATAAATTTTCAATAAGATTTTTTAAAATTCCATATTATTTCCTCCCTTCTCCTACAATTTGTTTGCTTTTCTTAGAATATTGTGAAAAGTTTGCAGTAGATTGCAGGTTCTGACTAGCAATAAAATAAAAAAAATTATGATTACACACTTAAAAAATACTATGTAATTTTTTTTTAAATTTCACCAAAACAGAGGAAGTATCTTTAGCATGCTAACTACTTACAATAATTTCTATGTAACAAAATAATTTAAATATTTCTTTGTATGTTATCCAAAAAAATTGTATTTTGCACAGCAATTAACTAAAAAAAAGCATGCTTACTTCAATATTGCTCAGAGCTCTGTCTTGATTTCTCATTACTTCTTGTAACATTGCAGGATTACGCATTATTTCCATAGTATGCCTTAACAGATCAGGATTATTAAAAATATGGCTTATTTCTGGATTCCTCTGAAAAGTTTCAATGTAAAATTTTTAAAAATTCAAATTAATGTACAACTCTTACTAATAAATAAATCTGAGAAATTTAATTCTTTAGGAAATAAACTAAAATCTCATATTACCAGACACATTTAGAAATGAATCTGAAAACTTTCCAATATTCAGAGCATTGTCTTCTTACCTCCATTATTTGCTGCATTTGTGGATGGTTCATAATCATGTCTCTCAATGTTTCAGGATTTGAGAAAAGAGACTGAACAATAGGACTATCAAAAAGTTGACGCATCATTTCTGGATTATTCATAAGCTAATGGCAAAATTAAAAAGAAAGAAAAAAAGATATGTTACAAAGGGTTAAAAAGCTAAGATATAATAATCAAATATAAATTTGCATAATATTGCACAGTTGTACAATCAAATTTGGTTAGCAAGTGCAACAATTTTGGTTCCATTATATGTATGCTGATTATATTTTACAAGAAGGGGGGGGGGATAAGAACTGAAAGATATAAAAAAATGCAAAAAGAATACACATGAAAATTAAAGCAATTCCTGTTGCTAAAATGTTCCAGCCAACAATTAATTCAAGTAGTTTTATAATTTTATGTTTTTCATCATATGTACAATTTTAATTTAAAGTTATTTTTAAAACTGAATCATTACTGGTAATAATTTTTTTTTCACCTCTTTTACATGATGGGGTAAAGTAATTTTCAGACTGTATTTGAAAAAAAATTTCAAAATCAAATATGATCCACATCATAAAAAAATAAGAAATTGAGTCCCTCTCATATATATTTATATTCATATATAAATTTTTGGTTTGTTTATTAAATTCAAAAGTTAATTTAATATTTTTTCACTTAATATATAAGCCTATGATTACATGTTAAAATATACTATTTTATACCAATTGGAATATGGATTGTTTGCACTTAAAAGCAATGGCACTAAAAACCAATATGAGGACTAAGTCAAATTAAAGAAGCATGCCAGTATAGTATAATTAATCCCCCACCCACTGCCCCCCCAAAAAAACAACTGATGATTATTAAAAACCCTTTCAATAATTTCTTCTTTAAGTGGACATTTTTTTTTTTCCCTTTACTTCCAACCATAAGTCACATTCACTTACTAGAGGATCAATCTCTTTGCTGCATTTTGACCATTCAGAGAGAAGCATTACATATTAATTGATAAATAATTTCATCTTTATAAGTTAAACTAAAGTCTACACAAAAAGAAAGATGGTAATGGACTTTGCTCTCATGATACAAATTATAAATCATTTTTGCCATGTATTAATACTGTTATACTTTAGATTAGTCCAAACAATTTTGAATTAAATATCTATATGATTAATTCTGATAAAATGTTACTTTTACGAAACTATATTTATTGTTTTGAAAACACAGAATCAAAGTGTACTTCACTAAAAATTATACTGTGGTAAAAAAAAAAAAATTCCTTATGAATAGTTGTTAGGAAATATAATTATTATACAACCGAATTGCATATAATAATTGTTAAATAACAAATTATTTATATGAACCAATTAATATATAATTTTTTTTCCAAATATATATATATATATATATATAATGTACCTCTCTCTGCATTCTTTGTTGTGCATCAGCAAATGCAGAATTGTTAGCCAAACTAGCCAGGCCTCCTAAACCCAAACCAGGAAAAGCAAAATTTGGAGCAAACATGTCACTAGGTGGATTAGCATGGCTCTAGAGAATAAAAGATTTTTTTTAGGCCCACTTTAAAATCAAAAAGCACAATGAAATCCTCAAATGAGTAAAAAATTTGCAACAAATAGATGCAGTATTTTTTCAAAAATCCTGCAACAATATACATTGGAATTTTTGTATTTTAATTAATATGGTTCACAAAATAGAAATTATAAATATTCAAAGGAACTTGTATGAAATTGTTCTTTATCAACATTTTCTGTTACTTCATATATTTTAACAGAATTATAATCAGCCTTTGTCTTATCTTGAACCTAGTAGTTTAAGATAAGCATTTTTAGTTTTATTCACGAAAGTTCTGAAGTACTTAAATTGGTTTGTAAAATAATTTTAAATATATATATTTAAATAAAAATACAAATAAATTTTAATAAGAAAATGGAGAGGGTGGTACTGATTCGTACAGGGTTTATTTTCAAGTCTAAAAAATTAAAAAGTATAACAAAGGGAGGGTGTAAATTATGGAAAATTGACATGTCTTAAAGTCATTTTTACCATAGAGAAGATACTGAAAAGAAAATAATAAAAGATAAAAAAATTAATGTATAATTAGTGGTTAATATGAATAAACAATAGATGCATATTTTAAAAGATCCAACTTGAATTATAAGGTAGATGTGATCACAAAATATGCTAAGGATGAACAATGATATATTTTTTACATAATACATTAGAAATAAGGGATAAAATTCATATATCTATACTTAGAATAATGAATAAACATCTGAAATGTACAGTATCTCATGAGTCAATATTTACAATTTAAATACTGTATAAAAAAAAATTAAAATTTATATTGGCTCATGAGAAGTTAAACTAATAATTTTAAACATTGAAACACACATCCATTTTTAATAAGCAAATGCTTCAATGGAAAGTATTTTAAGACAATCTATTTTTATATATTTGATAATTAAAACTTCTCTCATACATTATTCAATGAAAAAAAAATTATTTTAAAAAACAATAAGGATGTTTACCAGTCAAGAAAAAAATATTTTAGAAACAAAACTAAAATTTTAAGAACTACTTTTCAGCTTCAATTCGGAAAATTAAGATACTTAAAATATTTCTGATAAATTTATATTATTAATAAATATTACATTTACTCAATGTTTAAGGAAACTTACCTGAGGAGGAGGAGTTTGATTTGACTGCTGTTGCTGAAATGAATGGAATGAGAATAAGAAATAGTAACTAAATTAATATGTTCAGCACAAAATTATTAAAAAAACAGAAACCAGATTCAAAAAATTTAAATCAAATATCACTACCGTGAAAATATGTCACTTCTTTCAATACCAAAGTTTAGGAATATATTAAAATAATTCCAGATTCCTTTTTAAAAAAAAACTATTGTCATAAAATGTTTGAAATTCCTCTGTTTCAGTAGTTGGGGGGAAAAAATTAGTTTATGAAAAGTCTTGAAATTAAAAAATGTATACTAGATTTTAAAACATACATCTATTACATAAGAAAAAAAAATTATGGATGATTTGAAATTTTAACTGACGAAAATCTATTTTAGAAAAAATTTTCAATAAGAATTATATCAAATAGGCAATCAAGAATGAAATTTTTTATGGTTAAAGTTGTATTGGAATTTTAATTACGCTATGCATATTTTTAAATTTTACATAATTATGAGCAAAAGAATAGAAGATACTGTAAGATTTTACTAACATTAATGAAATGATTACTATATGGTACATTAAAATTGATGTTCTACTGAAGAACAACAAAAACTTTAATACAAGGACCTATTCCATATTCTTAAATACATATTTAGGGTTGCAGAAATTTAATTAGCGAGCTTTTAATGTACACTGACAACAAGAAAAACTTATTTTATGCCACTATAATTTATTTCTTCAGTTTTCCATAATTTTTTTTTCCAAACATAATCTGGACTTTGATAATAGATATAAATTACAGTGTGAAATCACTGTAAATGGAAACAATTACTATGCCTAGCTATTCTATTTATAATCTTATACAACATCAAAATAGACAAACACACATGTAGAAACATACAATGACTAAATAAAAGAGTTCATATATAATCTGGCAATTTTTTATAACTTTGAAGGCACATCTTATTTTAAACTATCTCTATAATACAGCTCACACATTCTGTACTCCTATTTATAATTTTAAAAAATCAATTTTTTCTTTCACAGTTCTACATAAAAATCTCAAGTTAGCTCTTTACAAGATAAACATAACATCAAGAAAATTATAAATATCAAGTTAGCATATCAATATTTTAGAAAGGCAACACATATATTTAAATAAATCATTTTTTCAATAGTAAAATAGTTATGATTATAGGACTTTTTACAATGCATTTAACATTTATTTTGGAGCATACGACTTACATTAGAAAATATATCTCCAACTTAAAATTGAAATGGACTTATTAACTAATTAATGGTACTAATTTTTTACCTTAGGGAAGAAAATTAAATGAAATTCTGATGAAAAAATTTGTCTTAAATTCAATTCTACTTCCAAAATAAAGTAACACACTTTCAAATGCTTACTCATTGAGAGCATGAAAAATACTTATGGGTACTGATAAAAATTTATTTATCAGTAATTTGTTTCACAAAAAACATGTGGACTACTGTAAAACACATAACGTTGTGCGTAATAATTTGTTCAATACAATATAAATTTAATTAGAAACATAATATGACAGGATAATTTAAACTAATTACCCTATTTCCAGTTCTGATTACTAAATGAATAGTTAATCCACTCTTGATGTCTGAAAAATAAAATATTTTGTTTGATTCCACATAATTGCTACAATGCAAGAAAAAAAGTTTTTGAAAATAACAAAGTAAAGGATATTTATAATAAAAACTATATATATATATATATATATATACACACACAATTCAGATAATTTACAAATTTTCTTTTTAAAAATAAAACTAAAAAATCTAAATCAATACATGCAATTTTAACCTTTATGAAACAGTTTTTATACTTACCTAAAACAATACCTGTAAGAAACAACTTGAACACATGGAATTATTCATTATATATAAATCATAACACTAATTCATCAAAATTACCAAGCTTTTACTTCTAAGCCATTTCAGACACAAACCCCTGCCAAATTATGCAAGAAAAATAACTAGATCAACAACAAGATTGTTAACATTTTCCCTCAATATGCATAAATTTCACAGTACCTGCACTGTCATCTGTAAACTATCTAACTAAATTTTGCTAAAACTATCATTTGTTACACAAGCAATGCAGGATAATATATGCATGGATGAACTTTCGCTTGTCAGCACACAATGGAGATATGTTTCACTAAGCAAGCAGGGTTCGATTGCAACCATCTAGGTTGAAATACTTCAGATGAGCTGAACTTGTAAGCATATATTATGATACACTATAAGATAGTGAACTGGGCATGTTCATAACAATGTCAAAGGGTTAAAGATAATTTTATAAATAATTTCAAAATGAAATTCTTCTTGTAGCTTGACAAAACAGATAATGCAGTAAAAATTTATCACAAAAAATAAGTGAATGTAGAGTTTAAGTATAATTTCATTTTTATAGAAGAATCTTAATCCACCTAAAATAATATTGATTTAATATGAGTTTAATCACAGCACAAATGTATTTTTCCATGAATAGATAAATAATCTTATTAAAGTATTTCCTTAACTACACAATTTATATAAAATAGAATTTTATGTATTAATAGAATTTGATTAAAAGGTAAAAGAAAAATTTCTCCCAAATTTACAATAAATTTTAAAATGACAAGTTTCTAAATGAGATAAATAGATCATTCCAGCATTATGTAAATCAAATGAAAAATTACACTGAACAGTAATAATATTTAGTTAATGTTAAATAATTATTCAATTATAATAATATACAATTGATGCAATATATATAATTACCAGTTAACAAAATATAAAAATATTTAAAAATGCAAAATATCTTTTTAGAATTATTTTAATTTGGAAATTAAAGCCAAAATCTTGATAAGACTTGGAAAAATACATTCAGATTACAATATACTATAAGTTTTACATTACACAATTCAAGAACTTCATATACATTATATAATTTAAATTTATTATCCTATCAATACCTATCATTAAAATGTATGTGTTGGTTACTTGATTGTTACTTAGAATTAAGTTTTAACAGCAATCATCCAGCTAAAACTTTCATTACTAGTTCTGAAACTTCTATTATTAGTATCCATGTTGCTCAGGAAGTTATTACGGACACAGAACCAAAGTTTAAACAAATTAATAATGAAGCGTATAAGAAAATTTAATCCGCTTCGAACAATTTATTCTTTTTAAAATATTTAATTTTTTTTCTCTAGTTGCTTTTAGCAAATTTTTAAATGTAAAAAAAACAAAATGTGGCAATGGTGTGCCAAACTAAGATAAAGTTGTGATCTAAACATTTGAAAAAAGATGAGTGATAGTATTTCAGGGGTGCAAGAGCAAGGCATAGCATGCTGCACCTAACTAAGTAAAGCTAATAGATATGAGAAAAAAATTGAAAAGACAAACGGATGAATGACAGTTTTTTTATGGTAAAATAGCTAAATGTGGCAATGCTGCGCAAAAAGCTGTGATCTAGTTGTCTAAAAAAAAATTGGAAAAAAAACCCCTAAAAATTGATTGACAAGAAAGAGGGCCAAAAATACAAAAGAATCGCTACAGTATCCCAAGGACGTGTCACCCAAGATTACAAGACAGTTCCCCTGAGATAGAAAAAGATCACTACAGTGCCTCGGGGTAAAGTTTTTTAGAAGATATGAAATAAAGTAATAATCACAAAGGAAACTACATATGACAAATAACCAATCTAAATGAATTTCAAACACGAGTTAATTTTTAAGACATTCTAATTCAAATAACTGCAATAATTACAACTAAAATCGAGTGAAATATGATTTTTTCCCTTCTTTAATGTTTTAGAGTTTAACATGTTAGATGCCACGCCCATTTATCAGGAAATCCGAGTCAATGTACGTGTGCTCCTTTTAAGTTTGTATTGCAATATTGTGGAGTAGCAATGTCAATCATATAAGAGCATATTTTGATAAGTAATACTTAAATACATTAATGATGCAATCCTAATATTACTTAAAATTTATGAAAACAATGTACTTTTTTAGTTTCATATCCCATTTTATAAGTCAGTCACCAATAACTGGCATGGCGGGAATGGAAATTTCAGTGTAAACACCGCTGACTGATGCGGCAGCTATTGTGTTAACAAATGTGACAACAAAAGTTACAATGCCTTAATAAGAAGGCTGAAGTGGAATCCCTTTTCATCAATTTGATAAGAGCACTGCAAAAAAGCAACTGGATAACATTTCTCAGGATAAACAGAGGGTTCAAATCATCCTTGTCACTCTAAGTCAACTGACCTCCTTCCCTGCCATAGGGAAAAAAACATTCCCTATTGAATAAGTCCAAACTGTGCAAGAGCATTTATATATTTGTAAATTTTGAAATGAAGTTTTAAAATTATCATAATTTACTTCACTCATGGTTGAAAGTACTTAACTGCAAATAGATATCACTTACTGTGGCTTTTAATGTCTTCATGATCCTTCAGAATTTTACCAGCAAAAATTAGGCACACTTGCTCAACAGTAGTACTGAACTGTTTTGCCACCTCTTCTTTGAGCTAAAATGTTTTAAAAAATTACGGTAATAAAACTTCTAAACATACAATAAATTTGAAATACTTTGCAACACTTGCAACAAATAATTTATAACATAATTTTATTCAAAAAATAAGCATAAGCAAAAATATGTAAATATTGCCAAGATTACAATCATACAGATCAATTTTTTAACAAAAAAAAATTAAAAACATAACTAAAACTTCCATAAAAGTGATGCTCTCTCCCATTAGATAAACAAATATTACATATATACTATATAATTTATCAATTTTTGATTACAAGAATGTTAAAAATTGTAAAAATTTAATTTTCATCACATCCTCTAAATTATATACAAGGTGGTCATAAAATTTTTTTGCTGACATCTGCACTTCTAGCATCCGATCTGTTTAACTGATCTAGATGAGATTTCAAATACAGTTATCTGGAGGTATGCATTTGAGATTCTGTGAATGACAACACAGTGGTGCTCATGGTTTACGGTTATAGTAACAGAAACTTAAAATTTTCAAACAGCAACACTTACTTTTTCTGGTTCGAAAATGTTCAGTGCAAGCGAAAAACCTAAATAGCATTGGAACGAAATTTATAAATCCCAAAACGGACGTGTTATGCACAAACAAAAGAGAAATTCGAAGATAAGGGCTGCACCTGTGATAAACCACAATCAGGACGGCCAACTGTTTCTGAAGATGTTATTACGGAGGTGCATCACACAGTGACTTTAGGAGACATGCAAACCGCAAGAGACATAGCTCTTGTGTTAGATATACTGAAAACAACAGTCCTACATCTACTGCGTTCTGCACTTTGCATGTTTCCATACCAGTACCAGCGCATCAAAATGTTGCAGCCAGGGGACCAAAAACTACATATCAACTTTGCAAATGAATTTCCAATACAATATGATGCCAAAAACAACTGGCCCATTCGCATACTATGGACAGACAAGGCACGTTTCAACTCAAATGAGAACATGAACACCAAAAATTGTGTGCAATGGCCAAACACGAATCCTCATGCTGTGGTACCAGTACCTTTATTTGACACCAAAGTTACTGTGTGATACAGCATTACAGGCACAGTTGTTCTTGGCCAGTACTTCTTAGAGAAAGCGACACAAACAGGCTTTATAACAGCCTCTCGATATACAGCCATGCTGCAAAATTAAGTAAAACCAGAATTGCTCCATCGGAATGCACTAAATGACATCTTTTGGATGCAAAATGGTGCACCTCCACATATAGCGAAGTCTGTTTACTGGGTCCTAGAATTGCATTTTGGTGATCACGCCTCACGTCCTTTTTGTTTCCGTGGCCTCCACCATCTGACTCCTATGGATTTCTGGTTTTGGGGACATATCAAATCCTCTAGAGTTTACATATGCAACCCATAAACTTTGTCCTATTTAAAAGATTCTATAAAATGTCAGATTGCAAACATCCCTCATACTGTGTTCATTCAACAACAACAACAACATTCAACATTATTATCCACCATCTCCCACATGTAATGCGTAATTGCCTGTGATGACAACTCATGTGCAAAATGTTTGATCTAAATCAATGTATTCTTTTGCCCAATATGTGTTGTCACCAGTGGTTGATGTCTTGTCTATGTCGTATGAAGTATTCCTCCATTCACCCTGAAGAACTGTTTTTTGTTCTGTATGTCCATTTTTGAGAATATAAGTACTGTTCCAACACTAGTTAAGGATTTCAAAGGTGCTAAACATTTTGCAATAGGAAAAAGTATGTGTTGCCATTCCAAAATTTCAAGCTTCTGTTACTATAAATGTAACTGTGAGCGTCACTGTGTAGCCATTCACAGAATCTTGAGTGCATACCTCTAAATAACAATATTAAAATCTCATCTTGATCGGTTAAACGAAACGGACGCTAGAAGTACAGATGTTGGCAAAGGTTTTTTTATGACCACCCTGTATATCCTTAATATTATATCCTATATGCTTTAAAATACTACTCATGCATTCCTAATTCAGAAATGAAATACATAAACAATGCATGTATTTAAAAAAAAAAAAAATAAAAAAAATTTTTTTTTTTTTTTACAAAAATGGTTTAAATTATTTTTCATCTTTTATTACATTACATTACAATGCAGAATTTTAAGAAATTTTATCTCATTCAACAGAAAGTGCCTGGATTGTTAAGTGTAGCTGTTGAAAAATACATAGATTTAATAACTTTAAATGTTAGCAATAACTAATATATATACCATGTCATAGAAAATATAAAGAAATGTCAATTGTTTTGCATTTTTATATGCTCCTTAAAATATTACTATTTAAATCTAACTATATAAATCATGGACACACACATTTATGTCTCCTAACTGAAATACATATTTCATAATGATATTTTCACTGTAAAAGCAAAATAAAGCAATTTTATAATTTATTTTAAAATATTAAATACAATTTAGTATAATTGTGTATTATCACAACCATGTGGCAAAAGTTCCATGACTTTTTAGCAGGTAAAGATAAATAATAATGAAGATGTTTACCTAAACTGAACTAAAAATTATACATGTGATTGGCATGATGCACAAGGGTCAGAATTTGACATAATTATAAACTTTAACAATTTTCATCAACATAGTTGTGATAGCATATACAAGCATCTTATTATACTTCACAAATCAAATAAAAACTTTCAAATTTTAAATTCATATTTTTTTCATCCTCTCCTAGCATATATGCATAATTTTATAAATGCAATGCATCTTTTAAGTTATCTGAAAGAAACAAATTAAGACCTCTTTGAAAAAATAAATACAAATTTTCTTTGATATGACATACAAAATCTTAAAATTAAATATTCAATCATTAGTCACACAAACAAAATAAATATTTAAAACAATATTTTTATGATTTGTAATCTTTCATTTAGAAATACTTCTAAGTCTATCAGTACTTCTTATAAAAAACAAAAAGTGAAACTTGATTTTACATAATTTAAGGTATTGCTTCTTAACTGAAAATGTAAAGAATTCCAGGCAATCAAAGATAACACAATAGAGATAAATATTTTATCATGAAAGAAATTTTCCAATTTTAGATACCATTATGTGAATAATAAGAGAAAAAATTCTTCCAAAATCTTATAGGTCAGTCAAAAATTTAATGATAATGAGAGATTAAAAAATTATACTGCAAATGCTCAAGAGATATATCATTCAGGAAATACTTTAAAAACCTGAAACTAAGTTGAAATTTCAATAAGTTGCTGTAATTTATATATAAGGATACAAAACTGAATCAATACTTATTCACAACAAACACATTATTAATACTTTGCTACCAGAATGAAAATCATCAAAGCAAACAAAAATAATTCTTAGAAAGACTTTAGTATTTCAGTAAGTAAAACAATCAAAAATATTTACAAATTGTTACTCAAGTATACCAGTTTCATTTGACATTCATGAGGCGTTAAACACACATTACAAAACTAAATTTACAAGACAAAAATGTTGGATCTCAAAAATTAAAATCAGCAATTTATATTTCAAACTAAGAGACAGACAGTAGCAGTCATTACATCACGTATCAATACAAATTAGAATTTTATAAATAAAAAAAAAAGTACATACATCAAAGACAAAGAGGAAAATTAATGAAGCACACTAAAAATACATAGCTTGATTTAAATTTAAAGAGAAATACATTTAGAAGTGAATAAGAGGAAGATGAAATATAAATGACGTCAGATTTGCCAAATATCAGTCGTGTACATAATTAGTACTAGTAAAGGGAAAAGATTAAATGATACTGATGTTGAGTAAATTAATATAAATATCCATCATGTTCTATTAAAAAGGTAGCTAAATGTTTGGACATTTATATGCAGCTATGCAAAAATATATTGATATCAATCAGCAACAGGAAAGAAATGAATTTACGCAATATGCTAAGATATAGAAATTCATTGCAAAACTTTTTCAGTTCCTATACAGAAATATAGATATGAAATTACGAAATATTTCCAGCATTACCTCTTTTACGTTAGCACTTTCTTCAATTTCAATTGACTTCTTTTCTTTAGCGGTTTTCACAAAAATTGTAATTTTTGGACCCGATTCTTCATCCGCCATGATGAACTTCTCCACAACACTACCAAAACCTGAAGATGAAAATAGGTGCGTAGACTTCTTACATCAACAAATGAAAATTACAGCTGATGCAGCGCTCTCTATGTACACTAATGATCTATGTACTTTACTTTCGTTTTTGTATTAATATATATTAAAATTGATAAAAACTAATTTGAACTTAAAATTAATTTTTTATATATGATATTTATTAATAACCGATATCCATCTGTCTTATTTTAAATGATTTGGCAAACTAAATGCTGAATATACTTTCATATATGTACGTTTCGCTAAATACGAGATTTCCAGTTTTCTTCTGCATGCCTCGTGGTAAATTTTATACGGTCAATGAATTTCTGAGTGAGAAGAAAAAGTAACATAATATGAAACACATTTTCAAAAATAGTACAAATCATAACCATTCTATCAAAATAATTAACCTAGAATAAAAGATTTATAAAATCTATTGAAAACCTTCAAACTAACAGAGCAGCAATCAATTTAAACAAGCAGCATAATTTTTTATTTAAAGAGCCATGCAATTAATAATAAACACTCAGTCATTAACTGTATTAATCGATTAATATAAGATAAAGTTTAATTCTAACTTTTCGACTCATTCTCTTCGCGTTTAAAATCTTCCAAAATTTTAAATAGCTAAATTTTCCTCTTAAGGCTCCCGTGTACCCGCCATTTTGATTTCATCAGCTTAATGTTAATCCTATGGAATTTCAACTTGAATTCTCCCATCTTTATTATTTGATCTATTTGAATGCAATAAAGTGCATCTGAAAAAGCAAAAAATAATGAAGGCTTCTGTGGAATTACTTTTTTCCTCCGATTTTTAAAAATATTTGAAAATATTCTTTAAAGACCGGAAAACTCAAAAACGAATCATTAAAATAAGAATAAAAATATTTTTTAAAATCTTAGGAAAAAAGTAGTACCACAGAAGCATTCATTATTTTTTGCTCTTTCAAATGCACTTTATTATATTCAAATAGATTAAATAATAAAGATGTGAGAATTAAAGTCAAAATTCCTTAGGATTAACATTAAGCTAATGAACTAAGCTTAACATTAAGCTTTTCCATAGGATTAACATTAAGCTCCCGTCTACCCGCCATTTTGATTTCATTAAGCTAATGAAATCAAAATGGCGCGCAGACGGAAGCCTTAAGGCTCCCGTCTAGCCGCCATTTTGATTTCGCGGACGTAATGTTAATCCTATGGAATTTTGACTTTAATTCTCACATCTTTATTATTTGTTCTATTTGAATGCAATAAAGTGCATCTGAAAGAGAAAAAAATAATCTATGTTTCTGTGGAATTACTTTTTTCCTCCGATTTTTAAAAATATTTCTATCATTAAATTTTCGTTTTCGAGATAAGAAAATATTTATAATAGAAAATTATTTTTTTAAAAAAGAGGTTCAAATTGATGAGGATGTTTGTGTCACTAGGTAAATGTATATTCGTTATAAATGTGTGTTAACGTGTTAATCAGTAGATATTAAAATGCATTTATATATTACTGTTATTTACGAGTTAATGAATTATATATTCTGATTTGGATAAGAACTTGTCTTAATTTGGCAATAAATTACAAGTTCTTATCCAAATCAGAAAATATCATTCACGAGAAAGGAAAGATAAGTACATAAATTTATCTTCCTTTGGTTTTTACGAATTAACCTCTCCATGAGAAATGAATTATATCATCTTAAATAAGGATAAATTTAATCACTTCCTTTTCTTAAAATTATCCGTTGTTTAATTAAAAGTCAACTTTGGGATTTACCAATCTTTAAACTTACTGTCTATGTGTATATGTGTGTGTGTTTATATTCGATTGATTTGTTTCATTAACGTCACACTTAGAAGCAAATAGAGAGCTGTTTTCAGAATACACCATAAGTAAACTTTATATCTAAAGTAAACCTATTGATAATACTTTACTTTTAAATTAATTTTAAAAACATGCTATTGTGAAATAATTTTACAAATAATTTCTTCAAATTTTTTATAAGAATTATAAAAATCTTCTAGAACTTTTATCATTATTTTTATATTCGAAAATTAGCATAAAATGCGAAAATTTTGTATTTTGAAATTATTATGAAGTTGAATATTGTTTGTTATGAAGCTAAGCGTTATTTTAAATGGATAAAATGTCTGTAGATACGAGTATAATTGACAGTCGACTTGACATTGTTCTGGAATTCGTGCACTATTTATATTATCTTTTTCATTTTCAGATTTTAGTACATTTATTCCCTATCTAAGAAGAAAATATTCTCTTACTTTTAATCTTACAGTATTCTGAGGCATGTTTCATCAATCTTCTTACTTTCTAATCTTTACAGATCTGCAGGCATGTTTCATCAATCTTGACTGCCAGGATTGTATTTAAAAAAAAAACTTTGAATAGCAATGTTACTATCTAAAGTTTAATTATTGTTGCACAATTTAGGTATTTAAACACTTCAACTTCTAGAGCATCGTCAAACAATAATTTTTACATTTCACTCGCTTATTCTTTCGATATGTCATCATATATTCCATGTATGTTTATTTTTAACAGTTATTTTAATAAATCATGTGCTACAATGCTTTTTTTTTCATTAAATTTATTTATTTGTTCTGTATTATGTTTTAGAACCCTAAATGAAAATAATACAAATTCTAGGGCTGTTAATCTTTTTTAAGTCAATATATTTATGATGAAATCAACATTTTAAAATACGACTTGATGCTTTATAATTTATAGATCCTTAGATATAAAATATACATTCTACATGAACAATTCTATGTATATTGGTTTTAATTTTCATCTTGAAATATAATGCATCTCTTATGCTTTTATCTTTTCAAGGATCATGGCCTTGAAGTTGAGTCGTGGGTACGAATCAGATTTTACAACATCATTATGTGGTATACTAGTATATACTAAAGACTGGCATATTAAACGACGACGTGGTCTCAAGTAGTCTCTAAGTAGTATGAGAAGAATATTCTAGAAGAATTCTAGTTCATGTACCAGCTGGAAATCTCATCTAACCATGGTTAAAAATAATTATGTCCACTGCCCAAAATTTTAAGGGAATGCTACATAAGCATACATATTATTTTTAAAAAAAAATCTTTTTCTTGATATTGTTTTGTTGTCATAAAAAATTCTTCACTATATCAGTTACATTTCTAATATTAGATTTAAATGTATTTTATATTTTCACTTGTATAGAAGTCAAAACGTTAACTTTCGATAATCATTTAATGGTTCATTATGAAACATCAGTTTATCTTTTATATGTATTTGTGATGCGATTAAATTATTTAAGTTAATTTTTATTTGATTCGAACCATTTGATTAATTAATGTATTTTGACCAGAAGTTATTTTAATACTATATTCTGTGAATTGCTTGAAAATGAGTAAAACTTAAAATTTAATTTAAAACTTAAAATATTTAAACTGATTATAGCTAACCACATTAGTTTTTCAAATAAGAATTAGTGATCGATCAGTCCATTTTATATATTTATTAGTTTACCAAGTTTTATATGTAAATTAATACCAATTACTTTTCATTATTTACTTTATTTCGTAAATAGTGAAAATTTATTGAAAATATCTTTATTTAAACGTTTCATTTAAATAGGTGTCTCACTTAAATTAAAGGAAATTTCGTATGAACAATTTGGAAAAAGGAAACAGCAAGAAAATAACTATAAACCCACTGACATCACATTTGAGAAAAAGGGATTGTAGGGGAGGAATGGATACAAAAGAAATAAGTGTATTACTATGCAGAGAGATTTAAGAGTGAATCGTCTACGCAAGGTGGATAAAATTTTCAACACCGGTTTTAATTTCCAGAATTATGTAACTGTTCTTCAATCTAAATATAAAATTCAATTAAATATAAATAACTTTCTATGTTTAAATCAGCATAAATTTTGATTTTCATTGAGTTCATGAAGTATTTTGAGATTACTATTTTGTTTTGAGACATAAAAGAGAGAGGAAGTATTCTGCTTTGTAAAATGATATTCAAATTATAAGTAAACTGTGTATGTTATTATTTGAATTTTGAAATTTGTTTGGAATTTTTCTACCACATTCTGCGTGAAATGGTTTGGCGTCTCATTAAAATCACAAGAGATCATGTCTTATTTATTCACTTCACAATTAAATCTTTAGAACTACTTCTAATTTTAATCTGATAGTCTATCAGGTTTTCAGTGGTTTATCTTCTTCTCACTTTATCTTAGGTAACGGCCTAAAATTACGAGGTTCCTATTCTTAAATTAAAAACCTACCTTCTACATTAATTTATAAGAAAAGAACATAATTATATAAAGTGTATCATCATTGTAATAAGCTATCATAATTAGGATCAAGGCAACAAGCGTCTTGGCTGTTCGGCAGAGTGAGGAACCGCGAAACAAAGTTTGAAATGAAGATGACGCGGCATCTATTGGAGTGTAGCCGTAAGCGAGTAGCTAATGTATAGCATCGAGTGAGAGTGATTAGGGGGTCCTCCGCCCTCAGCCAGTAGTAAAACCTCCACCGTCACTTCATGTGCCATCACGTTCTTCGCGCTCTAAATTGAAGGCAGGCTTCCTCTGACCCAAGACGTCTTTACCATGCGTATTTCTATTTCTCACTATCCTTAAATCCTAACTTAGTATTTTTATTGATATTATTATTCCTCCCTTCCTTATTTATCTTAAACTAATCTGTTTTATTATTATAATCATAAAACATAAAAAATACTAATTATACATATTCTTCATTGATGGGTACAGATTGTCCATAAAGGTCACTGTTACTCCTGAAATGAAAAATATAAAATAAATAAAAAAAAGAATATTTTTCCCAAATTTGTTCCGGAAAAAAATTATCTTTCTTGTTAGTTATTACCTATCTTTTCTTTCCTTCCAAGTTCTCTTTATTTTAACTATTAGGCTTCTGGCAATTGTAAACTGCTTTGTTTTCTTGTTTTCCTAAAGATCTTTTTTTAAAAAAAGATCTAATTTCAAATACACGAGTAAAATGCTCTGGCTCCAGGCTAACACTCAATAAAATATCTCGAATGCAGCTGATTAGGGTTGAAGGATCTCAGTTCTGAAGACGAAACGACTTCGAGAAAGCTGTTGTCCAGGATTTTGAGAGGCTAAGAAAATAAAAAAACTATTGAATTAAAATGAATTAAAAGAAAATGCCATATTCTGAAACCAACTAAGGCTCCTGTCCACAGGCCATTTTGATTCGTGGACGTAATGTTAACTTGAAATTAGACTTAATTTACAATTTACTTGATCTATTGAATGCAAATGCGACCTGAAGAGCAAAACAAAACAAAAAAAATGAATGCTTCTATGGAATTACTTTTACCTCTCCACCTTTAACAATATTTTTGAAACCAACCTATCATGAATTAATAATTAAAATCTTAGCGAGAAGAAAACGACGTATCGAATAAAAATGTTGCTGTGGGCTAGATCTAAATTTCAAAATTGAAAATAGAATAAAAACCCATTTGCTTTCCATGGAAAGTATGTATATGGCTTCTAGTCTGATATTAATGTTTAAGAATATATTCATTATTCTGCACCATTCTCTTCATAGAAAAGAACGATGAAAAAAACCTACTGAAAGGAAATTTTATGTCAAAGCAGCTAATATTATTATTCAATGTTTAAACTGTATATTGACACTCCGAAAACATTAAAAATTATTTCTTGAAATTTCAAAATTTGATTTAGTATCAAGTATCTTACATTTTCATCAGATATATGTAGAATTAATTTTAGAATGGCAAATACAGAGATTCAGCAAGTCGTATGAAATAACAATGACTATTTATTCAGTGGAAAACAATTTACTAAAAATTAAGAAATTTGCATATGAAATGAAATTTTTAATAATAAGGGCAAATTGCTTTTATATTCTTTAAAAAAAGAACTGGATTAGTGAATACAACAAGCTAGTATAATATTTCAGATACAATTTACTTTGTGTAGAATTTGCTAGAATCTTCATTTAAAAAAAGAACATCGTTATCTCTGTCTCATGCAAGTTCAGATTTTGATTTCACCATTACATATCTTGAATTTATAAGTACATATTAAATATTCAGTTGCAAAGAAAACTATGTGTGGAACTATATCAAAGAATTCCACCAAACTAAAATTAGAATATCATTAACAACACTATCTTTGACTGTGAATAATCTTAAGAGTTTCACAAAATGTATATATGTAAAAAACGTTAAAATGAATAAAACCGATTTTAGCCAAGAATAAAATAAGAATAAAATAATACTAATGCAAGTTAATCTCCGTCTACCCACCATTTGATCTTCCTGTGGACGTAATGTTAATTTATGGAATTTGACTTGAATCTCCCTCTTTATTATTTGATCTATTTGAATGCAACAAGTATCTGAAAGAGCAAAAATAATAATGTTTCTGTGACATTACTTTTCCTCTGATTTTTAAAAATATTTTTACACCTATTTAATGATCGGTTTTTGAGTTTTTTCGTTCTTTAAAGAATATTTCAATATTTTAAAATAGGGAAAGCTAATCCAGGATCTATTTCATTGCTCATATTCATTTTATTGCTATTCCAATGAACAAATATGTATAAGATGAGATTAATCGAAATTAGCATGAACATTGCCGACGAAATCAAAATGGCGGCAGACGGAGCTCAATGTTAATCCCATGGAAGATTTAAATGTTGCTTAGTTCTATTAAGTTTAATGTTAATCCATGGAATTTGACTTTTAATTTCAAATATTATTTAATTCCATTTGAATATAATACAGTAATTTTGAAAGAGCAAAACAATGAATGCTTCTGTGGAACTACTTTTTTCCTAAGATTTCAAAAATATAGCAATACGTAACTGAACAAAGCACAG
>BMAW01083363.1:160089-182319 GCA_019974015.1 Nephila pilipes | reverse complement strand
AAAAATTTTAATGATGATTCAAATATATGAAAATCTAGGAATCTATACGAAGGGGAGAAAGCTGTTTCGGTTTCCAGTAAGCTATACTTTAAGTCTTTACGAACTATCATTCTCTTCAGTAGTTATTATCTAAAAGGAATCGACCTTTTGCAAACACCGTTAAATCAATGGAATTTTCCCATGAGGTATATAAGCTATCTTCTTTTTTCTTAGTCTCTGTAAAAGGGCTTGGTTTTTACTAAATAGATGTGGTCGAGTATGAGGCTAATGAGAAATGCCTTTTTATTTTCATACATTATAAAAAGTCACACCATAGCTACAGGAAGAGCAGTCAATTTTGAGACTGAAAAATTGACCTAGGGTTTCCTGCCCTTCTTATTAGCTTTTGGACCGTATTGGAGCTTGTTAGATCTCATAAACGTCAATCACTTGACCTGTCACTTTTACTTTTAGAAGGGAAGGCCCCAGTAGCAACCATAGTCATTGTTTGATGCAGCTGGCATTGTTACCGTAAAATTGTGGGATAGAGTTATGATGCCACATCGGGGCTGATGCATGGTACATCGGTCAAGGTCGCTACTATTGGCGAGGTGTGGAAATTTGGAGAAGAAGTTGTCGGCTCAGGTGTTGACTTAGATATTTGACCAATTCAAAAAATTACAAAGCCTGCTGACAGTGGCTTTCGTGCTGCTTCTAAGTGCGACGTTAATCAACAACCAACCAGTCAGTCAATGTGTTCACATGGGAGGGATGTAAGATTTCTCACCTAAACAGTTATCCAAAAATTTCTCTTTTCCTCTCGTCTGTTCAATTTCACATCGTCTATGGAGAACAATGTGTGGACCTGAAGGGGAGGGGTTAGCTCTTCTAAATATATCCCAGTTCACGCAAGCGAAACAATACATTCCTTATATTGTTATATTTGTAAGCTTATGTTATTTTTTACTTGGCTTAAATTAGTCATTTAAATTTATTTAAACTTATCTTTATCCATGCATAAGGAGAAAAAAAATTTTTTTTAGTAGTATTCAAAAAACAGAACACGAAAAAGGAAAATATTTTTTTTCTTAACAAAATTCAAAATTTTACTCCAACAAAATGAATCTCTAAATGTAGCATTCTATGTCAAGTTGAATGGATCCTAAATTTATTCGGCCTATTTAAGTTTCATCATAAAAAGAAAACAAGGAAAAAAACTTCAAAACATCAAATGTTACACTTATGTGTGTAGTAGTTTATTTATACTAATAATTTTAATTATAGATGATTTATACGGATACATGCAGTTATATTTTCGAACCGTATTTTTTTTTCTATTCGTATTAATTTATAAAATGCAAAAAAGTATTTTTTAAAATATCCTTTTTCATTAACTTGATATTTAAATTATAAAACTTTGAAATTGTAAATAGAGATTAGCAATATCTGCAATTTTTTCTGTTTTCATGACCAAAATCTTTACAAAATAAGTTTTTACAAATTTATTTGGATTTTTTAAACCGAAGAAAAACACATCGATATATATGAAATCTTTCAAAGTAAGAAGGAAATTTTTGAGTACACTTTCGTTATATACATAATTCCCTTTTAAAACTCTATTGAGTCCTTTCATTTCCTGATTTTTTCGTAATTAGAAGAGTTTCTTATAACTGTTAAACATTCTATTTCTTAAAAAGGATTTTTATTTTAAATTTAAATAAATAGGATACATTAAATGCATGATTAGGAAAAATGATGCAAAATGCAATAAATATACATCAAAATATGAAACGAACCTTAAATGCTGTCATATTTGCTTACCCACCAAAAGTGACAATGGCTTAACAGTAAACTCTGACTCCTCTTAAAAAAATGATTCTGATAAATTTTTAACTACCACTATTTTTTCCTTAAATTCTTCTCATGCTTAATTAATTTCTTTCTTTTTAAAGTGCAAAACTGTTTTAATCTTATTTTTTTTCTTCTTAATTTAAATTATTCATGGGCAAGATGCAGGCCTAACTAAAGCTCCAACAGTGCATTCTGATACGAAGATTAACCACTGCAAGGTTTATGTGTACCGGTAAACCATCTACCTATATATAATTGTTAGAATAATCCAGTGGGGAAAAAATAACGTACTTGTAATTTTTTAAAATTTTATTTCACTTAATTATTTATTTTTGAGCCTCCCAATCAATTAATGAGACAAAGTTCTTTTGTCAGATAATACACCAGAATTTCTCTTACCTATTCCTATGAGGCCTATTTGAAGGTTAAGATTCCCATCTACCAGCTATTTTGATTAAGTGAACGTTATCTTAATCTATGGAGTTTCTACTTTCGTCCTTAATTTTGGACTATTGTATTTATTTGAATTGTGAAAGTGTATTCGAAAGAGCAAAAAATAATGAACAATTCTGCGGTATTACATTTTTCCTTTGATTTTTGGGCCGTGGCAGCCTAGTGGTTATAATTACCGACTCTTGGTCGGTGGTTTTCGTCGTGTCGTGTGTTCGGGGCTTGATATCACTAAAGATCCACGTATAACAGGGACTTAAAGTCCTTCCGTTGGCGTGGTGAGGAAGATAGCAGTGGGGGCGCTGCTCAGGTGTCGCCCTCGTCGCTTGGTCGAGGATCAAAATTACGAGGTCGGTTTGCCAGTAGCCTTCGTAATGCTTTTAGTAAGACGTTAATAAAATTAAATCTAAACCCAAATCCTTCGATTTTTGAAAATATTTTAGAATATATTTTTAAATACCGGAGTACTCGCAAACGAAGTATTAAAATAGAGATAAAAATATTTTTAAGAATCGGACGAAAAATGTAATTCCGTAAAAACCTTCATTATCTTTTGCTTTTTCGGGTGTACTTTTTTGCATTCAAAGAGATAAAATAGTCTAGATTTGATGGCAGTTGCAGAAATTCCACAGATTTAACGAAATCAAAATGGCTTAAGACTTTGAAATGCAGAATGTATTGGCTAAAGTCTTTATACTATCAAAATTGAATTGTTATTTATGTGGTACAAATGCTTGTTGAGATGTTTTCATTTCCATCTGTGCTTTGCTCGTGATTGATTTTTCAACTAGTGCCAAAATATATTTAAATAACTTAGAATCTTTAGACTTAATCCTAGCACAAATAAAGCATTTATTTTTATTTAGTGAAAAGGATGATTGTGAAGCATTTTAAGAGATAAAAAAATTCCGTGCTTATTTCATGTATGCATTGTAATTTTTTACTGGTTATTAAAGACAAAGTGCTCCAAAATGAAATACTTTCCCCCCAAATTAACTAAATTTTTGAAGCATTAGTTGAGAGCATTTGAAAAAATTTCTTATTACGAAGAAATCTAATAAAATGCTTTCTTTCTTTTCTTTTTTTCAAACGCTTCATTTTTATTGAAGCAAATAATGCAGTGAATTTATTTAAAAAAAATAGCCTACATTGGACAAGTAGATTTCATAATACAACAATAGTAAATGTATTTACTAAAATATTTTTAAAATTCAAATAAAAGTTTCTCCAATCTTTTCCGAATAACTTACTTTAATTAAATTAAAGTGCATTTCTAACTTTACATTATATGGACAAAATCTCTCTCTTATTGAATTAAATTTTTAAATGCATTTTTAATTCAAAATTTATTTCATTACCTTTTAAATTTAAATGTATATGAAAATTATCTAAGAATAGTGCTTTCAGATAAAAGCTTTTAAAATTAGTAATCAAATTTTAAGCCTTCTTTTTTTCAATTTTATAGTACGAAATTATATGATGCATGTAAGGTTAGATTTTGTAATTTGTTTGTTTGCGTTGTATAAGTAGAAAGATTTTGGCCCAAGAGCCAAATCTTGTTAAACTGCACCAAACATTAGTTTGAACTGTAATCTAGACAAGAAAAAGAAACTGGTTCATAGGAAGGAGAATTTAAAAATAGAAAAGTATTGCAAGGGTATCTTTGTTGCGCGTTGCTCATGACCACGGCCTGTCATCTGGGGGATGCGGCGAATACTATGCACCGGGACTCCGCGATTGAAGGGCCCCACCAAGATCAAGAACTAAAATAATGTACTCTTGCACATGAAAACCTGTTAATATTCCTATCGTTGTCAGTATGACGTAAAGTTCATTTTATCGTAAACAATATTATTGTAGATCTCTGAATTTCGACAATCTTCAAACTAATTCTTTGTGATGCAAATGTTTCGTTTTTGTTATTAGACTCGGGGAGCTCACAAGAATCCCCAACTAAATTGAACTTTTTAGTCAAGCATGTGTACAGAAGGTTTAAATGCACTTGTTTTATCAAGCATTGAAAAAGAAATTGTCAAAAATCGTAATTTTTTCTGAAGTAATTAAAGTAAAAACCAAATCCCGTATTAAATAAACATGCATTATTAATATATGTTTATGTCTATAACTTTTTTTTTACTTTACAGAAAATTTAGGTCTGCAAATTGTTTCTTGCACCCAGGCCCCTTTATAGAGAAGGCCGGCTCTGTCTACAATTACCAAAGACAGTAAACCCCATAGGAAAGGGAAAAAAATCACCAAAGTACCTCAGAGTAATGATGCCTACACTTACCCGAAGGAAATAAGCCCCTGGGGATTCTTTTTTGTATTAATGTCACAGTAGAGTAATATGAGAAGGTTTTTGACGAAGGTTTTTAGCGATCAACTTCATAATCCTGAACCAACATCAAATATTGGAACGACAACTGTAATGTTCCTTTATTCGATGTGACCTTTCTTGTTCAGAATCAGGATTTGAGCATCGCTTGCCAAGATACTCATACCCTTAGCGAATAGGCTACTTTATCCTTCCATATTCACATGCTGTGATAAATGCTTTTTAATTGAATGCATTTTCTAAATAAAATATTCGAATATTGCTACCTTCTGCCTGTAATACTAACGATATCACATTAACATGAAAAATAACATTTTAATACGATTAGTGAAGAAAGTTATTTGAAATTGGGATTTTTTACATACAATATTTTCAGAACATAACTAATTACAAATTTACGTTTATTTACGAAAGTTCCTTTCAAATGTTTTTGATCTTAAATTTACTAAATATTCACCAAAAAGTTATTGAAATGTCAACTTTACTAAAATTCATACAGCTTACTATATTTTCATTTTTTTCATAAAAAAACAATGTTAGGAAATTAAAAAAAAAAAAAAATACTAAAGCACTGATTTAGAAATAACGTAATGTTTCATAATATTTCAGGAAAGGGAATAATTTACAGAAAGTGTCATTATTTCTAAGTTTTTTTTATCTTATTGTTACACTGTTTATAAAATTTTTTTTTAAAGAAAATAAAGGATTTGAAATTTCTGTAGTTGCCTTTTATTCGGAAATGTATAAGAAATGTATGTTTTTCAATACAAGTACCTGACATGCACAGTGTTTATTTATTTATTTTTTTGTACATTCAGAATTTTAGAGATGTTTTTACTTTGAGTGCTTACATTTGATGCTAATGGTACTGTAATATTATTACCTGTAACAAATAAAGCTATATTACCTTAAAATTTTTAAAAGGATTTGTTATAAATATTAGTTTGACTAAGAACAAAAGTTAAGCTAAAGTAATGATTTTTAGACTTTTGTTTTTAGTAGGAGAGTAATCCAAATAAAATAATCTGGTAAAAAATAATAGAATAAGAAGTGTTAAATATGTACATTAAATTCTGTGTCTCTTAGCTCTAAAAATTAGACTCCCAATTAAAACGAGTACCTTAACATAAATTTTCTTTTATGTTTACTTGTCTTTTAATAAGACCTGGGGGCAAAATTTTCAAAAAAAATTCTAATAATTATTTCATATATTGTAACCCTTATTGACATGCGTCACTGTCATTTGTTCTGAGCAGGTTTCTACTTTTATAAAAGTATTTTTTGAAACCAATAATCACTATACAAAATTTGGAATATTTCAGTGTTCTGTGAAAATATTTCATTAAATTTTTTGATTTTTTTCTAAATCAAGTGATAAGATAAAAAAGAAGCAGTACGAACGGAATTTTCGAGATTAGAAAGACTGAAAAAGGGAGAGTAAAAGATAGTTGTCAAATTGGAAGAAGGACTGTTTATTGAAGCAATGAAAAGCTAATTTCTTTGTATAATTTTTACAGGAGAGAATTTTCAAATATTTAGACAACATTGGAGGACAATGCTTTCCTATCGCTTAGGGATAGAGGTCCATTAGTTCGTAAAATTGAGGGCTAAACATAAACTAAACATACCCTCCTCTCCTCATCTGAGAAAGTAAAAAAGAAACGTCGTGAAAGAAGAGATCATAATCTATATTATAGCAAGAAGACAGGAGTAAGTTCATTCTATATTTGTTGAACACCTAATTACTATAAAGGTCTAATATTTAATTATTTTCAAAAGCTTATGTTCCACCCTAAGACTAATTCAAATGTAAATTTTATTACTTAAAGAACTTTATCTTCAGGGGAGGTTAGAGGCTTAACTTTAGCCTTATGGGTATAATTGGCCTCTGTGAATAAGAGAAGAGCAACGCTTTAAAATCTAAGTGTTCAGCAATTACTATGCTTCAATTTGAGTCTTTCTAAAAAAGAATTTCTCACAATCACAATTAGCAATCAAATAGTGTGTATCAATTGTTATTTTTTCTTGTAGCTCATTACAGAAGTAAGGAGCAATGTGGGTACAAAAGAAACTTTATTAAGGTAATGCACAAATCACATAATAAAAAGTCATTCCAAAACAACATTAAACTTTGATGTAATTTAATACAAAATACGAGTTCAAAAAAAGTTGATAATTTATTTGTGATACATTCCTTTAGTATCAACTTCTGCAAAATGTTTGATCAAATTCTTCCGTATCTAAAGAGACAATAATATTCATTTATAAACAGACCTTATCAATCAATTTATAATAGCTGTTTTCAGAATACAGGAACGAGTATTAATATAATCTTTAATTAAAATTTTGAAAATATATCTACTCATGCTGTGAATGAAATACTCGAAAAAAACTTTGAAAAATATAGATAAATCCGGAGAGATTTTTTTAAAATAAGTTAAATATTTAGGAAAATTAATTATTTGAAGAAAAAAATTATAGTAACTGATATAAAAACAGTCAGTACATTTGAAAGATAAAGTACTTGATTTCGGAAAAAATTAAAGTTAAAAACAAAAAGATGTTAGGCATTAAAATATATTTTACAATAATTTGAAATACAATTATCAGGGCCATTTAAATATATGTTTGAAAAACTTTTTTGTGCCGTAGAATTATTTGACTGAATAAAATTTTTTAATAACACTTAAAAAAAAAACGAAACAACAACTAATAAACTTTAAAAAAAAAATTGAAACTACGTTTTCTGCGTTGTAGTTTCGTAAAAGTGCAGAAAACGTTTGCCTATGTCTTATTCTAAATTTTACCTCTATAATTAATTTTAAACGTTAATGACTTTAAGTGCTTTCCGATCTCCAAGGGAATGGAAGAGAAGTGGTTTCAAAATAATATGTAGGACCCCATTTATAGTAGGAAAAAAAATATTATTCTCCCTGAAATTCCTGAAATATTTTTATTAGAAACATAACAAACATTAAATTATGCTAAATTTTTATGTTAAATGTACAATTTTCAAATATAGTTTGAAAGATATTAAAAAATACTTTAATTACATACTTTTGAGATAATTTATATTAAATTAAAAAATTTTTAAACCATATATTGGAGTAATTTAAAGTCTGTGAGGGAATTTTGAGTAAGAACCGCTTTGAGAACGCATAAAATCTTGCCATGTTCATACTGTAAATCTATTTTGCGATAGATTGGGATTTATGCTTGATTCGTATGAAAAAAAAAAACAAGCTTTAAAATGGAGTTCTACAAAGTGTAATTCAAACGTTGTTTACTATTTGGATTGAAATATAAGTTTTACCTGAAATCTCGAAGTTAAATAATTCACATTGAAGGAAATATTCTATTTTTATTGGAATGGATTTAAACAGTTGAATTCAAAAAATCTGTTTTTACCTTTCTTGTGGGTAATATAATTTTTCAAAGCAAGGCGTAAGACGTGTTAGTGGCCTTTTTCTCCAAAGAGTTTTCTTTGAAAGCTGTAGTTCTTCATAGTGGTGTATGTTGTGTTGAATAGAATCTTATTCGAAATTTTTGTGTTTTCTTGGAGTATATATTTTCCAATATTTCATTCATAAAAAGATCAATCATGCGTTAAGTATGAAAATTGTAATACAATATCTTGAACTTTTATTACAAATTGGACCTTTTAACCAGCCTTTATAACAAATAACAAACAAAAACGTTTTTTTATTTATTTCAAATAATCCTAAGCTTTGAAATAAAAAATTAAAATTAAAAGTTTTAAATATATTGAAATAACTATGATATGGTAGTATCATTGATCACAATAAAAAAAGTCGAGAAAACATATGCATGAATCTGTATTTTGTGTGTGTTTAAATAAGGCTTTTAAAATGTTCAGAATTAATCTCAGAATTTCAATCTGAATGATGTTTGTGATTTTGAAAATATTAGAAACTGCATTTATATTTGTGAAATGAAATTTAAAGAAACAGAATGTAAGCGATTTTAATATCTTAGTCTACTGGTATTAATTGATATTTCCCTAGTTAGCCTATTGTGAGGTGGAAATTAAAAGAATGAAATACCAACTCAGCTAAAGTACTCCTTAAGAAACAGTACATACATATTACATTTCCAGTCAAATAACATAGTTTGAAATATTATGAACTTCAAACCTGCATAAAGAATGATAAAATTATTTAAGAAAATAATAAATAGCACATTACAAAATGATTAATCAGACACATCCTTATTAAGATTGAAATCTTTTGAAAATTTTAAGCACTTTACGGAAAAAAGAAAGATTATAGTAAAAATATTATATTATCTTAATAAAAAATTTGGTTCAGAAATGGAAAGCAATTAGTAAAAATTTACAATATATGGATAATTCTCTTCTTAATCGAAGGAATAAAAGGTAAGAAATATAAATAAACTATTATGATATGATTTCTTAAAATCCCAAAAAACAATTTAAGTAAAATGTATAGATTTCTTTTAATGAGATCAACGTTTCAAATAAAATAAATTTTTCTATTACATTTACAGATTTGAATAAATCAAAAATAAATTCTTATTTTCAAAACCTGTCATCTAATAAAAGTAAATAGTTACTATTGAATTATACTAATAAATAAAAAGAGAGAAAATAAAACCTCATTTTTGTAGAAATTCAGTCTCGATTTTTTTATACTATATTATATATAATCTCCCAGATTATATAAACTCTTCAGTTTCACATAACCTTTAAATATAAAAACTTAGCTTCCGTATGTTTCCGTCTGCAAAACTGGAAAAGTAGTCGATGGAGTGACTTGAAATTTTCACAGAACATTGCATTTATATATAAGGGTATTTTTATATACTTTTTTTTTATCCCGAAGTTCCCACGGAATCGAGAAATTTCAAGCGTTTCAAGAAGTTAAAATAAAAATAATTACATCTGACATTTGACTCTATGTATCACATTTTTTTCACTTGCACTCATTACTATTTTCCCTCATTTGTTTTAAAATGCGTCAAATACTTATGATGTTAACAACAAACATACAATAAAATGAATAACATTTTTTTTTTTACTGTCTGTGGTCTGACTCACTTTCGTTAAGGGAGGCCAGCTCCTGTCAAATTTTTACTTTTTAACTTTTTGCTACAAAATTTTCTCTCTAATTTTTTCCAATCATGATGTAAATAGTTATTAAAAATAAACGTCAGCCCGGGAATAAGGATGCTGCACTGACCAGTTGATTGATGTACCTATTATAGCCATATATATTATATTTAATCAAATGTTAGCATTGATTTTATCTAAATGATTCGATTATATATTTTCAGAATAATAAAAACGATTTGCTTTCATACTAAATATTGTATTCAACTTATTTGTTTTGAAAATAATCTAATTGTCTATATTCTAGAAAAACAAAATGTGAGTCACTTTTATTTAGATTGTTGAAATGAATTAAATTCTTTCGTTTTTCACGATTGATCATTGTACGTTTTTCCGCCATTCATAGCTCAAGTTGCATTCATTAATCATCTGTAATGCCTCGTCCCCGTTTGAACATAGGTCACCATCCTCTATGCGCAATCACAGAACGTCTAAGATCAAACAGCTCTGATCAAGAACGTTTAGACGATAATGAACGAAAAAGAGTCAGAACTTCTCAAAGGTGAGCAGAAGAATTGGTAAATAACTGGAAGAAACTCTTGAATTATTATGAGTAGAAGCGAGAAGAAGAGCATCACATTCTTCTCAACAATGCCAAGTAGATCAACGACGAAGACGTATGTAAATGCAATATCTGAATGGCCGAACATCAGATAATCGAATTGCTTTTTCATACGAACGGGATATTCAATACAATACTCCGTGTAAATTTGTTCAACTCGGAAAAATTGATAACACGAATCGCAACATGAAATTTAAAGGAGAAGACCGAGGAATGTGCTGCGCGAGCGGAAAAGTGGAGCTAATTATTTGAATGTCAGCAGCCAAAATAACCACTGAAAAGTTAGTTAAGAAAAGTTTGTTTGCTGATGATTCGAAACATTTCCTCAAATAACATAAGAAAATACAATTCTTATCTTCAGATGACTTCATTCTGTGTTAATGTTATTGTTGAGTATTTTATGTCGATATTTAAAATTCGGAAACAAATGTACCACAAAGATGAATCTTTGCTTCCTTTTCCTAGCAATGACCATACATTTTCCAAATATATTTCTTGGAATGAAATCAAAATTTCAAATTAAATAAATTTTTCTATTATAACTGCAGATCTGAATAGCTCAAAAATAAATTTTTATTTTCAAAAACTGTAATCTAATAAAAATAAATAGTTACTATTGAATTATGCTATTAAATAAAAAGAGAGAAAAATAAAATCACATTTGCAGAAATTCAGTCTCTATTTTTTGATACTATTCTCACAAATTATATAAAATCTATAGCCTTACATTATGATAAAATAAAATTATTTCATAATTGCGAAATTTCTACATCAAATGGAGCATTAGAAAGTGCAAGTTTCCTTTTGAGATCGTGTAATGTACATCCTTCCTTTAGAGCATAAAATATTTGTAATATTTTAATTTCTTTAACGCCGCTTCAAATATTATTCTATGAGTATTTTAAATTTTTTAAAAGAAAACCGAGCTTAAAACTGGTGTAAAAAACGCATTTCTTAAAAATTTCATTGATGTTAAAGATATTACTGTATTATTATGTGTAGCGGAGCTCGAAACGAATGTAAAGAATTTATAATTATTTTTAATACAATTAATGTAAAGATATAATTATACTTAGAACCTTTTTTATGTCGCGGATGAATAAAAGCCTCATAAAACATTTTAGACTTATTTATATGTCATCGTATGTAATATAGCCTCTGTTGGGCGACTGTCACATTTTTATGTTACTTGTTCAGTTTAGCGAACTTGGCAAATTTCAAAAATTCTCTAACCCTTATAGTAAAGTTACTCTTTCAGCAAAACTTTCTCAATGAACCATGAACAGTGATTAGTATTATTAACATGATGATGAAACACTAATTTTGTAAGGACTTCATATGAAGGAAGAACCACTGGTATTTAGAAATCTTCACTATCTTATTGGTGTCCCAATTATGTATTCAGTTTGATAGTTTTTATCTTCAAAATTCTAAAAAAATGCATTTCCTCTTAAGATTTTAATGTATACTTAACTCTTAAGGGAACTAATAAAAGTATATAAATCATGCAATTTGAATATATTTACCAATACAATTATCAAAACGCACAAGAAGTTACCTAATATTATTTAATGAAAAGATTTTTACACTCTATTAAGTGATTTATAATATACAAAAATTGAGCTTTCTTTTTTACAAAAATTCCCTTTAAATTTAAGTTTATGTTTTGATAGAAGAAAACAAAGAGATAGTTGAACGCTTTTGAGTTTTTCATGCCTAAGAATTCTTAATATAATTATATAATGATTTTCTCATATTTTTCTTTTCTGAATTAGAAATTTTTTTTTCCACTTAAAAGATATGTAATTTGTTTTATATCATAGTTATTCACTGGAATATTTCAGTTAATGTGAAACCTTTAATTCTCAATAACATAAAAACTTATAAATTTAGTTGTTTCTCTCAATGTGCATAGTAAATACTTGATTTTAAGTACCTATTTATTCGTATATTATTTTCGGTTATACTTTTCAACGACTAAATAGATATGGTGTAATATTTTGATTTGATATATTTTGTAAAAGTCGTCTGTCTTTCAAATATCTAATTAAGTCGCTATTGTATCTATAAATATATAGTTTTTAGATCAAATAATTTAATCTTGTATAAAAATTTGGAAGTTTTCTCTTTGTATGTAATGCAAATTTACAATATTGATCGTATTGCTCCATAATCTTTCAGGGAACTTCGTTGATGTGTGGAAAGTGCTAAAAGCACATCCTTGCCAAAAAAAAAAAAACAAAAATTTTCAAACTTATTTTTTGTGATTTTTTTTACGAAACTCTCTTTTCACCTCTTTCAAGTAGCAGTAGCAGCGATTTACTTAAAAACTTTTCTTTCCAATTATATTTTTTTGAAAGTAATTTTGTTTTTGTTAATTTTCGTCCATTTAATTTTCTATTTTTTTTTTAAGTATATTGAAGCGATACGCTTGTATGTTACGCTGGGTAACACTCGAATGAAATGTTAAAAAAGTATGATTATTGGACCATCCGAGAAATCGTAAGTTAATTGGTTGATTTTTTATGAATTTTTCAAAATAGTGTTGAAAAGTGTCGATTTAGGATCTTTAAATTTTTTTAAATCGTTTAGTCCAGAAATCTATCAATCGAAATGAAATGGTAATCATACGAAAAGCGAAATGAATCACTAATTAATGCTTTTCCCTTTATAAAAATAGGGAAAAGGATTAATTAGTAGAATTTTAAATAAATTTTTAACTACATAACCAGTGAGCAAATTTTATTCCTCCTTCCTCTTAAGATTTTTGCTGCTATTTCTTTTTTATTTAAATAAGGAAAATTAAGTGGGAAAGTAGGAGTTTTCTTTCTCGAGGGACTGAAATTTTAGTATCGAATTTTGCGAATAATGATGATTCTGAAGCGTTCTAGGAAACAATGATTCAAAATTAAAAATAAGTATTGTAAGATATATTTATAATAAGCACATTAGAACCTCTTTCTGGGATCTGATAAACTCAACAGACTAAGTGAAATCCATCTAGATATGGAATCAGATCTATATTAAGGATTCATACAAGTAAATGAGCTTTACTTTCTTACAAAATTTTAAAAAAATTTAATTTATATGAAATCAGGCATTATTAAAATACAATAAATTCATGCATGTAATATCTTTCTAAATGAATGCCTTCAGCGGTTTATTGTTATTTTTTTTATTGAAAAAGAAATATTCACATGTATTTATTATTATTACCACGCAGGAAAAATCGATATATTAAATTTCTGTTGACATCCCGAAAGGAAATACAAATAGTAATAATAAAATAATTCCAACATTCGTCTCGAAATTCTACTCAGCGATGACCTAGATCTTACATTAAGTACTTCAAATTGCCCCAGTTTTCGAACAAAACGTTTCCTCCTGGGAGATCTATTATATGAGCTTTAGAGGTTTATTATATATGTAATGGAATTTTGTTCAGGCTTCCACAAACATATCTCACTTACTTCACAATCGAGGTGCAGGCTTCACATATATATTTCGGGTTCGTAATGAATGTAAAATCTTAATAATGCAAGGCTTAATAAACGAGATTTAATGAATATTTTTCTATAACTCTTATGGTATTTAAAGACTACCTTTATTACTTTTTCTCCGTTATTTTCTTTGATACTGAGAAATCAATTCCATTATAAATATAACATAATAAACATAATAAATCTATAACATAAGTTATTACAATTTTTTAAATAACATGAAAAATGCGATATATATATATATATATATTTATCAAAGTGAATGTATTTAGATGTCTAAACAAAATAGTAACTTGAATACATTTTTATGTGACTCTTTAGGAAGTAAATATTACGCTTCATAATTAATGGCACCTGTGCAAGGTTCACCTAAAAAATTAGTATTCTGCTAAAAAAATTAGTATCTTAATATATACACGAATGATATTTACGTAATAAGGTATTCCAGAATTGGAACTAAAGCGCTATTTTTTTAAAAGCTAAGGTGGTTCTAGTTTTTAATTTGGGCTGGTGAAGCACATTACTAATTTCAATCCAATCACTAACTGTTAAAAGAAGTTTGGATCTAGATATGCACTTACAGTCATCTATTATATATCTGATATCACTGGTCGATTGTTTTAAAAATATGTTATAGGCGTCTGTACATTTAAAAAAGAAATTATTTTTTCTATTTTCTATTTTTTTTTCTTTTGACAATAGAGTTTATACATACATCCTTAGTCAGTTGCACAATCATTACATATTTTCTTCTCTTTTATATTTAAGGGTAGAATTATACTCAGTGATCATGAACTAAAAAAAAAAATAAAAGTATTAAAGCAAATTTAGCGTTTATCTTGGAGTCACTCAGATGCTCCCGACCAGGCAGTATGCTTTAAATATACAATCAAAACAATAAAAAAATACCTTGATTCCCTTGAAGGATGGCTAACAAAGCATAAGCTATTAATATAAATCAATAGCTACCAAAGTAAAAAATCGCAAGTCATAATCCGTGCAAAAATAAGGCTATCGAGCCCTAAATCTCTCCACTTTCTCGCACGGCATTAATTGGGTTACAGTAATTCGCGCCCTGAGCTGACATTTAGACAACAAACTCACAAATACATTTCAGACAAATTCTGGAGCAAAATTGTTATTAGCATTTCTCTAATAGGTCGTAAATTCCTATTACCTTTAAGCAACATTTTATACGATCACGTTCTATGTCCAGTCATAATATCCGTTGTCTGTGTATGGAATGTAGCAGTCTAACCGGTATGAAATAAAAATGTAACACACACATACAGGGTGACCATAATTAAACTGCTCAGAATGTTCTGTAGTGCGATCTAGTTACGAGAATTGCGTTAAATATAGTAGGAAGATTAAACAAGATGGGGGACGAAGGGTTGATCGAAAAAAATAATTCCAAAAGTTACCACTGGGGGAATATATGGCACTGCGTAGTTGAAGAGAGAGTTTAAAGAAATACATAATCAACACTGAAGTAAAATAACCTTTTATTTAATGTATTTAACAATTTAATTCAATTTTAATAAGTCAACAATTTTAAAAAAGTTAAAAATTTACATAAACACTGATAGAGTCTTTTAACTGCAGTTTCATTTACTGAATTCAAAAGAAAGCAGTAGCAAAAGAAGTTCTTTAATCAAATTTCATGTTACGTCCTTTGGCACAGCACCAGCTTCTTTGGCTTTAAAAGACAATGTATTATTATTCGGATTGAAAGTCGCATGCAATAATGTCTCCTTCTTTTTACAGTCGAGCGTGCGTTATTTGTCAGATTCCATTATCTCAACCAGTCCAACGCGTCAGCCACTCTTCGTGCTTTTAGAAAGCACACAAATGCATAAAAGTTAACGATCTTGTGATAGTTAATGGTTTCAAAGAAACGGTTGGAAAGTTTGAGAAAACAGGTTCTCTGAAGGCTCAGTCAGATAGAGGAAGAAAATTCATACCACAGGTGGAAGAAGTTGTAACAACGGTTATCGTGAGAAAATATAAGAAAAGAGAACACAAGAAAATAATGCTACTATGTTGAAGGATAACATATAATGGATTGTACAGCATATTTCTGTTGACATGTTACTTTCTGCTGTTGTGAATGTTGAGCACAGAATACAACACATGGTCCACAAAAACGAAGGCCACATTGTACTCGATTTGAATGTGCTAAATAAAAGATAATTTTATTTCAGCATTGATTCTGCATTTTTTAAAATTCTCTTTGCAGTTACGCAGCACCACATATTCCCCTGGAGATGACTTTTGGAACTATTTTTTTTCGCAAATTCCTCATCCCTCATTTTTTAATCTTCCTACAACATTTGGTGCAATTCTTGTAATTAGATCGCTCTACATAACATTTTGAGCACTGTCAGTGTAATGAGGGCCACCCTATATATATATACATAGGTATGATACTAATAACTTCAATGATATCAAAAATTGCAATAAAATTAAACTTAAACACTTAAATAATCAGAAATTTGAGCAAGTTGTGAGTTAACTATTATAAGATCATGCCTAACTTTAAAAGAAGGATATAGTATGAATACTTTTCATTCTAGTTTTCCATGATTTATACCTATATGGCCTTAATATTTTAATAAAAATTTACTTCAAATTTTGAAACAAATGGACAATAAAGAATATTTTTAAAGGATGAATGGTTTTATTATTGCCATTAATAAAAGAAAAAATAACGGAAGAAATAGCAAAAGAAAATGTAAGGGCATGGACGTTATTAAAACTATTGATAATAAGATTAGCAGTAAAACATTTGACAAAAATAGCTTTTTACCATTAAGGCTCCCGTCTACTCGCCATTTTGATTTCGTGGACGTAATGTTAATCCAATGGAATTTGGACTTTAATTTTCACAACTTTACTATTTGATTGATTTGAATGCAATAGAGTATACCTGAAAGAGCAAAAAACAATGAATACTTCATTGGAATTACTTTTTCCTCCGATTTCTTAAAATATTTTTACCCTTGTTTTAATAATTCATTTGCGAGTTTTTCGGTCTTTAAAAAGTATTTTTAAATATTTTTAAAAATCATGGGGAAAAGTAATTTCACAGAAGCTTTCATTCTTTTTTGCTCTTCGTGATGCATTTTATTGCATTCAAATAGACCAAATAGTAAGGATGTGAGAATTAAAGTCGATATCCCATAGGATTAACATTTGCGTCCATGAAATCAAAATGGTGGGTAGACGAAAGCCTGTTCCTTTTCTTTCTAGTATTTTAAGCCTAATTATTTTTGGAAATATATTATTTAATAATATTCTTTGTAGTTTTAAATTAGTTAACGTACCTTTAAATTCTTAAAATAATCTAAATAAATTCTTTAAAACTTGTGTTAAAGCTGTTGATTGAATTAGTTTTTAAAACTGATTAAAAATATAAAAATTATAAAATAGATTAATTTTTTGAAATTATGAAATAAAATAATTTCTTCTTTTGTGGTTTTGTGTATTTAATTTCTAATTTTTTGTATTAAATCTTTTAAAGTGTATAATCTTCATTAAAATCTTTTTCTAATATTATTTTATATGTTTTTCTCTATTTTAAATCTGTTTCATAAAGAGCAATATTATTATCGATCCGCAAGCATTCTGTTGCATTCAGTTATTACTCGATTATCATGATCGATAGATAAAATCCACCTACGAGCCCTCATTTATCCTTCAGAAACTTATGCAAAGAAGCATGAATGGAAGCAAAGAGCATTCTTTAGTTTTTATATATATTTAATTACATATATCTTTTATTATGCAGTAACCTGTATTATACATTTCCTTAAGCAGTAAAGTCGATATAGGTTTTGATTTCCGTGTTGTTACGTCTTGCATTTCGATACCCTTATGTAAAATTGATTAAAGTAAAATCTTATTTTCTTTCTATCAAACTGTTAATACGAACTCGTTTGCAGAATAAAAGTCTTGAGTTAGGCTTATTCCGAACTCCTTATTTACCTGTATATTCTATATTATACGTGACACTGTCTTTTTGTTTAATAATTTGATTTTTTTTGTAGTAAACTTTAATTAAAGAATAAAATGGCCGCATCAATACTGGTTAAAGATGAATGACTGTTTTATTGTTTTTTTCTTAACTTTAATTATATTTTTTTTTGTATTAGAGACATATATTATTATTTTTTTCGTCTTTCAGTTTTCTGTAAATTTAGATTTAAAATTAGAGGTTTTTCTTGTACTTTCTTTTGCCTCATCAGTTTTTGCTTGCTCGCTTATGTTAGATTTTTTAGAAATCTATTACAAATTACGAAGGTTCGATCATTAAAACAGTGGTGATTTGTTTAAGCAGAGTACCTCTATCTTAATCCAGTGGCAGTATTTCATTTCATTACTTTAATTTTGCTCATTTTTCAAGAATTTTCCTTTTTTCAATAATCTCTTACTGTTTTTCCATATATTCTTCTTATTATTAAGTTTTTTGTAATTCTTTTTATACATATTTTTTAAAATTAGGTCATTTTTAAGATTTAATACTGAATAATTTTTTAGATTTTTTTTTCTGTATTTTCAGAAAAACATTTTGTAACTTTTAATTTTAAATTCATTCTTCTATTCTTTCTGTATTGTACGCTGTATCAATGTTTATTTGCATTTTCGTTTTTACACTCAGTTTATATACACACTCAAAGACACACACATTGATATACAGGATGATTCAAAATTCATAGGATAATCTTTGGGGATTGGTAAAACTCATTATTAAAAGAAAATTTTTGTACAGGAATATTTGAGTGGAATTGACGTTTAATGGCTCAAGCACAAGCAATGAGACATGAAAGGAATAAAAAATTATTGTATACTTATCGTTCTTGTTAGTTGTTGAACGACATGTAAATGTGAGTCAACACGTCATTTGGAGAGTGTTCAATGAAGAACGTTTACTTCAATTCTATGTGCAGAGAATCCAAGTCTTGAGAATGAGCGATTAACCTTTGCTCGTTGTACTCCGTCAATGGTTCTTGCAACAGACTCGTTGCAGCCGGACTCACATATTGTAAAAGGAATATTTATACAGCAACGTGTTTTAAATGTGCTCAGTACTTATTGGTAAGGGCAACAGCAAATCGCACGTCTGCGAACATTCCATCAACAGTTTTCCGTGACAGTTAGTGTGAATATTGCGAACGATTTCTTCATTGGCTTATATACTCATATCAACACAACTCTAAAGCCAATATTAATGCACTTTTCTGGATGTGCATTTACAAGAATTCCAGCTCGATGCTCCGATTGTCGTCGAAGTCAAATGAAGTTTCCGCATGATGATGCGCAAGTTCATTTCATTACGGATTATCCTTAGTTACTTAGATGCCACTTCTGAAATTTGACGGATTGGTCCTGGTAGATGCCTTATGACCACTATGATTGCTAGAATGATCGGGCTTTGATTGAGTTTTTTTTTCCTCGCTCTAAATGATGATAATATGTGCAGAATTTATGGCGTAACCAAGAACAGAGATCGAGAATCTCTCTCTCTCTCTCAGAACACACATTGGGAACACAAATCTATTTCAAACTTACCATCGTGAAGCATGAGCAAAAATGATGATTAAATAAAACAATCAACATTTTATGCCTTTTTCTTATTTATAAATCTTATTTATGACTAGAAAAACTATTTCATTTTATTGTCTTCATAAGCAAAATGAAATGTTACATATTTGCATTGCTAGTATTTTTCTTTTCTTTCTTTTAAATAGAAAATGACTCACATATAAAAAGATATGTCTAATATAATTGTTACGTAAGACCATACTTTATTTCTGGCAGCAATAATTTAATATGAAGTTAAAGCCATGAAAATCGGCAACAATAAGTAAAATGTTTGGAATTTTGCTTCTGGAGACGCTAACTTTATCTAATTTTAATGTTGGATTTTCTTCTTTGTAAAAGATAGAATAAATTACTTTAAATCGAAGAGTGAATAGGTAGTTCATTTGAAACTGAACACTAAGTAAGAAAACCATTTTAACTTTCTTTATATGATGATTGTAATGATATAAAGGGTAATTCCTTTAATTTTTCATTTCCTGTCATCTAATTTCTCGACAACTTTTAGTTAAAAATATGTACTTATTTCCTTTAAAATCAATTAGATGCACATTTTTCTATAATTGTAAGAAGAAAAAGTAAGTTGTGATATTTTATAATCCCCTGAAAAATATTATACACACATATTTAATGTTCCAAAAGCTCAGAATTTTTCGGACTATTTCATGCTTGTGAAACAAAAGATAAAATATTTTCTGGCCGTTAAGTCTGAAATATTTGGAATTATATTATTTTAATGAAACTACATTTAAAAGAATTAAACATTTTAAAACTTAAAAAAGGCATGCACTGGTCTTGTATTTATATGTAATGTATAATAATATATGTCTCAAGTAAAACGTATTGGTTAGTGACCACTGAACAAAAACATTAATGGTTCGAAACCGTAGACAAATTATTAAAAATCTTTATTACCCGAAAAAACAAAAAAACCTCTAGGCAAATTAAATTAATAAATCATTTTAATGAAAATACATTTAAAGAAATTAAAAATCTCAGGACTCAGAAATGGAATGATTCTGTTTGTAATTACATTTAATGTCAAATGTTGTATGTGTATAACATATTGGTAGCCGATCATCTGAGAAGACCATGGGTGCAAAACTAATTCATCAAATATAGTTGTATGGAACTAAGGTCTGTTTTGTAAATTAAAACAGTAGAGACACTAAAATTTTGCGGCCACGGTAGCCTAGTGGTCATGACTTTGGATTCGTGGCCGCCGGTTTTTGTTCAGTCGCGGATTCGATCCTTGTCCCCTGCAGACCTGAAGTGTAGCCGGAGCTGATGCACGTTAAATCTGTCGGGGCCCAAAGTCCTCCTGTGGCCATGGTGTGGAAGTTGGTGGAGGCCGGTTCAGGTGTCATCCTCGTCATTTTACCAAGGTTTAAAATTGCGAAGTTCTTCGCCAATAGCCTTCGTGTTGAATTCTAGCGCGACGTTAATAAACACTAAAATTCTACGTTTTTGGAATATTTTTTTTCTGTTAAAAATAATAGTATTTTTGTAATTCCGTAGCTGTATAATTTATGAACATTTCATAAATAGAGATTTCGAAAACTAACTTTTGAAATTGCACTCAGACAAGCCAAGCAATAAAGGAAAATATATGTATTTGCGTTTTTCTAAAATAGGATTATTTTAGGTTTCTGGTACAGTTTCCTCAAAATCTACGTTATCTAGTGTGCCGATATTTTCTACATTACGAAAATTAAGTTACTTCTTATACATAGCATTCTTTATTTCTCATAACCATTAACAAATATGACACAACATTTGTATTTAAGTTACGGGAAATTTGAATCACAAAATTTTAAAATTTATTAAATAAAATTTTTCAAATTATTTTTATGTTCATTGTACAGCATGTTATGTTTATAAGTAATTGGCCTTTTTTTAAAAGTTGTACGTTAATCCAGTACGTTTTATACAAAATGTATCTGAAGGTAATTATATGGCGTACAAACGTAAATACAGCTATTAATTATCAATGTTCATACATAATTATTTATGTTTATTGACATGATTTTCTTTGTATAAATAGATACACAAATATACAAATATCTTAATGTTAAGGTATTACTTCCGTTGCTTATAATTCCAGAAAAGTGATAGTTATTTAAACTTGCCTTAAAATAAGTTCATTAATCATTATTAAGAGCTTGAAAGGAACTAACCTATAACATTTCAATGGGTTAATTTATTAATTTCATTAATATATTTAATTAGCTTCTAAAATGATTTCCTTGTTATAAAATCCAATTTTTGACGAATTACTTATGGGATGTAAGCAAAATGCCTATATTCCATTATTAGTTCTACAGATATACAAAGAAATTCGTTTGGGGACCATATATTACATAAATTCCTCTCAAATGATTCATAATATTTTTCTCGTTCCTTAGCAACTCGTGTAAATAGATCGATAATTAAATTTTACGGCCTCTTATAATACAGCCTCATAAGGATCTGCGATTTTATTATCCTGAACTGTTGAAGAGAATTGCATAAGTATATAGATTTAGCAGTTATGTGATGAGAAGAATTCTAATATGGAAGACTATATTATAATTCCTTTTTTTCGAAACTATATTTATTATTATTTTTATAGTATTTTTCAAATTTTTTATGGCTGAATTGAAAAAAGAATATCGACTGTGGAAAAGATTTATCGTCAAATGTTTGAAATACTTATTTGCCATAAATGAATCTATTTTTCATCCCCTCCTCTAACTGAAACACTTATTAGCAGGGCTTTAAGGTATCCGTACACCTTTAAAACGTCATTTTTGTCAAAATTTTC